>JAQNBH010000002.1:17498429-17983429 GCA_028752905.1 Cladorhizidae sp. MBARI D1340-BT2
ACCACAATGCTGCCACAGTGTAGCAATGGAGTGGTTTATTATTTACACCTATATTATATACAAACCCACAATAGTATATATCAAGGTGTACAAACCCACAATAGTGACACAGTGTATATATCAATGGATTGTTTAGTCTAGACCACGAAGCACATGGGTTAATTAGCAACTATTTGGGTGAGCAAACAAAAAAGTTTACTGATCACATTATAGCTTGACACCACAATGCAGCTAGTAGTTAATCACACCGTGTCACATGTGACATCATGCACTTACACATTGATTAACACCTACACTTAATTAAGGTGTGGTTAATAACCACTGAGTATGGAGTGGATAAAAAAAATTAATAATGGAACCAAGAGGAGTAAAAATTAGTACATGTATTAGGATAGTTTATAGTTTAAAGTTAAGCGATGAGGGGTGTTGAATGTATAGTGCTTAAATTGTCCAAGTGAATTAGTTTCTTTAATGTAATCGGGGAGAGAGTCCCAGAGCCTAGTAGTAGTATGGAAAAATCAAAGGTAAGCCGACTGAGTTCTGTATGGGATTAGTAGACGATTACTGGGGTGGAAGGATCGGAGGTTCAAGGAGTTGGTTGGCATGGTGAGAGGCTAGAAGAAAAATCTATGTTATTGTGAATAAGTTTGAAGAAAAAGATGAGTTTGGCATTACGGCGGTGAGAGGATAGAGATGGAAGATGAAGCTTAGTGAGAAGAGAAGTGGAGTCCAAGGACCATTGTTTACTACATAATTTACATGCAAAGTATTGTATTCTCTCTAGATGAGAAGAAAGATGGGATGATTGATGGTCCCAGTGAAAAGAACAGTACTCCAGATGGGGACGGATAAGAGAAGTGTAGAGGTGAAGAAGAGCAGAAGTGTCTGAATAGCAGCAGAAATGACGGTAGAGAACGCCAACTGGCAAGTAATTTACGGGTCTTGGAAGGGATGTAAAAAATGTGTTTGTTCCAGGATAGAGATGAAGAAAAGAGGTTTCCCAGGTACTTGAACTCGGTCACTAACTGAATTGGAGAACCAGATATACACAGTAGTGCAGAGACTGAGTAAGAAGAGATTGGAAAAAAAGCATGTATTTTGACTTCATTTGATTAAGTTAGATTGGGAAGCAAGCCAGGTAGAGATACAGTTTAGGTCATTCTGAAAGAGAGAAAAATCAAAATGAGAATTGATGGGGCGAAAAAGAAGGATATTATCGGCGCAGAGAATAAGCTTAGATGAGACAAAGGTATGATACACACTCCATTGATATAAATTATAAAGATAGAGAGGACCTATTATAAATCCATGAGGGACACCAGAAGACACAGGGACAGGTGTGGAGGTGGTACATTTGATGATCACTTGTTACGAACGTGCTGAAAGATAGGAGTGAAGCCAGTTTATGAGGTAAGAAGGGAAGTACTGGAAGGAAAGAAGATCAATTACGGTTTGTGAAGAACAGAATCAAAGGCCTTTTTTTAGATCTAGAAAACAAGTACCAACCAATTTATTAGTTTGAAGAAGAGAGTAAAAGGACTGATTGGCCAAGAGAAGGGCTGAAGAAGTGGATCGATGGGGAAGAAAACCAAATTGAGAAGAAGAGATAATATTTTTTTCGATGCAGAATTTGTAAAGGAGAGCGTGAACAAGCAGCGTACTATAGAGAGTAAGGAAATGGGCCGGTCAATATTAGATGAACATTTAGGCATGGGAACAATAAGGAATTTTTCCAATCAACTGGAAGACATCCTTGAGACAAGGATAAGTTAAAGATATATGTAAGGGAAGATATATGTAAGGGGAGCAACTATGGATAGGCATGTAGATTTAAGCATTCTAGAGGAGATCAAATCAGGGACGGAGGCTGTGGAAGAAGGTAAGTGAGAAATCAGACCAATAACAACAGATTCAGTACAGTGAGAGTCAGGAGGACAGGATGGTTGGGAAGTCTGGAAAGGAAGAGGATAGGATACAATTGGAGGATAGCATGAATTGAAGCATTCAGAGAAAAACTTATTCAGCCTTATCACGGCTAGAGGAGAGCGTGTTACCGTTGGATACAAGAGTAGTTACAGATAATGGTCTATTTCTTGTGGAACTTTTTCTTGTGAAACTTTTTCTTGTGAAACGAACAAAAGACCAAAACTTTTTGGAAGGAGAGGATGAGAGAGACTGGAAGAAGATGTGTTTATAGTATAGATGAAATGATGTCAAGTGATAAGCCAGATACAGTGGTGTAGGAAGGAATTTTGGAGTGGAGAGGCCATGTACTATATCAATTGTGACCACAGGGGGTGATGTGTGGCATTTAGGAGTGTTGGGGTGGGGGATTATTCCCCCAAAAGGTTGCCTGGAGTTATTTTAGGTGCATCTGAGGGGAAATTATATATGTGAAATACTTAATATAATAATTACTTAGGTCAGTGGGGGTCACTCTAGGTCGGATTCGGTTCTTGTTGTATGTGTATTGTTTATTTTGTTCTTAGTTATTATTTGATCGTTATTACTTTGTTTCTATTATCACTACTATTAGTGATGCATATATATATACACATTATATTTGTTGTTGTTGTTACATAAAAAAGAACATTTGATAGTCAGTGGGTAAAAATTCACCAAAGAAATTTTACCAAAGACTGGACTCCTTTACAAACTCTATGGCAATATCCCTAAGATAAATTGTCTGCACGACTCTTGTGTACATGTAACACCATTAAATTGTTTAGTCAGGTTTGAGTCATACTAGCTCTCAAGACGACTTTAGACAACGCAAAGAACTGAAAGAACACTAACTCACCTCATTTGTGGCAGGCATAACAAGTATTAAGGCAGCCAAAGCTCTCTCACCTCCTCTTCCCACCCCATGAACATTTCCTCCACTGCCTCCTGATACTCCATCCAGTCTAGCCTATTGTCAACTCTCCATTTATGTCGCTCTCTTCTCATTTGTACCTCTCTCCTACCCCACGTAATTTCTCCCCAAATAATGTTATGGTCCGACCCCACATCCAGCTTGCCTGAGTCCTCAACTACCACCCTAGCTACATCCATGTCCTCACTAAACAACATTATAGTCTATGACCGACTTTCTCTCCCCACATTCCCACGTCCACCTGCCCTCACAGCACTACAACTCGTTCCCCACAACCAGACCTCCAACCCTCCAACAACCGCCTTCCATTACTGTTTGGGTTGTCCTCCACTCCTAATCCAATCTTTGCATTGAAGTCCCCCATCATAACATCGAAACCTTTCTCTTCATACTTCACCACGTCCTCCTGCAATACCTCAAACAATACCTCCGTCTCACTCACTCCTTCTGGGTTCACATACACTACCCCTACCATGGTTTTTCTTCTCCCCGTTCCGCTTAACTCCACCCACAGCAAACCTTCTCTTGACTTCCTCACCCTAGATTCCAAACTCTCATGCACCAGAACTCCCACAAAAATATCATGACTCATAACCTTGATAGCTATTTCAGGTATAATGCAAAATCAGTTTTTGGGCGAATTGGACCCTTTTCCAAGATCGTATTTTGATTCATGAGCCAGATATTGTAAGTCAATTTATTAAGTAACTTTACCTTGCGTGTAGTAGCTACTGTTTTAACAGACTAGCACAGTTCCAGCTAAGATGGTCCATCTGGAGACGAGGACTATCTGTCCAGCGAGAAGAGAGAATGGCTGCCATCCACGGATCCATCTCGGTGTTCTGCCTAAAAAAGGAGAACTGGACCTCGTACATTCATTATTTTCGCGATGTCGCAGAAAAGCAAGCTATCCTCCTTCGCCGTATGGAGCGGCAACTTTCTAGCTGGTTGGGACACAGGTGGACAGCGCTGAATTGGAAGCTACTAGTTACGCTCAGCAGGTCCAGGTTCTAAAGTATCCTATTTCATCCTGCATAGTGCAGCGTTTCAAGTTGAACAGTCGTATGAGAGCATCAAGAGAGTCTCCGTCGAGTATGTAGCAGCTTTGCGAGCTTTAGTGCAGTGCTTTAGTGCAGTACTATCAAACAAGGCGAGATGCTACACGATCATTTGGTTTGCGGAGTGGGATACAGCAGCAGTTGTTGGCGTAGTTAACCATGGCTATATATTGAGTCGACACAAAAGGACAAGATCTGAACAATACTATAATACATATACACAATAATTGGAATAATTTAAATATCATTTGGTACCAAAATTACCTGCATGGAGCAAAAGAATGCTATGACCGATATAAAATATCTCATGAATAATTAATGATTCAGTAACTTACACCTTGACCTACCATACACATATTTTCAGTGCAATATCAATTGTCAATCATGATTTTAATACATTCCAAAAACACAATGTAGGAATTGTTGCAGTAACTTGAATAAGTCCAAATAAGTCCAATTTACAAGAAAAGCAGGCAAAAAATACACTACTAGTATAATAATTATAATAATTATACATACTGTAGGCAAATACAAGTGAACTGAAGGAGGAGATATTATACACACATATACATACATGTATATCATATAATATACATTAACAAAGGAGGTCACATGATCTAAGAGTAATGTCAGCTGATCAAGACTTTGGGCAAAGCACACGATGAAAGAGTTGAGCCAATGAGTGAGGATGGTTTAGTGATGGGTCAAGTGTGAGACAGCATGTCATTACCAAGTCTACTAAGAATGGACAGCCATTCTTCGCCGCCTTGGAAACACCAAGATGAGATTCCAACTAGAAGGGAAGAAAACAAAATGATGATCACCCGCAGCAGTTTGTAGAGACATGTGTACTGCTCACCTGAAACGAGCCAACCATTGCTATAATCTTCTTTAAAAAAAATATATATATATAATAATGACACAAAGCACCAACTCCAGAGCTTTTATTTTTCCTTTTTCTTCTCACACTCCACATTTCTTATCAATAATAATTAAAATAATAATAATAATAACAAAATAATTGCTAGCAAGTACCAGCAGAAACTCTGCGAGGTATATATAATTATAAATGTTTTGTGGAAGGTGATTATTTGTTAACTTATCATTTATCAGGTGTTTAGGATTATAAATGTTGGCAGATCACAATACTTTCAAGAGGACCCTTCTACACATATATATCCACCCTAGGGATATAGTCTATCTATTCTTTGTTATTTTGTGAATTCATTTAGTACAATAATATATATTCCTGATGAAGACTAGAGCATCTAGTTGAAACGTCGAGTGAATAAAATTGTTGAGAAGGTGATTTTAATGGTTATTATATCAACTGAGAGTTCATTGAGAATATATATAAAGTTGAAAAATATCTGTCTTGTGTATGGCTTATGCCTGAACCAAACAGCTTAACTAATTTTGCATTGAAATATTTTTGCTTAACCTGTTTCTAGGTTTTCTTACAACCTGGTGCTTTCCTTTCTGCATCTGTGAGTGCTCTAATCACAAATAAACCCAAATCAGTTTTCGTTTCTGAAAATTTATGAAATAATATTATGATGTTACAATAACCATGTCAATAATCTATTTGAAATTGTACTCTCACAATGTTTCGACTAGATGCTCTAGCCTCCATCAGGATTATGATGTTGTTTTGATCGTATTTCCTCTATTAGGAACTGCCCCTCCAATTGTAACCACGGTGGCAAATAGCAATAAGACATGCCCAAATAATTGCTAATTTTGCTTATAAACTGAGAACTGAAGACAATGGGAAAAATTCTTGGCACCGACAAGACTTAAACTTTTGATTTCTGCTTTCCAAGCGAGGTATATACTCAACCATTGAGCCACCATCACCCAAACGATTATCGCAGGTAGATTGGATGGAAGTAATAATAACTGTGGTTCCTATTAGAAAATATAGGTATGTTCTGTGGACACAAAGAGGAATGTCACATTTGTATATAACTGACTTCATTGAGTAGTACACTGAGGCAGGGATACATTATTTTATTTCTGCACGGAGCAAAGAAATTCAGAATGATTCCTGTAAGCCTAGGTGCCTGTGCTGCTTTCCACCGAAGAAGAACTTCCAGAAACATTAGCAAAAGCCAGGAAGAGACTGTTTCCAAAGGCAGTTACGATCGTCAACCATTAAAAAAATCTTTTTTAATTTTGCCCACTCACCCTATCCAACCGGAGGTAAAGTTTTATAACTCAATATTGGGCATGTAAATACAGAGAACAGGTACGTAATGCAAATTCTTCAATTCGTCTTTCTCCAACAAGGTCTGAGTTAGCTCCATATGGCACTCATGGCATTTAATCGCACTAATAATAGACACATGTAGCACCTACAATAATGTTTTAAATAATTTAACTCTGCAAGAATGAATGCCCCTAAAGATGTGAAGGAGAATAATTCCTTATTCTTGTTGAGTTTTTTGGGGGGGTTGTTTGGGGGGGTTGTTTGGCTGATTACTTTACACAAATAGTTCTTGCAGTGTTTGTGGATACTCGGAAAGTGCTGGTAGACTAATCTTGTCATTGTGGCAGCAGTTTGAGGTCTCCATATTAAACCATAAAGCATCACAATGCTGGCAGAGTGGACATTGGTAGGCAGGAGTTTGCATTGCTAGGACCTTCACTTTTGCTTCTTCTTGCTAGTCTCTGCCTTTCTCTGCTTAGCTCTCTCCGGACATTTCTTTACTCGTCTGCTATAGCTGCTCTCCCTAGTCTCTGTCTTTCTCTGTTTAGATCTCTCTGGATGTTTTCCCCCCCTTGTGTGTGGTGATGCTCTGCCCCTCTCCCTTTCCCACTCCATATTAATACTTGCTCTTACATAAAGATCAACCCTTCTCCATCTTGCGGCATTTCTCAGGTTAGGATAGTTGCTACGTGTTACACATGCTCAGTAGCATGACACAAACATACACGCACATGAACAGGCGTAGACAATAAGCAACAACAGGAACAACAACAATAAATAAATCGATAAGACTCCAGGGGTGATTGGTTCTCAGAATATGATGCTTGCATATTAATACATTGGTTTTGTAGTGAATTTTGGTATTTACACCAAATTTCACTACAGATCACGATATTTTAGAATCGGGTTTTGGTGCTCCCCTCCCCCAATATTACTACACGTTTATCAACGTGGTTTTGTGTATGTTTATTAGCAACAAATTAGAGTGCAATTACACCTTGCAATTACACCTTTTCACCGCTGTTGGTGAAAAACGTGTAATTGAATTCTGATTGGCTAAAACCTATGAAATATGGTCACAAGGCTATTCAGCCAGGAAGTGATTTAGGTGTGGTATGATTGAGAGGATTGCCCACCATCACGTTTGGGGGAGGAAGGAGTCATATGGCCTCAGTCACAATGGAGAACTCGCACTCTCATTATAAGCTATTATTCATTTAGTTTTTAAAGTGTTTATCAATAAATTATGATGACAATGATGTATTGTAATTATAGTTTTTATTTAATAAATATTTTTATTTATCTTTTTGTTAAGTGGTTTCTGAGTGCAGTAGCTAGCTGGAAGGCAATAGTTATTCAACAGTTATTATTATTATTATGTAATAAAATAAAAATTTATTTTTTGTTATGTATTTTTTTGTATATTTTTGTATATTATAATATTATCAGTTATGTAATACTTAATTAAGGGGTGACAGTTGTATTTTTTTTAAAACCTATTTTTTTTTAACCTGTGGTTACAACTTTAGAGCTCAGTAGATTCTGCAAACTTCATGGTATGGACTTGATATATAGCTCAAAAGATAGGTCTCTCTGTGTGCTCTCTTTTGATACTAAAATATGTTTCATAGGTATAACTATAGGCAAGTTACTAGACCCTAAAGCGGAGGGACCTAAAAAACCTGAATCGCCTCAACCTCCGGCAAAACCACTCCGAGTTGCGAAGTGCCAAAAAATTAAAATGGTACGAGTGGCTAGAGGAAGCTCCAAGGACGTTTCAAATAGGCGTTAAAATTTTTATTACCTGGTCAGACACGTGGGTGCAAAATTGAAGGCGTTGACAATCAACGCCTTCAATTTTCCACCCGCGCGCTTGACCAGGTAATAAATTTTTAACGCCTATTTCAAACGGTCATTGTATGCTCTAGAGCTTCCTCTAGCCACTCGTACCATTTTTATTTTTTTTGCACTTCGCAACTCGGAGTGGTTTTGGACAGCGATTTTGGGATGCAGATTTTTGAGGTCCCTCCGCTTTAGGGTCTAGTAACTTGCCTATAGTTATACCTATGAAACATCTTTTAGTATCAAAAGAGAGCACACAGAGAGACCTATCTTTTGAGCTATAATATATCAAGTCCATACCATGAAGTTTGCAGAATCTACTGAGCTCTAAAGTTGTAACCACAGGTCAATTTTTTTTTTTTTTTAATACAACTGTCGCCCCCTTAAACTTAAAAAACACACATCAAGTACAGGAGCTGTATTTTATGACTTTATTGTAGGATTTTATTTTTATTTTTTATAAATAATGAATAGGTAACTAAATTAGTAATTGTAATACTACTAGTAGTAGTAGTAGTAGTAGTAGTACATGTAGTAGTAGTAGTAGTAGTAGTAGTAGTAGTAGTAGTAGTAGTAGTAGTAGTAGTAGTAGTAGTAGTAGTAGTAGTAATAATAATAATAATAATAATAATAATAATAATAATAAAATCGTAATAGGAGTATATACAATAATAATAATAATAATAATAATAATAATAATAATAATAATAATAATAATAATAGAAGTAGTAGTAGTAATAATAGTAATAATAATAGTAGTAGTAGTAGTAGTAGTAATAATAATAGTAATAATAATAATAGTAGTAGTAGTAATAGTAGTAGTAGTAATAAAACTATTAATAATAATAATAGTAATAGTAATAATAATAATGTGAACAGAACAAGATTACTACTTTATTGCTAATGAGTCAATGACATATCGAGGTAGGTGTAGGTATATGAATGTAACACCTACGTACTTGAACCTTTGTTGTAGTAGTAGTAGTAGTAGTAGTAGTAGTAGTAATAATAATAATAATAATAATAATAATAATAATAATAATAATAATAATAATAATAATAATAATAATAATAATAATAATAATAATAATAATAATAATAATAATAATAATAATAATAATAATAATAATAATAATAATAATAATAATAATAATAATAATAATAATAATAATAATAATAATAATAATAATAATAATAATAATAATAATAATAATAATAATAATAATAATAATAATAATAATAAAATCGTAATAGGAGTATATACAATAATAATAATAATAATAATAATAATAATAATAATAATAATAATAATAATAATAATAATAATAATAATAATAATAATAATAATAGAAGTAGTAGTAGTAATAATAGTAATAATAATAGTAGTAGTAGTAGTAGTAGTAATAATAATAATAGTAATAATAATAGTAGTAGTAGTAGTAATAGTAGTAGTAGTAATAAAACTATTAATAATAATAATAGTAATAGTAATAATAATAATGTGAACAGAACAAGATTACTACTTTATTGCTAATGAGTCAATGACATATCGAGGTAGGTGTAGGTATATGAATGTAACACCTACGTACTTGAACCTTTGTTGCTGTCAATGGAGACCACACGAGCTGAGAAACTAGCAGTCTTGCCACGGCAATACAAAGCCAGCTGTCCACAAATTGCTATTTGATAGCACCCGTAGCTACAGAGCAGTCCTGACATCTTGCAAAACTCACCTGCCGATCTGGAGGAAAATAAAAAATTCACTGGATTACCGATAAAATATTTCACATCTATGATAGATTTCAGACCTCTAGTTCCACTACCTATAAGACAAGTGATTAAATGACTAAATTCATATACAGATCAGAGCATCTGAGAGATGTACAAAAAACAGACAGAAAAAATAAATTAATATTATTCCAGATGAAGGCAAGAGCATCTAATTGAAACGTCGAGAGAGTAAATCTCAAGTTGATTATTGAGGTCTTTGTAAAGTTTCAACATGTCCTCCCTACTAATGCTTAAGCCTCTGCCTTCATGCTTCATGTTCGGAATGGATTTAAGGGCTGATTCATGTTCATTCTGTAGGTAACTTTGCATTCTTTGACATGATAGCAGCAACCCAAACTCGATTATCCCACGCAGCTGGCTAATTTCCTCAGATCCTATCACATACACTTGACATTACAAAACTGTAGATCATTAAAACAGCTTGCAAAAGAGGAAAACTGGGAGCATGCCCTTTCCACTAATTCAATATTATTGAGGGTGAAGTTACATTATCAAACAACAACAACAACAAAAAACTCTTTCTCCCCTCCTCCTCACTAAGTTTATAATCAATAAACAAACAAAACACACACACACATATCTGCACCGAGAGGTCTCCATAACAACCACAAAATCTGCAGAACAGAGAGGTCTCCACACAACAACAACATCTGCAGCACAGAGAGGACATCCCAATACTATCCAGTGAATTTCACTTGTATTAACGTACTTGAACTGAAGAGGTTTGTGTCTCTCTACAGTGGTGTCCAGGACCATGAGGCGGTTTGAGTTGGAGCAATCCTGCCTTGGCATCAACATAGCCTCGGGAAGCTCCTCTTGCGAGCTCTGGGCACTCAGGGAGTTTCCATTAGTGTAGGAGGTCCAGCAGCTGTCCTGTGAAGACTGTGCCTCCATAGAACCTTTCACATGGGAGAAGGGTGGAGAAAGGAGGAGAGAGGGGGAAGAAGGGAGGGAGGAGAAGAGGTAAATAACGGGAGAAAGTGACATGGAAGAGAGAGACATAACCTCACCAAAGCTACAGAACACGTACAATTCAAACATGTTCTGTTTGCTCTACCAAGTAGCAGCAGTAGTAGTAGTAGTAGTATTGTAGTATAGTTATAATGGTAGCAGTAGTATAATAGTAGTATTGTAGTAGTAGTAGTAGTAGTAGTAGTAGTATTAGTAGCATACATGTAGTAGTATCAGTAGTAGTAGTATAGTAGTAGTATTAGTAGCATACATGTAGTAGTATCAGTAGTAGTAATATAGTAGTAGTATTAGTAGCATACATGCAGTAGTATCAGTAGTAATAGTAGTAGTAGTATTGTAGTATAGTAATAGTAGTAGCAGTAGTATAATAGTAGTAGTAGTAGTATATAGTAGTAGTCGTAGTAGTATAGTAGTAGTATTAGTAGCATAGTAATAGTAGTAGTAGTGTACTAGCAGCAGCATCAACAGTAGTAATAGTTAGCAGCAGCAATAGTAGTATTATCAGCATTAGTAGTAGTAATAGTAATTAGTAGTAGCAGCAGCAGCAAGTAGTATTAATAGTATAGTAATATAGTATCAGTAGTATAGTAGTAGTAGTAGTAGTACAGTAATAATAATATAATAATAATATTAATAAAAGGTTCTGATAATTGAGTCAAGGATAAGGCAAGCTATTTTTCCATATCATGTATTTTGCCATATCATGTTTCACATTGCAATGTATGATGTCATGTTGCTCTGATGATGTCACGTTGCAATGTACGACGTCATGTTGTTATGATGATGTCACATGCCTATATACGATGTCATGTTGCTATGTACGTGTCCCATTGCCATGCACAATGCTGTGTTGCTAAGTATGATGTCATGTTGTTGCTTAAGAATGATGCAATACCCAGTTGAATGTGGGCAGTTGGATAACTGGATTCTGACGAACATCTTCCTCGGATCCCAGTCTGGTTGTCGTCCATTTGGGCACTATGCATGTTGTTATAGGAACCAGTCCCACTGTCGTTGCTCTCAGATACAATGCTGGAGAAAAATAGCAACAAGGTAATAATAATAAATTTAATAACACACTAACATTCTAAAATTCTAAAATCAAGAGAAGAACAACAAAAGTGCATTCATGAAAATTAAAAAATTCTAACAATAATTGCAAAATATCAACTGATATCAGTCAACTGTAGCTGTGACTGAAATAGGCAGAGTCCTTTATTTATTTTTATTATTATTATTTTATTATTATTATATATATATTTTAAACAAATACACAATAAAACACAATAATTAATGAGTCATAATTAATGAAAGTCTAATGAAATAAGTCCTCCAGGCTGGAGTCATTGCCCAGTGTTCCCATAATGTATGCGCTGTTCCCCCTCTGTATGGCAACCGCCAAACGTTGGATCAGGAAGGGGAATGACCTGCTCTCCCCTGTTGTTCTGCTCACTCCCACTTATTATTATTATTATTATTATTATTATTATTATTATTATTATTATTATTATTATTATTATTATTATTCCATCCGTTAGTATGTCACAGCTATACACATGTGCACCAATACGGAATCCTGAAGAAAGTGCCTGCAGAAATATCCTGCAAGCTGCATATACAGTGCCGAACAAGAACTACACAGCATGTAGCAGAAAGCAGGAGAGCTGCAGCAGAGAGACAGAGAGGAGAAGGGTTGCAGCAAGTGGGAGTGCAAGAAAAGTTGACTGGGAAAGTCAAAGGGAGTGGAGAGCTGATACCAACAGAGAAACTGAGGATCTCTCTGAGAACAAATGACACTTCATTAAGCAGAAATTTCAGAAATTTCAGTGGGTGCAAGAGATGAGCATCCAATACCAGTACAAGGAGAGGGGCTGCACCGCCAGAGAGTGTAAAGGTAACCACTGATAGGAGGAGAGAACTGAGGGCTGCACCGCCAGAGAGTGTAAAGGTAACCACTGATAGGAGGAGAGAACTGAGGGCTACACCGCCAGAGAGTGTAAAGGTAACCACTGGTAGGAGGAGAGAACTGAGGGCTTCACCGCCAGAGAGTGTAAAGGTAACCACTGATAGGAGGAGAGAACTGAGGGCTACACCGCCAGAGAGTGTAAAGGTAACCACTGGTAGGAGGAGAGAACTGAGGGCTTCACCGCCAGGGAGTATAAAGGCAGGAGGAAAGTATCGAGCGCTGCATTCAGCATCAAGGGGGCAGACATGGAAAAACTCCCCCCAAAAAACATTATTCAATATGAAGTATTTTTTATCTACATAATACCCTTCTAGCATATCTGATGTATTAAATTCACAACACAACAAAGAATAGATTAAAGCATGATGGTAGATTATGTGTAGAAGGATCGTCTTGAAAGAATCATGACCTGCCAACTTTACAGTCCTCAACACTTGATAAATGATGAGATAACAAATAAACACCTTCCAACACCACCACCAAACATTTATATCCAGGCTGAAGCTGAGGTTATTAGTCAATTAAAAATATATTTTTTATTAATTTTTAAATTATTAATTATGATTATGATTATTAAATATTTTATTGTTAATTTCTAATCTTAAATCTTATTATAAAAAAATGTTTTATTTAAAAAAATACTTTTAATGTGTTTTTTAATGTTTTATAAATTATTATTATTATTATTATTATTATTATTATTATTATTATTATTATTATTATTATTATTATTATTATTATTATTATTATTATTTTATTTATAATTGTTAAAAAAAGAAGTTTATTATTATTAGTATTATTAGTAGTAGTAGTGGTAGTAGTAGTAGTATTACAGATTTAGCGTGATGGCATGCCTACCAGATCAACTACAATAAAACCAGTATCTTGTTTCTCTAGTTGACTGGACTAGCTAGAGCTTCTTTCGTGCACTTTGTAAAAGTTGCACAGGAGAACTCCACCAACCCAGCAGCAGGCATTTTGGCAGAGGATCAGCTACAGCTTCCAGTCGACTTGGTAACAGCAGCTTAGGAGCGAGAACTCCACAAACCAAACAGCAGAGCTGAGCGCGGGCCATTCATTCATTCCACTATAATGTAATTATGCTTGATTGCATGTTACTCACAACTGATCATTAACCTTAATAAATGCTTTATTCCGCTCTATTGCAAAAATAAAGTCGTCTCGGACGTGCATTGGAAAATCTGGTACCAAAGTTATTTTGACAATCGACCAAGTTATGTGAGGGTGGGGTGGAGAAGCAGCATTTTTTTCACATTTTGGGGGGGGGGGGGGTAGAAGGAGGGAGTCTGCCAGTTTACTATATATACCTTAGCGAAGGATTCAAGAAGTCTTTTCAGAGCTACAGTAATATCTGCCAAAATTTCCATGTCGGCTGCTAAGAAGATGTGATGGATTGACTTTGAACACTGTAGTTGTTTATGAGTGTGCTTGTAATGTGTATATCTTGGTGTTAGTATAGCTGAAATGTTTGTGGTCATGCAGCAGCCTGCAGGATCTTGTACAAACCTGTTGCTGCATGATTATCCTACAAGCTTTGATGTACGTTTGTGGTTGTGCAGGGTTCTGCAAGAACATGCTGTGTCTAAAGAAAGGTTGTATCTACCAGCTACTGCCTGTTCTGTATGCATTTTCTTGTTACTCTGAGTCTAGCTAAACTGAGTTGTGTTCTGTCTTCATAGCTACAGTATATAATAATAATTTGACTACATTATTGGAGATTCATTGCTACCTTTGAAACCTCGGTCATGATCCATCACAAATACGAGTTTCAGCCGAGATGGGGTTTTGTCTTTTGAACGGTTTACCGACCGTTGAACTATGTAGGTCAAACTAACATAGGGATGCACTCCCACGATCAAGAGGTTCGTTTTCACATTGATATATATATATATACATATACATATTCTCAATGAACTCTCAGTTGACAGTAATAATTTGCAATAATCAACTTGAAATTGTATTCTCTGGACATTTCGACTAGATGCTCTACCTTCATCAGGAATAACAAGATGCTAAGACTCGTGTGAGCCTGCTATTAGCTAGCTATCCACCATCTGCTACCAGCACACATGTCCAGCACCTGAACCAGTAACCCACAAATATAACAATAAACAAAACAAAAACAAAAAATAATAATAATATTAATTAAGCAAGATAAATATAATATAATAAATAAATAAATATAATGATGATAATATTACATAAATTAATATAAATTAATAAACAAAAATAATAACAATAATAACAACAACAACAATAATCAAACAAATATAATTTAAAAAAACTAGATGACATTATTCTGGGGGGCTCGACAGAAGATATAATTCATGATCTAGAGCTCATGAAGAAACTGAAAAGATTGGGTTAATTTTGAACGACAAGTCTGAGATCATTCGCCATGATGCAGTTTCGAGAGGAACCACCTTATGCTCTCTCCCAGGAGCTCATGTGGTTGATCCCTCTGATACCTGCCTCCTGGGTTCTCCGCTGGGTAGTGTGGATCCTCTCTCAACTGTCCTCAGGGAGAAAATCAGTGCCCTTGAGGTCATGGGGGGCAGACTCAGATTCGTTTCTGCTCAGGATGCCTTAATCCTGTTGCGTAATGCATTTTCTATCCCTAAACTTCTATATACACCCTCAGGACTTCTCCATGTTTTCTCTCTCCTGCCCTGATAGATTATGAGATTCTCAAGTCAATTGTGAGAGGTATCACTAACATTAATTTCTCTGAGGATGTCTGTTCTTGGTTGTCCCTGTTGGTGTAGGGGGTCTTGGAACTTGGAATCAGGAGTGCAGTGCAGCTTGCTCCCTCTGCCTTCTTGGCCTCAGCTGCTGCCACTCATGACCTGGTCCAAGCCATCCTGCCACCTCACTTGTTTTCACTCTGTGTCCTTTTTGTGGATGATGCCCTCTCAGCATGGTCTATGGATCACGGCAATCCCACACCATCGGGCCATGCAGCGTGGTTCTAGAAATCCTGGGATGTGTGCATGGTGTCAAAGTCCGTGGAATCTTTGTTGCACAATGCACTTGATGATTTGGCTCGAGCCCAGCTTTTGGCCGTTTCAAAGAAAGAATCCGGTGCATGCTAAATGCCCTCCCCATCTCATCCCTGGGTTTGAGGATGGATGATGATACCATCAGGATTGCCGTGGGTCTCCGCTTGGGCTCCACTTTGTGTCACACCCATAACAGCCAGGACTGTGGAGCAGAAGTGGATCGTCTTGCTACGCATGGTCTTAGCTGCAAGAGGAGCGAAGAACATTTCTACCGTCATTCCACTATGAATGACATCATCTTCCAGGCATTGTCATCTGCCGGTGCCCCTTCCAGGATGGAACCATCAGGTCTCTTTCGTTCTGATGGGAAAAGGCCTGATGCGGTAACCATGGTGCCATGGAAGAATGGTAAGCAACTTGAGTGGGATGCAACCTGTCCAGATACATTTTCCCATTTATATCGATGTGCAGCAATGAGTAGTGCTGGAGCTGTGGCTGCTATGGCTGAGGAGGAAAAAAGTGGCCAAGTATGCCAGCCTTGATCCTTGCCACTTTTTTTGTGCCTGTGGCCATTGAGTCATTGGGGGTCATCGGAAACAGGTCAATGGCTTTCCTGAAGGAGCTCAGCCTCAGGATAAGGCAAAGAACTAGGGAGGTGAATGCCCGTGCTCACCTCCTTCAGCATCTCTCAGTTGCAATCCAGCGGGGGAATGCCTCGTCTGTTTTGGCAGGAGTTGGCTTTTTAGTTATCTATTTATGCATTTATTGTTAATTATTGTAACACTAATTTGTTCTAATTTGTTATTATTTTGTTATTTTTGTAATTGATTATTGTTATTGTTTATTTAAATAAAAGTTTTGTCATTTTACGTAATTTTACGTATTATTAATGTTGTTGTTGTTTGCAATTTTTTGTTGTTTGCAATAAATAAATTAATAATAATAATAATAATAATAATAATAATAATAATAATAATAATAATAATAATAATAATAATAATAATAATAATAATAATAATAATAATAATAATAATAATAATAATAATAATAATAATAATAATAATAATAATAATAATAATAATAAAAAAGAAATAAAAAGAAATAAAATATGTATTTATAAATAAAATAAAAAGATAACAAATATAATAATAATAACAAACAATATAATATATATAATAATAGACAAATAAAAATAAGTCAAATAAGTAAGTATGTAAATAAATGAATAAACAAATAAATAAAGGCTAATGTGCAATGCCTCCTTCACTAGCAGTTCCTTCTGTCTTCTGTCCTGGTCCAAGATGGTGGCTTCATTGAATTCCTGATGAAGACTAGAGCATCTAGTCGAAACGTCGAGTGATTACAATTTGTTGAGAAGGTGATTTTAATATCATTATTGTTATTTTTTATTGTTATTTTTTTAAATTTATTTATATTTATTGTTATTTATATTTATTATTTATATTTATTGTTATAATAATAATAATCATTATATTATTATTAAAAACATTTCAACATGCGGTTCACGTGCTGGATATGTGCGCTGGTAGCACGTGGTGGATAGCTACCGATTATAGCAGGTTCACAGAGTCTTAGCGTCTCTGATGAAAGCTAGAGCATCTAGTCGAAATATCGAGAGAATCAAATTTCAAGTTTATTATTGTGATTATTGAGAAGGTTATTATATATAATTTTTTGGGGGGTTGTGACCAAAACCTTAGTGAAGGATCCAAGGCATGCCAGAAGTCCTTCTGAAGCTAATATAGGCCAAAACCATTTACAGTGCTAGTGCTGTTAAGAAGCTAAACCAATTTGAGTTGTAGGATTCCAGTTTCAAAAATTATGTTGCATGCTGTTTTCCTTTTAACCAAAGCAAAACTTAGCTGACCATGTCCTGTACTGTATGTTTTTATCTGCAGCTGCAGTTTCTGAGACCAAGCCCAGACCTGTAGCAGCTGCTTTTGCTCTAGGCTTACAGAGAAGGGCTACTATAGCCTCCTCTAAGACTTAAGACTATAGCCTCCTCTAAGACTTAAGACACCGGATACTCCAAGTCCAGCAGTGAGAAAGCACTGTACATGTAGTGTCTAAATAAAGCCAGTGGTACAGGTATGTGGCTAAATAAAGCCAGTGATACAGGTATGTGGCTAAATAAAGCAGGTATGTGGCTAAATAAAGCCAGTGATATACCTATGTGGCTAAGTGAAGCCAGTGATAAAGGCCAGTGATACAGGTATGTGGCTAAATAAAGCCAATGGTACAGGTATGTGGCTAAGTGATACAGCCTGTCAGGTATGTGGCTAAATAAAGCCAGTGATATAGGTATATGGCTAAATAAAGCCAGTGATATAGGTATGTGGCTGAAAAAAGATATTGCATTTTACAAGCTTAGGTGTGTAAGATTTTCCAGTCTGAGAGTCATTTCCATGAATTAGTACAGAACCTACATGTAGATTCTGCTGTGTTCAGCCTTCTCTTTCCATGACAATTCCTAGGGGGTCTAAATGTGCTTTTGGGGGGGGGGGGGTGGGGGGTTCTTTTTTTTTGGCCAGGGGGTTCTTTTTTTGGCTAGTCCACCAGAATGGGCCAAACCAATATACATGTAGGGAGTATGTATTACTTCTTGATGTGTGTATGTATCTACATTGTTGGTGGACAACTAATTACTCTACACAAGGGCAGCCATTGCTAAACAGGTGCAGCCATTGCTACTATACACAAGGAGAGCCATTGCTCACAAAGGCAGCCATTGCTACACAGGAGCACCTACATATTGTCCTCCATTTCCTTGCCGGTAAGAGATGATTGGCAGTCGACCTCATCCATGGCTTCCTCCATAGTCTCCTCATCGACATCCGTGCTATATTTAGTAACAAAAATGCAGTCGACTATTGTTAGTAACATGATGATGACCACATCTTAAAGATGGCAATATATTGCATTCATGTATGTGGATACTTAATAACGATGATAGGTAAGTACGAGGTCATGAACCTGAAGCTGGACATTTTAAAATGGAGTGCACTCAGTGGTATTGTGATGTGAGCGCTGTTGCAGTCTATGTCAATGTTAACCCTTTACCTATTTTACATTGTGTGAGGGGAAGTATTTGGCACATTGTTGTATGATTCAAGTACAAACAAAGCATCAATTCCTACACAACCAAGCTTATCACCTACCTACTAACACACTTCACTGATCACGCCCAATTAGCACTCAAACACCCCTCTAAAAACACCCATATCAACACCCTTTCCTAAACACCCCTGGCCAAAAACTCCATATAAACACCCCTATCCCTAAACACCCTAGATAACCCCCTATCCCTAAACACCCTAGTAGCTAACACCTCCAAAACACCCATAACTGCTAACACCACTTACACTGCTAGCTACAACCCCCCTTCTTCAATACCTCTAGCGACTAACACCCCTAGCTAAACATAAAAGCTACACCTAGTATTCCTAAATAACCCTAGCAACATCCCCTTCCTGAACAGTGCAGCTACTAAACCCCTTATTAAATACCCTAGCTGGTGACACAATTTCCATAACACCCTCGGCGCAACAAACCTCCTTCCTGAAAACCGCAGCTACGAAAATTCCTATTGACCACCACAAGCAGGTGTATACAAGTAACCACAAACTCGGACATAAACACTCCCCCCTATAAACACTGGATTTTTTTAATTTTTAATCAGACATGCCCAGTAGACCACGTTATTGTCATACAGCTTCACCTCCAAATTGACAGGAAGGAACAAATATTATCAAACATAATAATAAAATACAAAAAATTCATTAATAAAAAATTCAAAAAATTCTAGTACTGACAATCACAACTGCCACCATCAATGGTATTTTCCTGGCCTTGATGGGTGTTTCTGGAATCCTTTCCCTGCACAGGCACCTATGCCAACCAGAATCCATTCCGGATTGCCTTTGCTCTTGAGAAAGGCGTCGTCACCCAATGAATTTGTTTGTTGTACGTTGATTTTGTTGTTGTTGACGTAATGTGACGTAGCGATGCGTAGCTTTTGTTTGCTTGCCTTCAAGAAGTTGAAAAGCTCTATATAGCTGTTTTTAAAGGGGGACAATGGCATTTTAGGAGGGAGGACTAGCCCATATTAAAAAAATTACTTGTGGTTACCACTTTATAGCTCCATAGATTCTGTAAACTTCATGGTATGGACTTGATATATAGCTCAAAAGATAGGTCTCTCTGTGTGCTCTTTTGAGACTAAAATATTTTTCATAAGTATAACTATAGCCAAGTTACTGGAGCTAAAGTGGAGGGTACCTCAAAACCTGAATGCCTGATTTTGCCGCATAAATATCTCCAGATTGCAAAGTGATAGAGAGCTGAAATTAGCTAGAGGAAGCCCTACTCTATACAATGCGTGTTTTCATTGGGCGCTAAAACATAAGTATGTGGTCAAGCGCGTGGGTGGAAAGTGAATTTTATGGCATTTTAACAATTCATTTTCCACCCGCTAGCTCCAGTAACTTGGCCTATAGTTATACCTATGAAAAATATTTTAGTATCAAAAGAGAGCACACAGAGAGACCTATCTTTTGAGCTATATATCAAGTCCATACCATGAAGTTTACAGAATCTATGGAGCTATAAAGTGGTAACCACAAGTTGTTTTTTTAATTAAAAAATGCAACTGTCAACCCCCCCTTAAAATTGAATAAATTAAGTTGGCGGTGCATACATAAGTTGTCTAACACTTCTCCTAAGTAACTTTCCTACACAATCAGAATTTGAACACAACACACACACACACACCACCATAGGTCTTCTTCCACAACCCTCACAGACTTCATGTTCCTCACCACGCCACTTTGATCACACTCCGGCTGACGGCAAACTCCACCCCTTCCAACATCTCCAGGGCATGGCCAATTAACCCGGGGTCCACCCAGTCCTGCATCAAGTAGAGGAGCCTGTCTTGAGGCAGGAACCCGACCACACCCAACATCTGCGTGACCCAGGTAGAGCGGATGTCTGAGAAAAGCACTGATCTATGGAGAGAATAACAGTATACATGTAGTAGTAGTCATTACTAGTACTACTACGAGTAGTAATGGTAGTACAGTGACCCCTCCGTATTAAGACCCTCCCAAGTAAGACCACCTCCATTATAAGACCACTTTTGCTTGCTCCCGGTTGGCTGGCATTATTTCCCCCCTCCCAAGTAAGACCCTCTAAGATAAGTCCACCTCTCTTATAAGACCACTTGGCTGTGTCAATATCCTCCCAAATAAGACCATGCACCCAAGAATACAGTGAATGTTGTTTTTTTGAAGATCTACCTTCCATTAACTGTGAAAGATCAGGAACTGGTACATATTTACATCTGCAATGATCCAAAGATGGACCTCGGCATCGAGTATGCACAGGCCAAGGCATGGATGAGCACTCCCATCTGGGAGCAGTGGCTCAAGCGCACCAACAATACGATGCTTGCTGAGGGCCAGAAGATCATCATCTTCATTGACAACTGCTCAGTACATATCAACCTCAGAAACCTCAAGCTGGTCTTCCTGCCCGCCAACACCACCTCCAAGCTTCAGCCTATGGATGCTGGCATCATCCAGGCCATGAAGCTGGTCTACTGGAAGCAGATGATCTGCTACATTCTCCGGCTCATGGACGACACTGTGAATGCCGACAGTGGTTGCATGAGAAAATGAGCTCGCTTGTCAAGAAGGTGGACGTTCTGATGGCGATCCGCTGGCTCAAGAAGGCCTGGGATGACCTCCACATGTCCACCATCAAGAAGTGCTTTAAGAAGTGTGGCTTCACGACCACCACTGCCCCTGCTGCTGAGGTCGAGGAGCTCACCATCTCTGCTGAGAATACGGTCATCAATGCGCAGCTGCCAGAGGGTGTGACACTGGAGGGCTACGCCAACATCGACAGCGAGGTGCACACCAGTGAGGACCACTATGACCCTGCCCTCGACCATGCCCTTGCCACCCCTGCTGACTCCTCCCCTGAGGAGCCTGAGTCAGAGGATGGTCCCATGCCCACTCCTGTGACTGTGTCAGAGGTGTTCGAGATGGTGTGCAAGCTGCGTGACTTTGCCACTCATCGAGGCATTCCCAAGCGCTTTTGGCATGTGCTGATTCGAGCAGATGGTCATTCACAACAGGATGGAGCGGACTGTCCAGTCCAGTATCTCAGACTTTCTGTGTCCTAAGGACACTGCATGAGTCTAATGTCCAATACATACATGTATACAATGATAACCAATGTCTTTCTCAAGACACTTCTCAAGACACACCCATAATTCCAAATGAGAATACAGTATCTTGTCTGGGGAGCTTGCAGTTGGTTTAATATTATGAATGTGTGTACATTGAGCAATGCTTTGTGAGACCCCTGCCATGCCCGAGAGCGATATTCCCAAGTAAGACCGCCTCTCTAATAAGACCAGTTGGGAGTGCTCCCTGGGTGGTCTTAATAGGGAGGGACCACTGTAGTAGTAAGTTATAGTAGTAGTAGTATAGTTAGTAGTAGTAGTAGTAGTAGTGTAGTAGTATAGTCAGTAGTAGTAGTAGTAGTAGTAGTAGTAGTAGTAGTAGTAGAAGCACTATAGCCATTCAATGGCTTCGAGGTGCACGTTCCAGTGCCGGACATGTCCAGAGATTTATCCCCCCAAATAGACCTTGTGACCACAAATACCCAAAGACCATTAGCTAATGTTATTTCCTTCCCATGCAATCCATAATACATACACATGTATCTGCACTCTTGTAGTGGCTATAACAATGTTTTGCTTTGTAAAAAAAAGTGGGAAAATAAAAAAAGATTAGTAATACTACTGCAGTAGTATAACAGTAGTATAGTACTAGTAGTATAACAGTAGTATAGTACTAGTAGTATAACAGTAGTATAGTACACTCTCAATGAACTCTTAGTTGACATTAAAATCACCTTTTCAATAATCAACTTCAAATATTATTCACTCGACGTTTCGACTAGATGCTCTAGTCTTCATCAAGAATAATGAGATGCTAAGGCTCGCGCGAGCCTGTTATATACCAGTAGCTAGTTATCCACCATGTGCCAGTACACGCGCCTAGCATGTGCACCGGATGTAAATATATATATATATATATATAAATTAATTAATAAAAAAATTAAAAATTTAAAGCAAAATTTTTTTTTGTAATAAAAACAACAAATTAAAACTATAATAATAATAATAAATATAAATATATATAAAATAAACGAACAAATAAAACAACAACAATAATAATAAATAAATTAAATAAATACATTAATAATAAATACATTAATAAATTTAAAAATAATACAATTACAATTACAATTTTTTTTTAAGTACAATAAAAATAGAATTAACAAATAAATAATAGAATAAATAAATTAATAAATTAATTAATAATAATAATAGTAGTAGTAGTAGTCGTCGTAGTAATAATATAATAATAATAATAATAATAATAATAATAATAATAATAATAATAATAATAATAATAATAATAATAATAATAATAATAATAATAATAATAATAATAATAATAATAATAATAATAATAATAATAATAATAATAATAATAATAATAATAATAATAATAATAATAATAATAATAATAATAATAATAATAATGGTAATAATAATGGTAATCATCATCATTATCATCATCATAATAATAATAAGATAAAATAAGTGGAATGTTGACGAAAGATGAGAGCTTGAGTGAGAGGACTATACTAGGTGCTGACAGGATTTCTGAACTGTTGAAGTTGTGCCTGAAATCCACCTACTTCAGGTATCAAGAAAAATACTACAAGCAGAAAGAGGGTGCAGCAATGGGCCCTCCAGTATCTGTAGTGGTAGCCAACTTTTATATGGAATTCTTTGAGGAACTTGCACTCACAACTGCCCCACTGAAGCCAAGATTCGTGGATGATACCTTCTGCATTGTGAAGAAGGGAAGTGAGCAGGAGTTGTTGGACCATCTGAACAACATCAGACCATCCATAAAGTTTACCATGGAGCTTGAAGTGGACGGATCGTTGCCCTTTCTGGACTGCCACCTACACAGGAAGGAAGATGGAAGGCTAACTGCAACCGTTTACAGAGAACACACACACACCAACCGGTACCTTGATTATAGATCACATCATCCTTATCCATGTCAGAAGAGAAGTGGTGAAGAGCTTGTATGATAGAGCCAGAAGAGTAGTGACTGAGAAGGAGGACCTTTGGAAGGAAGAACATCATTTGAATACGGTCGTTATAGAGAACGATTATCCGCAAGCCTTCATCAACCTTTCGTGCAGATACATCTAAACGCAGAAAGGAAGATGAGTACATCAGTGCAGGCAATGAGGGGTTTAAAAAGAAGGATCCCTATGATAGTGATTCCTTATGCAGCAGGGATGAGTGAAGACATTAGGAGGATCTGCAGCAGGAAGATCAACATCAAAGTCGTCTTCAGATCGGGAAGAACTCTGGGAACACAACTGAGCAGAGTGAAGGATGTTTTACCAGCACTCATGTGTTGTGTATAGCATCCCTTGCAGCTGTGGGAAATACTACATAGGGGAGACCATCAGAAGACTGGAGACTAGAGTGAAAGAACATCAAGATGCCTATAGAAAGTGTAATAAAGAGAAGTCTGCAATTGCTGAGCATGGATGGGATAATGGACATCCTATTTTGTGGGAGGAAGCCACCAGGCCAGAAGACAGAAGGAACTTCTCGTGAAGGAGGCATTGCATATCAGCCTAGCATTAAAGTGTGACCGGTTCATCGAGACTGGAATGGACTTGCCTGACTGCTGGGGAGCCACTCTCAAGAGCCTGAACTTGAAGCCATGACCACCATAATTACTCTTATTTTATCTATTATATACTATTATTTTATCTATTTAATATTGTTATTATTATTGTTGTTGTTGTTATTGTTATTTTTGTTGTTATTGTTATTATTTACTTTATTATCGTTAATTTTATTGTATATTTATTATCTTTATTTTTTTAATTTTATGTATTTATTTATTTAATATTTATATTATTGTTGTTATTGTTGTTATTATAATTTATTTTATTATTTATTTGTTAATTTTATTATTGTATATTTATTATCTATTTATGCATTTATTTATTATCTATTTATGCATTTATTTATTTTTATGCATTTATTTATTTAATATCTATTCAAGCCTCCACCAGCTGGCTCAGCAGCATGCCTCCAGAAGTCGTGGGGTGCCTGTCAAGTCTCAGCGGAGGTGGAATCGCTGCTATGCCTCAGAGGACTTGACTAGAGCTAGGCTTTTGACTGTCTCTACACAGGAATCTGGAGCATGGCTCCATGCCCCACCAATTTCCAACTTGGGTTTGAGGATGGACGACACAACCATCAGAATTGCTGTGGGCCTTCCTTTAGGGCCTCCCTTTGCCATCCTCGTCAATTCCATGTCAATTTCAGCACTGTGAGGCAGAGGTGAGCAACCTTGGCCTGCACAGTTTGAGCTGCAAGAAGAGTGAGGGTTGTCACTACCGCTGTTCCTCGGTTAATAATGTAGTAACTCCATAGGGCTATGTCATCCGTCCAGATATCTTCCAGGCTCAAACCATCGGGTCTAAGTCGCTCAGATGGAAAGCGTCCGGATGGGTTACCATGGTCCCATGGAAGTGTGCCAAGCCTTTGATCTGGGATGCAACCTGCCCCAACACGTTGGCTGAGTCCACCAGGGCCTCAGGATCTGTTGCTGCAATGGCTGAGGAGAAGAAGGCGGCCAAGTACTATATTGCCTCACCAGGAATTTTGTTTTCACACCAGTTGCTATAGAAACTCTTGGTGCCATTGGCACAAAGTCCTTGATCTTTCTAAGGGAACTGGGACAAACTATAAAGCAGCACACTGGGGAAGAGCAGGCATTCCAATTTCTGTTCCAGCAATTATCTGTGGCTGTAAAGGGGCAACACCATCGCAGTCATGGGAGCAATGGGAGACTTTGCAAACAAGGACAGCCAACTTATAGTATAACTATAAGGAATATACTACCACCACCACCTGCAACAACAACAATTTATTTTTCTTGTTGTTTATTCTTGTTGTTTATTTTATATATTCATTACTATCCATTAATCTATTATTATTATTATTATTACTATTACTACTACTACTAATACTATTATTATTATTACTACTACTACTAGTACTACTACTACTACTACTATTATTATTATTATTATTATTATTACTAATACTACTATTACTATTATTATTATTATTATTATTATTATTATTATTATTATTATTATTATTATTGTTATTATTATTATTATTATTATTACTATCACTGCTACTATTATTATTATTATTATTATTATTATTATTATTATTATTATTATTATTATTATTATTATTATTATTATTATTATTATTATTATTATTTTATTATTATTTTAATTTATTTATTTATTAAAAAAATAAATTTTTATATTTTTATTTGTTACATCCGGTACTACTGGGTACACAACTGGCTCACGCGAGCTTTAGCATCTCATTATTCCTGATGAAGGCTAGAGCATCTAGTCGAAACGTCGAGTGAATAAAATTTGAGAAGTAGTAGAATAGTAGTAGTACTAGTAGTAGTATAGTAGTAGTTCTAGTAGTTCTAGTAGTAGTATAATAGTAGTACTAATAGTACAGTGTGGTAGAGTATAGAGTATTAGTAGTAATATTATAGTAGTAGTAGTAGTAGTAGTAGTATAGTAGTAATAGTAGTAGTCGTTTAGTAGTAGTAGTATAGTAGTTAGTAGTATAGTAGTAGTGGTAGTAGAATAGTAGTAGTTCTATATTCTTCAATTATTTATTTTTTTGAGTTGTTTATGTCAATGTGACAAAGAAGAGAAGACTTTGGTGTCCAAGAAGACTGAGGTCTCCAAGAAGACTTTGGTCTCCAAGACGACTGAGGTCTCGAAGAAGACTTTTGTCTCTAAGAAGACTTTGGTCTCCAAGAAGACGGAGAATTTGGTCTCTGAAAAGACTTTCGTCTCCAAGAAGACTTTGGTCTCCAAGAAGACTGAGAATTTGGTCTCTAAGAAGACTTTGGTCTCCAAGAAGACTGAGAATTTGGTCTCTAAGAAGACTTGGGTTTCCAAGAATACTGAGATTTGGTCTCTAAGAAGACTTTGGTCTCCAAGAAAACTGAGGTCTCCAAGAAGACTGAGAATTTGGTCTCTAAGAAGACTTTGGTGTCCAAGAAGACTGAGAATTTAGTCTCTAAGAACACTTTGGTCTCCAAGAAGACTGAGAATTTGGTCTCTAAGAAGAATTTGGTCTCTAAGAAGACTTTGGTCTCCAAGAAGACTGAGAATTTGGTCTCTGAGAAGACTTTTGTCTCCAAGAAGACTGAGAGTTTGGTCTCTAAGAAGACTTTGGTCAAGAAGACCGAGAATTTGGTCTCTAAGAAGACTTTGGTGTCCAAGAAGACGGAGAATTTGGTCTCTAAGAAGACTTTGGTCTCCAAGAAGACTGAGAATTTGGTCTCTAAGAAGACTTTGGTCTCCAAGAAGACTGAGAATTTGGTCTCTTAAGAAGACTTTGGTCTCCAAGAAGACTGAGAGTTTGGTCTCCAAGAAGACTTTGGTCTCCAAGAAGACTGAAAATTTGGTCTCTGAGAAGACTTTGGTCTCCAAGAAGACTTTGGTCTCCAAGAAGACTGAGAGTTTGGTCTCTAAGAAGACCTTGGTCTCCAAGAAGACTGAGAATTTGGTCTCTAATAAGACTTTGGTCTCCAAGAAGATGGGAGTTTGGTCTCTAAGAAGACTTTGGTCTCCAAGAAGACTGAGGTATCCAAGAAGACTGAGAATTTGGTCTCTAAGAAGACTTTGGTGTCCAAGAAGACTGAGAATTTGGTCTCTAAGAAGACTATGGTCTCCAAGAAGACTGAGAGTTTGGTCTCCAAGAAGACTTTGGTCTCCAAGAAGAAGTGTCTGTTGAAACATTTGACAAAAAGAAGAAAAAACTGATCACACACCAAATATGAATATTAATAAAACTATCAGCAGGCTGCATAAAAAGAAGCTATTTCTGTTATAGATATGGCCAGCGGAAGGAAGGTGCAGCTTGTGAAGGAGACTGCATATCTACTGTAACTCAGACCTGGGGGTCAGCACTTCAACAGGGCTGCAGGGCAGGAGCTGCCTAGTTGCTGGGTCCGCTGGATGTGGTGTTTGGTGCAGAGTCTCAAACTAGCGATCAAAGATGCACTTTGTGGCACTTCCTTTGATCTTCTTTAATGAAATACTCCTTTGGCTCTACTTACCTCAATGAGAAATCTCCTAGAAGTGTAGGGAACTGGAGAGCATCGTCGACCTGCAAGAGACATTTCACTTGAATGATGAGGGACAGGGAGTAAGGCCAATAAGAGCATGCGGAACTTGATGGGTAGTCCACTAACCAAGTGCCATAAAACAGGTTCTGCCCAAATATGGTGCCTATGGTGCCTATATATATACCTCTCCAGTGTTTCAGAAGACTCTTCAGTTGATCATGCAAAATTCAAACTGGGGAAAGTACTTTCTTGGCTGTGCACTGTTCACTGAGCTTCTTACACCGTGTCCCAAGTGTGTGAAAGCCGTTGAGTTGGATATTCTTGCAGCTCCAAGTGACCTACTGAGAACAGTGAAGAAGACCAACAAGCTCAGTATACAAAACCTCTAGACCAGTGGCCAACCTCTGCTGCCACATTGAAGAAGATCACTGACAAAGATGGAGAATAGATCTATCAAGGTCAGGTGCTGAAGAGGTTCCACGTGCCAAGACCCACTTTGAAAATCACTACCAAGAGTATCGTGCTTGTGTGCTGCTCACACACGTACATACAAGCCTGGCCTGGTCACATCTGCGGCTCTTTCATGACATCATCTTCATGCTAGGTACCCAAGGATGGCAAAGATTCTGGATGAGGATAGGAAGGCAGACAGTCGTATGTTCATTGAAGCTGAAGAGTCCCCAGAATCCACGGAAGGTAAGAATCTATCGACAGGTTCGTTGAGCACTTCCATGTTTCACTTGAAGGAGCTGCAGTGGATGTGTTCCGAGGTCTACGGCTAGTCTGAAGCAATGATCTCATATGCTGCTCAGTCCATCTCCTTATCTAGCATGGAGTACCAGTCTGTTTGCTGGAGGTTATTCCATGTGCCAAATTCTTCTCAGTGGTCAAATATTTTGTGGTCTTCCTAAATGACCTGCTGGTTCTGAATGTGGTCAGACTTCCACTGCAGGATCTCCCTTCCCTGATGCTGCCATCGATCTTTGGTGGACCTATGGCAGAACAAGATGGATTTTAATTGGATGGAATTGTCCAAATGAATTCAGGTTGTATGTAAATTTCCCACACTGCATGTGCCAATCCTCTATCATCCTGAAGAAGACTAACAGCATGTCAGCAGAAACATCGCTTCATCCGTTCTAAGCTGGATAGAAAATCTACTGCCAGGCATCATAGTTCAGGTTTACTCAATACTTGCATTGTAGCTCACGTCCGACGCTTGAAAGTATTCTTCCAATTAATCCATCCACGCATGTTCATTTGATGTGCAGCATGGGGAAGGGGGGGGGGGGGGGGGGGCAACCCTAAACCTTAGAGAAGCACAGACAAATTCATCGCACTTCAGAGTAGCTGTCTCAAGGTCAACATTTGGAGTCTCAAGTGCTGGTTTAATCCCAAGTGATGACCCTTTACCACCTCCATGCTCCCCTCCCTCCCTCCCTCCCTCCCTCCCTTCCCCCCCCCCCACTAACTTCCCATGTAAGGCATGCTATTTATTATATACAGTAACATGATACATTGTCCACAAAGGCTTTCAAGTCCCTCAGTGTGTGGTTTGCCAGAAAACCCTCACAAATGAGAGCATGAAGCCTTCAAAGCTCAAGGACCACCTGACCAAAGTCCACCCAGAGCTGGCCAGAGCTGGCCAAAAAAGGCCTAGAATACTTCCAAATGAAAGAACAACACGTGAAAAGGGCAAGGTTGGATTGCGGAACAGGAGTCGTAAATAACAGAGCTGGGCATTTTAGGGCGTGCATTTCCATGCTACCATCTGTAGATTATTTCTATGGTAATGTCTGTCGGGACAAAGTTGACAAGGCAATATCCAGTTATACAGTAACACATGTGTCCAGCTCCAGCTAGTCCCAAGTGTCCCAGGGCACAAGCACTCCCATATCCGTTGTCTATAGCAGTTCAGGACTGACATTCCTCGCGCTAATTATGTTGCCATGACGGCTTATTCACATCACACCTAGGGAGTCAAGAACGGCATACCATGAAGACACTGAGGAAATTTTTCGCCACTTCAGTGTGGGTGTGGATAATGATGCAATCACATTCTCACACTTATTTTATGAGACACGCACGGAACTGACCAATCATATTATTACACCATCGAGACTCTGACCATAGAATCAACAGAATCAGAATCACAAAAACTGGGGGGGGGGGGGGGGGGGATCAATCAATTACCTTAGTGATGACCCCTTACCTAACATTCTACCTTAGTGGTAACCCCTTACCTAGCCTTCTCTGCATCAGGCTGCTGGAGAAGTCCGCCGAGTACACATCTCAAAAAGCTGATATCAATCATCAAGTCCTGCAGCCACATAATAACAGCACCACCAGAGAAGCAGCATCATCACTACAACACAGGGGGCATAATTAATCACTTAAATGTACATCTCCCCCCTCCCCCCCCCAAACAAAAGACCCCCCCACTGTGATTTTAGTGTTAATTTTTTTTATCAACAAAACAAAAACAAAAAAATTATATAAAAAAAATTAATGGAAAGGGACTCTCTATGTGTTTTAAATAAATAATGGAGTTTGGTGTGCATTAATTGTGGGATTATTAATTTATGAATCTCATTATAGCACTTCACTAGACACTTCCTGTAGTGAACTGGACGGACACCCAGTGCCATAGTGTTGTTTTTTTTAACATCTAAGATTGCAACCCTTTATTTCAACAACACCTTTATTTCAACAACATTATTTATAGAGACACGATGCGAAGGCCATGTATGATAGCTTGACACATCTTCAACTCTCTATTTAAACAACTGTAAATAGAGGCATGAAAAATGTGAGAGCTTTGATGTGACACAGTTTCATGTACAGGGGGCAATCAAACTATACTCATAATAGTCGCGAGGGTCGACCTTTTACCTATTTTCTTGAGCGGTGGAGGTAAAGGGGCTGGAACACACCCGGTAAGAGGGTTTCACACCAAGAGCACCATAACTTTGGTGCATTCGTGGTCGTGAGCATGCTATAATCGCGGGGAAGATGAGAGGTGAGAGGATGACATCAGGTTGGCTACTACGGCTTGCACTCATGTTATAACAACCATCTCTTTCCCTCTCAAGATCCTGCTCTGTGTACGGGAGACCAAGAACGCACCAGGGCTTTGACCAATACCATAGTTGCCAACTCTCACGGATTGACCGTGAGACTCACGGATTTTCCCTTTATCTCACGGTCTCACGGCAACATTGGCAATCTCACGGATTTTCCCTTTATCTCACGGACAAATTGGTAATCTGAATACATACAGTGCACTGAACCTTAACCACTGAAACTACCACAGTTTATTTAGCTATGCCATTGGGTGCCACCAATAAAACTAGCTAGCAGCTTAATTACATATTGAATTTATTTACAGTCTATGCTGAGCTAGTGCAAATGTGAAGGATCTGAATGCAGTATGTCACAGCTGTCATCAAATGAAGCAGGTACTGATAGTGAACTAGAATGTTTGGGTGATTTGGCTGCCCCTGCCACCAAGAAAAGAAAGTCATCATGCTGCTACATACAAAACATTTGTACAAGTCAGAATAGGAGAAAGAGTTTCCTATATCTTCAGTGAATGACAAAAAGGTATGCATTTTTTTGTATTCCTTGCCAAAAGAATGTTACCTGTTCTCATATGGGTAAAGCTGACATCAGGCAGCATTGTGAAACATCTAAGATGGAGCATGCTGTTAATGCTCAAGGTCACTCTGTTCCTTTATGCCATCTGCAACCTCCAGTATCACAGAGAAAACTATCAAAGCTAAAGTGCTACACACCAATTTCCTTATTCAGCACAATTTGTCATTTGCCACTGCTGATCATTTGTCTCCATTGTATTCCAAGATGTTTCCAGACTCATAGATTGCACACCATTTCAAATGTAGCAGAACCAAAACAACGTGCATACTGAATGAAGCCATGGCTCCGCGATTGCTGGCACAACTAGTATCATACATGAAAGAAAATCCTTTGTCATGAAAAAAATGAATCCTATTTGTGTCACGATATTTGATGTGTGATCGTGTGGAAAGCAAGTTTTACAATATGGGTGTGACCACTGGTGAAGATTGTGGGAGAGCTGAACAATTGTTACAAGCCATCAATACTAACTTTTCACAAGATTGCAGCAACTTATATGGGGAGGAAGAATTCCATAAAAACACGTATATTGGGAAAGAACCCAGCTTCTAAAGGAGCTGTGATGCTTTTAGTGATGTAGCAGGATTTGATATTGAAGATCATGAGATATAATATATAGCTATTTCAATAAAAGACTGAACGCAAAGGAATACTTCTTTTATTGAAAGAAGCCAAGAAAGCCACAACTAAATACAATAGAGAGCATCTCAAGAAAGAGATTTGACTAAGATATGTATTTCATATCACATTTTTTCAATATTCTTCATTTTCAATATTCAAAGCTTTAAACACATTTATACAATCTTACTTTGCACTATAGCAACCAATCAAAAAAAGTTCGGCAAATGTGTAGCTGTAATACATCCTAGCAAATCATTCAATAAACAAAACGCACATCTCACTTTAAATGGTTTGAAAAAGTTGGCAACTATGCCAATACACCACCTCCTACCAAGTGGCACTTCCCCCAATATGGTAAAGGGTCGTCTATAACACGAAGAAACTTTACCATATCATGCCAGAACGCCATTTGAGCTTGTCGAGTTACCTGGATGTCTTCGGAGCTGGCCATATCGAGCTGCAAGCCTTCCATAGCCTGAAGCTGGTCCGTCATCTCCCACACCTCGGAGTCGGAGAGGTACTCACTGGAGGAGGACAAGCCGCTTCCGTCGTGTCCGCTCAGCGTCTGCCGGAGGATGGCCTGGTCCACGCCCCCAAGCAGCTTCCTGGCTATCACGCTCGGACTTGCGTGGAGGCTAGCGGCAACATTGCGAGGGCACCTGTAACAGTTACCCATTAATACAGCCAGGGAAGGGGAACATTTGGTGTGAAATTATTCTATTTTCTAGGCACTCCCACTGTTACCAAGGCAACGCCTTGTAAAAGAAAGAGGAAGTACAAGAAATAAGGGATGCCATCGTAAGAGATTTTCAACAAATACACATATTATACAGTATTACAATAGGAAGTCAGTCATTAGAACTTCAGTTGCCCGGGGTAACACATCCGCCAACCGAATGTTACAGGAAGCCCCTCCTGCAGCAGTCTCTAGCCTCGCCCATGGCAGCGCAGGCTACATTCAGTAAACTTCTTGGAAAAATTCCTTTGTGCAGGTGCACAACGAATATATATACTGTTCCCCCATCATGGGGGTCTCTGCCAGAAGTTCCTCCAGTTCTTCTCGCTCCGTGACAAAGCAGAGGGTGGCTGGCGTACTCAAGAGAGAAAAAGAGTTGTCCTCGACATCGAAGATAAGCTCAAGGTCTGTGGATAGTGTGAGGAATGGGAGAAGTTTAACTAGAAAAGTTCCCCTGAATAGAATGTTACAAAGTGGATTTTCCACGATTTTATGAGGAGCATGGCCAAGCTGAAGAAGACTCCACACTGTTCAGGGGAGACAGTTGCATTTTTAATTTATTTATATTTTTACTTATGGTTACAACTTTAGAGCTCCGTAGATTCTGCAAACTTCATGGTATGGACTTGATATATAGCTCAAAAGATAGGTCTCTCTGTGTGCTCTCTTTTGATACTAAAATATGTTTCATAGGTATAACTATAGGCAAGTTACTAGACCTAAAGTGAGGGACCTCAAAAACCTGAATCCCTGCAACCTCCACATAAATAACTCCAGATTGCTAAGTGCTAAAGATTTGAGTTGAAATTCATTTTCCACCCGCACGCTTGACCACGTACTAATTTTAACGCCTAATGAAACCACTCATTAAATAGCCTAGGGCTTCCTCTAGCCACTGGTACCAATTTCAAATCTTTAGCACTTAGCAATCCGGAGTTATTTATGTGGAGGTTGCAGGGATTCAGGTTTTTGAGGTCCCTCCACTTTAGGTCTAGTAACTTGCCTATAGTTATACCCATGAAACATATTTTAGTATCAAAAGAGAACACACAGAGAGACCTATCTTTTGAGCTATATATCAAGTCCATACCATGAAGTTTGCAGAATCTACGGAGCTCTAAAGTTGTAACCATAATTTTAATTTTTTTAAAATTTTAATGCAACTGTCCCCCCTTAGTTCAGTTCATCGGAACATTGGAACATCCTTCGGCCCCTACGTGTTTGGATAACTTGACTTCCTAATGACATATGCAAATACAATTGACACTTCCCTAGTCATGGGGGGGGAGGGGCGGCAAATTTATCCCTCCCCCATCTATGACATTGTGATAACACACACACACGTATGTAATGTATATACACCATTAATTCTTCATTGTCGATAATGTCCACTATATGTGGCAAACACACACCTATCTGATTTTGAGGGTCAAAGGTTAAGCACTCATGGGTGCTGCATGTACATGTTTTTCAGTACAAATATACAGTCCTATTCAAGGATGGATGGGTCACATGTCCTAATCATGAGACACCTGTCCTAATCATGGCCACACGTCCTAATGCATGGGTCACCTGTCCTAATGCATGGGTCGTGCACCGCTTGGTCATGTGACCATACACAGTTGCATTACCTGTTGGTCATTTGTTCAACGATCTCCACTGGGGAAAGAGGTGTGGCTTTAGAGATCCATGGATGGCCGGCCAAGTCCCTGAGGACACCTCTGTGGGAGGGGTTGAGTACGAACATGCAATTGAAGAGGTCAACAAGGTCGTGGGAAAATCGGAGCTTCAAGTCGTTCCATTCAGTCCAGTATTTAATATTAGGAAGGCACTTGGAGACTGCAGCAAATAGAACGTACGGTAACCATGGTAACCTTTGGAGTGCAGCACGCAGAATGTATGGTAACCATGGTAACCATTGGAGACTGCAGCACATATAACATATGGTAACCATAGCTACATGCCTCGACAACAGACATAATTGGAGGGCATATGCAAAATAATCCATATATGGCTAGCCCAGCTTAGGAAATTGTTGTTTTTTTTGGCAATGTAGAGAGAAACACCAAAAATGGCCGTCATAACATCATACACACATTACTCAGTCACGTCTACACATGCTTGAACATTCAGCCATCCGTCATGCCCGGTGCCCCACCTCCTTCCCGACATGGTTTGGGGCAGATACGTACAAGCACACACAAAAAGATCGGACTAAGTGAATATACGAGCCACTTCTCGACCAAGTTATAAGCAAAGGTTTGGTAGTCGTCATCTAGGAATACTGTAGTCCATTCGTCGTCGTCGAGGTCAGAGAAAGGCCTGTTGGAATCCTCTCGACTCTCTAGCTCGGAAGCAAGTTCTGCAGCTTCAGACGCCTCCGCTCTCCGCATAAGCAGTGAACGTCACCATCTCAACTGCCACTTGTCGCCACTTAGACTCCCTAGACCTTGATTGAATCCTAAACTAATAACAACTGTGTACGCGTAACGTGAACATGGCCTGTGAACCCAATTAGAGTGCATGCGCACCCAATCATTCTGACCCCGTCAACAGGTCAAGAGACTTACTCAAGAGTGAATGATATTGATGAGCTGTAAACATTCGAAGAAATGTACAGCACATGCTCTTACCAACACATAGTACAACATTTATAGCAACTGGTTCTTCGTACCGGGAGGTCCGCCAAATGACTGCATACATACTGCAACTTCTGCATCAGTCTTCATGTAGGAGTCCAGCAGGTGACATTGGAATGGGAAAGGAAAGAAGATGCCCAGAGGAGCGAGCAAGGGCTTCAGGTATGGATCCAGCATCTGCCCTCTCACCACCATATCTTCTATGGCAGTCTACACATCCATACATAGATACATGTGGAATATCAGGGCGGGCCAGTGGTGCCATGGCAACCAACACATTTATGTGTGTATGTGTGTAATATCAGGGCAGGCCAGTGGTGCCATGGCAACCGACACATTCATGTGTGTAATATCAGGGCAGGCCAGTGGTGCCATGGCAACCAACACATTTATGTGTGTATGTGTGTAATAAGGGCGGGCCAGTGGTGCCATGGCAACCAATACATTTATGTGTGTGTGTGTAATCAGGGCGGGCCAGTGGTGCCATGGCAACCTACACATTCATGTGTGTATGTGTGTAATATCAGGGCGGGCCAGTGGTGCCATGGCAACCAACATCCTAATACAGGGAGGGCCAGTGGTGAGGTGGACAATGCCAGGATGTAAAAACATTCAAACTTGTTGCCCACCTCACAAACCCTTGCCACGCCCTATTTCCCTAGTCTTATATAAGCCTTGCCCCAGCCCTATTTCCCTAGTCTTATATAAGCCATTGCCCCAGCCCAATTTCCCTAGTCTTATATAAGCCTTGCCCCAAACCTATTTCCCTAGTCTTATATAAGCCCTTGCCCCAGCCCTATTTCCCTAGTCTTATATAAGCCCTTGCCCTAGCTCTATTTCTCTAGTCTTATATAAGCCCTTGCTCCAGCCCTATTTCCCTAGCCCTACATAAGCCCTTGCTCCAGCCCTATTTCCCTAGCCCTATATAAGCCCTTGCTCCAGCTCTATTTCCCTAGCCCTATATAAGCCCTCGCCCCAGCCCTATTTCCCTAGTCTTATATAAGCCTTGCCCCACCCCTATTTCCCTAGTCTTATATAAGCCCTTGCCCCAGCCCTATTTCCTTAGCCCTATATAAGCCCTTGCCCCAGCCCTATTTCCCTAGTCTTATATAAGCCCTTGCCCCAGCCCTATTTCCCTAGTCTTATATAAGCCCTTGCCAGCCCTAGCCCTATATAAGCCCTTGCCCCAGCCCTATTTCCCTAGTCTTATATAAGCCCTTGCCCCAGCCCTATTTCCCTAGCCCTATATAAGCCCTTGCCCCAGCCCTATTTCCTTAGTCTTATTATAAGCCCTTGCCCCAGCCCTATTTCCCTAGTCTTATATAAGCCCTTGCCCCAGCCCTATTTCCCTAGCCCTATATAAGCCCTTGCCCCAGCCCTATTTCCTTAGTCTTATATAAGCCCTTGCCCTAGCTCTATTTCCTTAGTCTTATATAAGCCCTTGCCACAGCCCATTTCCCTAGTCTTATATAAGCCCTTGCCACGCCCTATTTCCTTATCCCTATATAAGCCCTCGCCCCAGCCCTATTTCCCTAGTCTTATATAAGCCCTTGCTCCAGCCCTATTTCCCTAGTCTTATATAAGCCTTGCCCCAGCCCTATTTCCCTAGTCTTATATAAGCCCTTGCCCCAGCCCTATTTCCCTAGCCCTATATAAGCCCTTGCTCCAGCCCTATTTCCCTAGCCCTATATAAGCCCTTGCCCCAGCCCTATTTCCTTAGTCTTATATAAGCCCTTGCCCTAGCTCTATTTCCTTAGTCTTATATAAGCCCTTTCCCCAGCCCTATTTCCCTAGCCCTATCCCTATGTATATTTCCAGCCAGTATATTACATTGGCAATGACTCATATAATACACTCTGTAGGCGGAGTTTGATATGCATGAGTTAGTTTATGTACAGGTATGAATATCAGTGCCATGGGATGTGAATTCTTTAGGACTGATAGCGAACATATCCGCACAATGATCGCAAATCGGAAGACACCAGAAAAAGACCTCGCACGGTGAAATCTAAGTCACGCTGTTGGCTAGCAAGGCTGCATCTAATCCTACTCTCCTAGAATATCACTGCAGTTGGTCAAATAGAGAGGTTTATGGCTGCAAGGATCGGCGTTAAAACTGGTGAGATATATATACAGAGGCAAGCGTCTTCGTCTTCAACAAAATGGCAAAAAGGCTTAGGAGTCGTCAGTGTATGGCCAGCAGCTCTATCTGAAGGCAACACATTAAGTAGAGGTGCTCTGAGAGAGATTCATTGCCTGGAGGTGCTCTGAGAGAGATTCATTGCCTGGAGGTGCTGTGAGAGAGAATCATTGCCTGGAGGTGCTCTGAGAGAGAATCATTGCCTGGAGGTGCTGTGAGAGAGCATCATTGCCTGGAGGTCTGAGAGGGAATCATTGCCTGGAGGTGCTCTGAGAGAGAGTCATTGCCTGGAGGTGCTGTGAGAGAGAATCATTGCCTGGTGCTCTGAGAGAGAATCATTGCCTGGAGGTGCTCTGAGAGAGAATCATCGCCTGGTGCTCTGAGAGAGAATCATTGCCTGGAGGTGCTCTGAGAGAGAATCATTGCCTGGTGCTCTGAGAGAGAATCATTGCATGGTGCTCTGAGAGAGAATCATTGCCTGGAGATGCTCTGAGAGAGAGTCATTGCCTGGAGGTGCTGTGAGAGAGAATCATTGCCTGGAGGTGCTGTGAGAGAGAATCATTGCCTGGTGCTCTGAGAGAGAATCATTGCCTGGAGGTGCTGTGAGAGAGAGTCATTGCCTGGAGGTGCTCTGAGAGAGAATCATTGCCTGGAGGTGCTCTGAGAGAGAGTCATTGCCTGGAGGTGCTCTGAGAGAGAGTCATTGCCTGGAGGTGCTCTGAGAGAGAATCATTGCCTGGAGGTGCTGTGAGAGAGAATCATTGCCTGGTGCTCTGAGAGAGAATCATTGCCTGGTGCTCTGAGAGAGAATCATTTCCTGGAGGTGCTGTGAGAGAGAATCATTGCCTGGAGGTGCTCTGAGAGAGAGTCATTGCCTGGAGGTGCTCTGAGAGAGAATCATCGCCTGGTGCTCTGAGAGAGAATCATTGCCTGGAGGTGCTCTGAGAGAGAGTCATTGCCTGGAGGTGCTGTGAGAGAGAATCATTGCCTGGTGCTCTGAGAGAGAATCATTGCCTGGTGCTCTGAGAGAGAATCATTGCATGGTGCTCTGAGAGAGTCATTGCCTGGAGGTGCTCTGAGAGAGAGTCATTGCCTGGAGGTGCTGTGAGAGAGAGTCATTGCCTGGAGGTGCTCTGAGAGAGAGTCATTGCCTGGAGGTGCTGTGAGAGAGAATCATTGCCTGGAGGTGCTCTGAGAGAGAATCATTGCCTGGTGCTCTGAGAGAGAATCATTTCCTGGAGGTGCTGTGAGAGAGAGTCATTGCCTGGAGGTGCTGTGAGAGAGAATCATTGCCTGGAGGTGCTCTGAGAGAGAATCATTGCCTGGAGGTGCTCTGAGAGAGAGTCATTGCCTGGAGGTGCTGTGAGAGAGAATCATTGCCTGGAGGTGCTCTGAGAGAGAATCATTGCCTGGTGCTCTGAGAGAGAATCATTGCCTGGTGCTCTGAGAGAGAGTCATTGCCTGGAGATGCTCTGAGAGAGAGTCATTGCCTGGAGATGCTCTGAGAGAGAGTCATTGCCTGGAGATGCTCTGAGAGAGAGTCATTGCCTGGAGGTGCTCTGAGAGAGAGTCATTGCCTGGAGATGCTCTGAGAGAGAGTCATTGCCTGGAGGTGCTGTGAGAGAGAGTCATTGCCTGCCATACTAGAGCTTGAAGACCGAGATATTAGCTAAGCTAAGAGCTGAAATGACTGCTACGGTCATTGTAAATGTCAGCGGAGGTATAGAGAAACCAAAAAGAACTATCAACAGTTTTGTTTACTTTTACTGTTGCTAGGCTAGCTGTAGCATAGCAATAATGCTTCTCCATTGAACTTGCACTCTGCCACTCAATGCCTTGCATATATTACTAGTAGCTAACTGTGTAAGTCCAAGTCAGTAGCACATGTAGCAGCTGCTGCTTTTGTTCGTAGCCAGTAGCTGTGTACAGCCCAACTATTAGAGCCTCCTCTAAGACTCCATACCCAGGACTCCCAATTCTGAAAAAGCACTACACAGCTAGGAGCTATGTAGCTAAACAAAGCTTCTGTTCTGGTCCAGAATACTTAGTGAGAGCTAACATTTACATGTAGCTTATACTTAGTGAGAGCTAACATTTACATGTAGCTTCTTTAGCACACTTCAGAGTTCCGTCCACTTGTTGGCTAGAGATTAAGAAGGAGATGGCACCATAAATGCTCACAAACACTGGTGGTTATGATTTTGAAGCTCCATAGATTCTGCATACTTCAATGTGTAGCTCAAAAGATAGGTCTCTCTGTGTGCTCTCTCTTATACTAAAATGTTAGGTTATAGCTACATAGATTCTGACACTTCAGTGTATAGACTTGATATTAGCTCAAGAGATAGGTCTCTCTGTGTGCTCTCTCTTAATACTAAAATGTTGCAGCTCCATAGATTCTGCACACTTCACTGTATGGACTTAATACAGTATATAGCATAGGTCTCTCTGTGTGCTCTCTCTTAATTTTACATAAGTATAGCTCCATAGATTCTGCACACTTCACTGTATGGACTTGATTATATAGCCCAAAAGATAGGTCTCTCTCTGTGCTCTCTATTGATTCAAAAATATATGGCATATGTATAACCATGCCTAAGTTACATGCAGCCAAAGTAGGGGACCTCAAAACCTCATGCCTGGACTCTCTATAGTTGTGGCTCCTCACTGGAAAGTGCTATCCATGGCAAGAGGAAGCCTTACTCTATAAAATGAGTGTCTTCATCTAAAACGTGACTACATATTCAGAGCTGTAGTCAAGCGTGGGTGCTGAAAAAGAGCACACAGAGAGAGCTTTCTTTGAGCTCTTCAATAAAACTCATGTACGTAGTGAAGCGTGCAGAATCCACAGAGCTCCAAAGTCCTAACCACAAGCTAGAGGATGAAATTAGAATAGTGGCCGAAATTAAAATAGTGGACAAAATTAGAATAGTGGCCGAAATTAGAATAGTGGACGAAATTAGAATAGTGGACAAAATTAGAATAGTGGACAAAATTAGAATAGCCGACGAAATTAGAATAGTCGACAAATTAGAATAGTGAAAAATAGAATAGCTGACGAAATTAGAATAGAGGACGATATTAGAATAGAGGACAAAATTAGAATAGTGGCTGAAATTAGAATAGTGGAAAAATTAGAATGGCTGACGAAATTAGAATAGAGGATGAAATTAGAATAGTGGATGAAATTAGAATAGAGGATGAAATTGGAATAGAGTATGAAATTAGAATAGAGGATGAAATTAGAATAGTAGCTGTAATTAGAATAGTGGAAAAATTAGAATGGCTGACGAAATTAGAATAGAGGATGAAATTAGAATAGTGGATGAAATTAGAATAGAGGATGAAATTGGAATAGAGTATGAAATTATTAGAAGAGAGGATGAAATTGGAATAGAGTATGAAATTAGAATAGTGGCTGAAATTAGAATAGAGGATGAAATTAGAATAGTGCAAAAATTAGAATGGCTGACGAAATTAGAATAGAGGATGAAATTAGAATAGAGGATGAAATTAGAATAGAGGATGAAATTAGAATAGTGGCTGAAATTAGAATAGAGGATGAAATTAGAATAGTGGCTGAAATTAGAATAGTGGAAAAATTAGAATGGCCGACGAAATTAGAATAGAGGATGAAATTAGAATAGTGGATGAAATTAGAATAGAGGATGAAATTAGAATAGTGGCTGAAATTAGAATAGTGGAAAAATTAGAATGGCTGACGAAATTAGAATAGATGAAATTAGAATAGTGGATGAAATTAGAATAGAGGATGAAATTAGAATAGTGGCTGAAATTAGAATAGTGGAAAAATTAGAATGGCTGACGAAATTAGAATAGAGGATGAAATTAGAATAGTGGACGAAATTAGAATAGAGGAAGAAATTAAAATAGAGGACGATAGCTAGAGCTCGAACAATAACAGTGACTTGTTCGGGCTATGGTAATTGTGTGCACACATGTTAGTCGCGTTCAAATAATAGAGAGGACCCTCAAATAGGCTCGTGAAGTTGAGAAAGCACGCACTCTAATCGTGGAAATATGGTATATAAAGGGTGTGGTCCAAGCCCAGCGAGTGTGGTAAAGCTCCAAATCACAAATATTCCCCCCCCCCCCCCCCCCCCCTCCCCCGGGCAAAGTTGTTCTGTTTTGGCCATCACCTGAGAATATTCAACCACTCGGAAAATATGTAGTCCCTTACACCGTTTCCATAACAACTACAACACCGTGTCAATAACAACTACAACAAGCACAGGCCACAATAGTCCTCCACTATACCTATTAAAATATTTAAAACTGACCATGAAGAAGAGGGTGAGTCCCAAGGACCAAACGTCGGCTGCAGAGGGGTCGTACTCCTTGCTGGAGTCAACCTCTGGGGCCCTGTACGAATCTGTCCCAATTTTCTTGGTTGTGGCTCTCACAGGGCCTGGTGTTAGAGGCAGGAACTGCAAAGGTTGATGACCTTTACCAATGTGCATGATGACCCTTTACCTATGTACATGATGACCCTTTACCTATGTACATGATGACCCTTTACCTGTGTACATGATGACCCTTTACCTATGTACATGACGACCCTTTACCTATGTACATGATGTGCCAACACATTTGGATTGTGATGATTTAGAAAAACGAATTAGAATATGCATATTAGAATATGCATATTAAACCATAGAGAGTGCTTTGATTAGAAATACACGTCATGGAATATATGACTTTTGGATGCCCAGTGTGCATGATAGTTATACATAAATATCTCGCACATGGCCCAAATTGAAGTAGGTTGACAATACTTGCTCTATGGGGGGACAAACACTGGACTGACATCACAACTGGGTTGAGGCAAGTTGAAGTAGGTTGGCAATAGCTCTATGGGGACACTCTATGGGGACACACAAAGGACCAACACCACACTGGGTTGAGGCAGGTTGAAATAGGGTGACAATCTATGGGGACACACACTGAACCAACATCACACTGGGTTGAGACAGGTTGAAGTAGGTTGACAATAGCTCTATATGGGGACACACACTGGACCAACATCACACTTGGTTTAGGAGGTTGAAGTCGGGTGATCTATGTGGACACACACAGGACCAACACCACACTGGGTTGAGGCAGGTTGAGATACTGGTTGTTACGCAGGAATCGACACTATGGCAATCATGTGTATATTTCAAAGAATTGTTTGATGTCCAGGAAGTGCTGTAATGAGATTCATACGGTATTAACCCAACAGACTCTAGACACAGTGTAAACTATTGTAGTGCGCATGCGAACTTTGTTGCCCATTGCTTTTTGTGACGGGCCACTACAGAGCATGCTGGTGAGAGCGGAGTGCAGCTTTCTGTTGCTGCAGAGATGGGCCTCCATGGAGCATGCTGGTGAGAGTGGAGTGCAGCTCTCTGTTGGTGCAGAGATGGTCCTCCATGGAGCATGCAGGTGAGAGTGGAGTGCAGCTCTCTGTTGCTGCAGAGATGGTCCTCCATGGAGCATTCTGGTGAGAGTGGAGTGCAGCTTTCTATTGCTGCAGAGATGGGCCTCCATGGAGCATGCTGGTGAGAGTGGAGTGCAGCTCTCTGTTGGTGCAGAGATGGTCCTCCATGGAGCATGCAGGTGAGAGTGGAGTGCAGCTCTCTGTTGCTACAGAGATGGGCCTCCATGGAGCATGCTGGTGAGAGTGGAGTGAAGCTTTCTATTGCTGCAGAGATGGGCCTCCATGGAGCATGCTGGTGAGAGTGGAGTGCAGCTCTCTGTTGGTGCAGAGATGGTCCTCCATGGAGCATGCTGGTGAGAGTGGAGTGCAGCTCTCTGTTGGTGCAGAGATGGGCCTCCATGGAGCATGCTGGTGAGAGTGGAGTGCAGCTTTCTATTGCTGCGGGCCTCCATGGAGCATGCTGGTGAGAGTGGAGTGCAGCTCTCTGTTGGAGCAGAGAAGGACCTCCATGGAGCATGCTGGCGAGAATGGAGTGCAGCTCTCTGTTGGTGCAGAGATGGGCCTCCATGGAGCATGCTGGTGAGAGTGGAGTGCAGCTTTCTATTGCTGCGGGCCTCCATGGAGCATGCTGGTGAGAGTGGAGTGCAGCTCTCTGTTGGAGCAGAGAAGGACCTCCATGGAGCATGCTGGCGAGAATGGAGTGCAGCTCTCTGTTGGTGCAGAGATGGGCCTCCATGGAGCATGCTGGTGAGAGTGGAATGCAGCCTTCTGTTGCTGCTGAGATGGACATAGTTAACCAACTGCTTGTTAATTAAACAGCTGCTTGTTAATTAAACAGCTGCTTGGTATTAACCCTCTCACTGGTGAATCAAAATTATACAACCTATGTGAAGGTATGCCTTGCTAATCTATTTGTATTGACCAACATTGTGGTTGTTTGTAGCCATCGAAACAAAACATGTTGACTCATTCAAACTTGCTACTTCTTGCTTTGACATGCGTTGAGCCAACAAGCTAACCAATGTCTCTTGGACATAGGCTGGGGCCACCACAGCAAAGGAGGGTTAGGAAGAGTCACTGAAGCTGATGAAACTCTGTCATTTGTCCACTCCATCTCTTCATGCATCAACAAAGAAATGAAATTGCTTGGCTAACACCTTTTCCGCGGACTAACCGCGAACAAGGAAGCTAAATGCAGTTCGGGCCCTGCTTACTGATGCAAGGTTAGCTATAGCTAAACTCACTGTCAATGCCTTCTTCACACTAGTAATTCATCTACAGCCAAATTGCCAGCTCAAGTGAGAATGCTAGGCTTTTGAAGGTATAGGTCAGGCGATTACTCTGCCCCAGAGCTTCAGGGAAAGCACTGGTCTGGCCAAGGTAAGACGAGAAGCCATCTCCTTCTTCATCGCTGCTTTCTTTCTCAGAGAGTCCAAAGTTGTCGTCTAGAAGCATATCTTTCAAGGTTAGTCGAACGGACATCTTCACGCTTTGGAACAGCTGCTCGAATTCTGAACGGTCAGTGCTTTTCAATATCCCCCCCCCCCCACCTCCCCCGCTTCTGAATATTGATCATCTTCATATTCGATAGGCATGTAATGGAACAGTGCAGCCATTTGTATGACCTCTATAGGATATCTTGGAACCTTATGATCGATTTTTTTTACTGATTTTTATTTAATAACATTTGGTGTATACATTTGGTGTATATATATTACATACGCTTACACCAGTGAATGGGTTAACTCTTTGAATGCGAAGGGAGTTACCCAGGTAATTGCCCCTGCACGTGGACGTTGTTTATTGGAATCAGCTGATGTTTTTTGTTTTTGTTTTGTTTGTTTGTGGCTTGTTGAGGTGAGCGTATCAGTGATATTCAGACTAGCTCCTAACTTTCTACCCAACACGAGGCTAGAAGTGTCTTTTGAGATGGCAAGACAAGTTAAGCTAGCCTCCAAGTAAGTGTTATTATGTGGATGAGCTAACCAGTTTGTTACATAGTGTGCTCGAAGTTGATAGTTTTAGCTAGGTCATTTTTATAGCTAGCTAGTTGTATATAGGCCATCTTTTTAGGTAGTGCTCGAGGTAGCTAGCTGTAGGTCATCTTATAGCTAGCGCTCGAAGTAGGCAGTTGTAGATCATATTTATATAGCTTAGCTAATAATTATTATTAGTAAAGTAAATAATTGTAGGTCATCTTTGGCTAGCAAAGTATCTAGCTCTCGAGGAATAGTAGTTTAGGCCATCTTTATAGCTAGCAAAGTGTAGCTCGCGCTTCAAGTGTATAGGCAGTTTTAGCTGATCTTTATAGCTGGCAAATTAGCTAGCACTTGAAGAAGGCAGTTGTAGCTGATATATAGCCAGCAATAGCTAGCACTGGAGGTAGCTAGTAGACTACCAAGTAAACCAAGGTATTCTATAGCCAGTGCTAGTATATATTTCAGCTCAGCTAGCTTTGGATGATCTACCAACTATGCATTTATATTACATATCCACTATAAATATTATTCATAGTCATAGTTGTTTGCATACATAGGACTGGTAAAAGTTGTGCTACTGGAAGATAAAACAATCAAGAAAAAGTGAAGAAAGAAATGACAATAATTTAAAAAAAGAGTTATGATATTATGGATGGTAAGTGACGCATAGGACTAACTTTTGTGTGGTATAGTTCAAAGCAAGGTGTAATACATAAAGCTACTTCACAAATCTTACATCTAAATGAAGTTCTGACTTTACATCTTCCTTTTTTGTTGCTGCACAGATAGCAAGCACACAGGGACCTTTTGCCATTGCTATTTGGGGGAAGGTGCTCTATGAAGTGCCTTCCTCTAAGTCTGGCTGGTTCAGCCACTGGATGATTGTGAAGGATGGACACTTCATCAAGCTGAGCTTCTGTCAGGCCTGCCTCCAGAAGAAATCCAACAGCAACCTTCACTAAGAAGGACTGGTGTGTTACTCTTCGGCCAGTCGAAGGTGTCCCTTTATATATTATGTATGCATTTACCAATGCCAGGTTGAGGAGATGAAAAGCTGCCGGTTCCCACCATTTCTGTGTCCTATGTTGGAAGATATAGTAACTCATCAGCTGATTGGATTTGTCAACCCCACCCGTGTGACTATTGTACTTGACAATGGCTGTTGGCTGTACGACTACCTCCATGCCATTTGCTGACAGCCTTGTTCTCCTCCTCTTTGTTATAGTGCTATCATCGTGGAGAGTACTCAGAATGGTGACAGCTCTCTTGTCCATCCATTTCAAGGCAAGGACACCATTTGTACTTACAGACTTGATCTCACCCTTTTTCATTTTGTCTTAGGCCTTGATACATGCAGGTACCCCCTCCTGTTCACCCAAACTCTACCACATGCACCAAAGCTGCTACTTTTTAGGGTGAGTACAAGTGTATATATCATATTATTGTGTGTATACTAAAGTCTCCTCACCTACATACAGCTTCCAACTATAGGTATATAGATCCACTAGAGCTGTCTGCCAGGACATAAGCTTTCATGCCCCACTTTGTGGGCTTCATGGACAAGTACTGGATGAACCAGACCCTCCCCTTGAATCCAATCATTGATTCATCGACGGCAATTTCTCTTCCAAGCTGGTATGATTGTCCACGCTCATGGCAATAATGAGGGCAATGAACCTCTTAACTGACATTGACAGTTAACCTCGCTAACTGTCAATGCCTTCTTCACACTAGTAATTCATCTCCAGGCAAATTGCCAGCTCAAGTGAGAAAGCTAGGCTTTCTTGAAGGTGTGTAGGTCAGGTGCGATTACCCTGCCCCAGAGCTTCAGGGAAAGCACTGGTCTGGCCAAGGTAAGAAGAGATGCCATCTACTTCTTCATCGCTGCTTTCCCCCTCAGAGAGTCCAAAGTCGTCGTCTAGAACCCGAGAAAGCACATCTTTCAAGGTTAGTCGAACAGACATCTTCACGCTTTGGAACAGCTGCTCGAATTCTGAATGGTCAGTGCTTTTCAATATCCCCCCCCCCCCCCCCCCCCCAATATTGATCATCTTCATATTCGATAGGCACATAATGGAACGAATAGTGCAGCCATTCATTTGTATGACCTCTATAGGATATCTTAGAACCTTATGATCGATTTCTTTAATGATTTCTATTTAATAACATTTGGTGTATATACATGTATATGGTTTATATATATATATATATATATATATTATATACGCTTACACCAGTGAATGGGTTAAGCGGTCATCTTCTTGGTGACCGAAGCTATAAGCACCCTGTTTAACGACCACCTTTTATAGTAATAGAGATTTGTTGTTGTTTACTATTGTTTCTGTTTGTTGTTGCTATGACGATTAATTCACCCCATATTTTCTAGTATTTCCGGCTAGAAGGTGTAGTGTCATTGCACATCATCTTACAAAGGCACCCACCAGAAACTTACACACACACACTCAAGTACCTTGTTGGTGCCGAAGTCGGTGAGTTTCAGGTTATAGTTGTGATCAAGCACGCAGTTCTCTGGCTTGATGTCTCTATGGAACACGCCTCTCTCGTGGAGATACATCACCGCTAGCAATGCCTGCGTGAAGTAGTGACGAGCCAGGGGCTCGGGAAACCCGCTGACACTGCAAATATTGAAGGGAGGAAGGTGTTCGAGTTGACAAGAGAATATAAAAAAGCTTATTTTGGGGCAGTATATATAGTCAACAGATACACAGCACCTCATTGCTTAGGGCAAGGAGATATGTGAACAGATACACAGCACCTCATTGCTTAGGGCAAGGAGATACGTCAACAGATACACAGCACCTCATTGCTTAGGGCAAGGAGATATGTCAACATACCCAGCACTTCATTGCTTAGGGCAAAGAGATATGTCAACAGATACACAGCACCTCATTGCTTAGGGCAAGGAGATATGTCAACAGATACACAGCACCTCATTGCTTAGGGCAAGGAGATATGTGAACAGATATACAGCACCTCATTGCTTAGAGGATCAGTTCTATTGGCCAGATTTCCTATGCTTACAATTCGAGGGTGTTTACGCTTTGATAGATAGAGTGAAGATAGATCGAGTGAATCAAATCTACTGATTATTGAGATGGCTCCAAGCCACCTGCCTGTTCCGTCAGTTGGCAGCAGCCATCGTTAGCAGCTGCCATACTTAGCAGCTGCAATAGTTAGCAGCTGCCATAGTTGGCAGCAGCCATCATTAGCAGCTGCCATAGGCCATAGTTGGCAGCAGCCATCGTTAGCAGCTGCCATAGGCCATAGTTAGCAGCTGCCATAGTTAGAAGCTGCAACAGCCAGATAGCAAGTGGTGTCATGTGTAAGCAATTTATATGTATAAATGTTCTAGCTACAGTGAGATTTTTGTCCAAGTAATATACTCAACAATCAGGCCAGCATAATGGTCACAACACTGTGCTGGAAGAATAGCCTCAAGCCTACTCACAATGGCACTCTCTCTCTCTTTCTTTACTCTACTGACAGCTGGGAACTGGTGGGCCAAGTTAGATTACTATTGCCTGCAACAGCGTATGCAAACTTGTTACACTTTGTGTTTCCTGCTAAGTGATCATCCGCCACGCAAGAAAAGTACACACAGTGCACGTTCTCCATGAACGGACGAGGCAAATAAACCTCCCCGTCAGCGTCCTTCTCGTCCCGACAGCTGGCGGGTAAATATGTAGCTTAAACGGTTTCCAAAGCATCCACTCCACAAGGCAGGGATGCTGCTCTCCGTCTCCGAAGCCATCCAACTTTTAGAGTTTAAGGGTTGACCTCAAACACCTCTGTTGACCAGTTACATACTGCCTCCATGAAAATATGTACATACATGGTTAGGTCCAGCAATGGTCTCAAGAAAGACAACAATCTCCATCTCTTTCCTTTCTAGTTTACCAACCAATGGCGTATGCTACTGCTGGCTTTTCATGCGGTTATGAGAATACCATTCCATGAAACAGGGCCACTTGGCGATCGTCACGTACCTTCTCTTGCGTTCGTAGGGTCCAACAATGAGGAAGTTGAAGAGGTCAGCTCCACTGCAATACTCAAAGACCACGTACTGAGTAGCACCAACCATGTCTCCTGCAGAGAGAACACCGACGATGACCATACATTGTGTATGATGGTGGTGGTGTTAGATGGTGATAATGATGTCGACAATAATAGTGGTGGTGATAATTGGCGATGCATGGAAAATTGGAAAACTTGGTAATGCCGTGTACGATGCATGTACGTACATACGGATCTATTAAGTATTCACGATACGTTCCCCTGTACGAAAACATGAATGGGTCACTGTCTTAAATCTTAAATCTTAAATAATGCAGGCTTATGTAAATCAGGAATGCTTGTCATAGTGAAGAGAATGGTCTAGAAAAAGAAGAAAACTAGCTCCATGGGCAAGTGAGAATGGGCTGCTCGGTCAATAGCCGACGGGGAAGGAGGCAGGAGTTTCATTCCGACGTAGATATTCTCCAGCTGTGGGGGCGTGATAGCACCTAAAATAGAACATACCGTATTCACTCGAATACAAGTCGCACACTGAATAGAAGTCGCTCTGAAAGCCTAACTCCAAATGTAGCACACCAAGTTAATTGCACCACCGCTCTTGCACACGCGCAGTCGTTTATCACTAGCTACGATAGCTTGTCTGCCGAGTTGATTGAGAAATCATTCCGTGCTTGTGGCATCACTGTGAAGGTGGACGGGTTTGAAGATGGAGAAATTCGAAGATGGAGAAATTCAGTGCCTCAAAGACGATAAAGTAGCAGCTTTAGCTATCCCAGCCATTACACAAGCTACTCGCCAGCTGTTGGAAGGAAGTGACAGCGGTGGAGAAGATCCATTTGCTTCCCTGGACGAAGAGGATGAAGAACAGATCGAACATAACGAACTCATTGTAGATAACGATAGCGATTAGGAACTCTTGTCAGCCAACTACTACCTAGCTCAATGTTTGAAATGAAACAATCACAACCACAATGACTCAGGCAAAAAAATTGCGTCAGCACAATAGCGCAAGACTGGCTTGGCACTGCGCAAGTGCATTGCTTGAAGTTCGCAACTTGATTTGGCTGAAATAAATACAAGTCGCGACTTATATTCGAGTGAATACGGTATTTGTCAAACTGGAAATGCTTGTCTTGGTGAATCTGGAGACTTATCTGAGCGAGTTATTGGCTCAACTTCGCGTAAGTCTTCAAGTGACGTACAGTTCTTAGATACTTCCCTTATCACAATGGAAGCACTACAACGTGATGACATGGACAATGTGCAGATCAGTATAGAGTATTAGGCCCTCGGCTACGATAGGGGCCAGGACAATGTCTAGAGCAATACAATGATAGAGTTTCATGTTTTGTCCAATAGGACGTCTCTAAAACATTTCCCCCTTTCTCTAGCTAACCTTCGCTCGTCACTCAATGCCTTGCATTATATTACTAGTAACAGTGATAATGATAGCAATGGTGATAATCATAGTGGCAATAATAAGTGATAATGATAGTGACAAATAATAATGATAGTGGCTGATAATGGTGATAATGATAATAGTGTTAATGTGATACTGATAATATCGTGTCAATAATGTGATAATGATAGTGACAGATAATAATGGTGACAATGACAGTGTTAATTTGATAATGACTGATAACAATGAGTGTCTCTTTCACGGGGGCGGGGGGTGGGGGGTGCACCCTGGAATATTGTTTGTGTGGAAATAAATTAAAATTACAGTTGAGAAGCTTAGCACAGCCATTGTGGATATGCTAGGAAGGATGAGCTACTTTGAACATCTAGGTAACTCATCTTGCCACTCCCCAACCCCACCTTTGACCTTATGTATTTCAGAAAGAAATATGGTGATAATAATGTTGATGTTAATGTAGTGACAATGATTAGCTCTTTAGGGCTGGGCTGAAAATTGAAACAACGCGTTACACGTATGCGCATGAATTATATTTGAAGTCACACGACGTAGAAACAGCAGATGTCAAGCGTGCCTTCTTCATGGCTTGAGGCTCTATCCGGCAAGCACTGTTGCTATGCTAGCTTGGCAACAACAAAGTGAACTTTTTTTAAGCATGCTATCATTTAGGTCAATGACCATAGCAGTCACTTTCGCTCTTGGCTAGCTGGTACCTCTGGTACAGCAGGCACTGATTCTCTCTCATATCACCTCCATTTTAATATGGAATCATTCGTTGTCTTCAGCTAGAGCTAGTCATAAACTGTAACTATATACTCGCTTTTTCTTAGCCTCTACTCTCTTTGTGGAAGAGAACGGCACTTGTTGGCTGAAAGCCTCTCTGCTTCAGTATATATATATATACAATGTTACTCTAGTGGAGTGGGATTAGATACAGCTTTGCCAGCCTACAGTTTGAGTTGGATTCTACTGTACGGTGACGTTTAGCACAAGCTGGAAGCTTTTGGCAATGGCAGCCAAGTTGCGATCTTTGTGCGGATATACCAGCTAATGGCGGGAAGTGAAACCTGCACACACATGAATATATCCCCAACAGTCCCTAAAGAGTTAAGAACCATGTTGTGTATAAACAAACTCACGACATCCTTCACGCACACACACACACACACACATAGACACACACACATACGCACAAACACACACACACACACACATGCACACCACACACACACATACTACATACGTCCATATACTAGAAAAAAGAGGCCTGAGAATCTCAACAAAAGGAGCGGGAAAATAAAAATGGGCGGGAAAATGGCAAAGGATTAGCAGCCTTAAACGGCCTCTGCAAACTGCTTACACTGTGCGAGCACCAATGTAGCGAATAGCCCACTGCAGGAGCTAGAAACAAAGAGGTCTTCTCCTGGCTACTCATGGTCTCCTGTGGAGAGCTCTACTCTGCTTCACTCTAATGCAGTAGAAACCCAAGAACAGAATGTTGATTTAACCGCTTCCGGCGATGGCGGCTTCTAGCGGTGTTTAATGGACCTTTAAATGAAGAGGCAGTCACTGGCTGTGTGGGGTGGACCTACCCCTAGCCCTACCCTCAAGTCCAAGTACTTTGATGTAGATGAGAACAAGTACACAACATTCTGTTTAATATATGTATGATATATATATAGTATTATACATAGGATAATATATAGTATTATACACAGGATAATATATAGTATTATTATACATAGGATAATATATATATATAGTATTACACATAGGATAATATATAGTATATAGTATATACTATATAGTATTATACACAGGATATAATATATAGTATTATACATATGATATAATATATAATATTATACACAGGATAATATATAGTATTATTATACATAGGATAATATATATATATATAGTATTACACATAGGATAATATATAGTATATAGTATATACTATATAGTATTATACACAGGATATAATATATAGTATTATACATATGATATAATATATAGTATATAATATATAGTATATAGTATATAATATATAGTTTTATACATAGGATATAATATATAGTATTATATATATATATATATATATTATATGGGATAAAATATATTTTAGGATACAATATATTTTATAAATAGGATACAATATATTATTATATATAGGATATATTATATTATAATACATGGACAGTCAGAATGTCAATGTTTGTGTTCTATCCCCCCCCCCTCCCACATGTTCAACACACCCTCACCACTTGTTCTACTCTTATTCCCCCCCCCCCCCCCACCTAAGCTATTTTCAATACTTAGAAGTCACAGTTTTCCGCTCTTGGGTAAGTGTGGGGGGTTCTAGAGATGCATCTCTAGAACCCCCCACACTTAACCAAGAGCGGAAAAATGTGGGATAGAACACAAACATTGACATTCTGACTGCACTTTTTAAACTCTTACTGGAGCACGCCTCCTCTGTGGCTGTGTAGAGCTCTGTGCTGGAGATAGTTAGAGGCCTCCATGTTTAAGTGTGTGTGGGTGTGTGTGTGGGGGTGGGTGTATGTGTGTGTGTGTGTGTGCTCGTGCGTGCATGTGTGTCATGCCATTTCCTCACTGTTGAATGTTTTGGACGAGGTCAAAGTATGTAGAATTCCAGCTATTTAACAATGACAGCATGATGTGGCAGAGAGGGGTGCTTGACATGACAGTGACAGCATGATGTGGCAGAGAGGGGTGGCTTGACAACATGACAGTGGACAGCATGATGTGGCAGAGAGGGGTGGCTTGATATGACAGTGACAGCATGATGTGGCAGATAGGGGTGGCTTGACAACATGACAGTGGACAGCATGATGTGGCAGAGAGGGGTGGCTTCCAGCCATATGGCAACCACTTAATTAGCTGAGGACAACCACTTAGCCTCATCTTAAATGGTGCCTGTGCTTATGACACTCAGCCACTTAATTAAATGCAACTTAGCTGCCCATTGGCTACACTTGTAGTTAGTTAGAATCTTTTGGTTGCCAACGCTCACTCTCGAAACCTGACCTCAAGCATTCTTTCGGTTGTGCGGAGAAAATTAGCAGTTCCATCTCCACAATATTGCTGAGAGCAAGAAAAATTCTGGAACTCTGCCCGAGCGCTCTTAGCCACTTCCTTGTTTGATGTGTTTTTTAATCATTGCTACTACTATTACTACTACTACTACTACTATTACTACTACTATTATTATAGTACTCAGGGTTTCATATAGAGGATTTTTCTGTATGGCGGGAAACCGCAACTAGACTGGGACACGCCCTTTTCGTGGCCACACCCGCTTCATGTCATGTGCTGTCTTTGAAGTGAATTACCATGGTAATGACTTCTGTTGCTAAAGATAATGTAGTATAGCATATTCTTTATTTTGGCTATGACCTTAAGAACTTGTTTCTGCAAGGAAATTTTTCAGGAGGGCACTTCGCAAAGAAAAGGAGGTGATAATGCATTCAAAGAAGCTAGTAAAACCTCCTAGCATGCAAGATGTAATTCAGTCAATGGAAGCATATGAAAGCATATTTGCACAAACCTTTGCTCTCCTTCATATCATCTTGGTTTTGCCAATCGGGACTGCAACAGTGGAGCGATCTTTCAGTGACATGAAAATGATCAAGACCAGGCTTAGAAATCTCCTACCTGATTGTAACCTGTCTGGGTTAATGAAGATTGCCATATAGGGACCAGAACTGATGAATGTGAAATTCCTGACGTTTTTAAAGAAACTAATGGAAGAATTGACCTTTAATTAGCTGCACTGAATATATACTGTTATAATACACATACATGAACAAGCAATAGTTTGTTATCCTCGTATTGGTATCCTTCGTCCCAAGTCTTCTCCCCAAAATACCGCATCAAACTGTAAGAACCAGTTTGGTACGAGGTCGGAACATATTGGAACCATTGGCAAAGCATAACACCAACAAATATCTCTGATGGCTTCTACGATGTCGCTTTAGTTCATTGGTTCAATGTCAACAGGTAGAGCTAAAACTGTTTCGGCAAACTTACCCGTGGCATTTAATTATAAATTTGATCTAAGCTAGGAAGGGGGGGGACTTGGGTTAGGGGGGATATCCCCCCCCCCTATGTAACCCTGGTACTACTACACTACTACTACTTCATTAATTATTATTCTCTTCATCATCATTGTTATTATTGTTATTGTTATTATTATTATTATTATTATTGTTATTGTTATTATTATTATTATTATTATTATTATTATTATTATTATTATTATTATTATTATTATTTATTATTCTCATCATCATTGTCATCGTTATTATTATTATTATTATTCCCGCCATCATCATTGTTATTGTTATTGTTAATCTTATTATTCTCAACGAATGCGGCTACATGATGCTCCAGCCTTCATTAGGTCATTGCATTGCTAGTGTACTGTTACTATGACAGTTTTCATTATTAGTTGTTGTAGTAGTAGTCTAGTAGTAATAGTAGTAGTATAGTAGTAGTAATAGTAGTAGTATAGTAGTAGTAATAGTAGTAGTAGTAGTAGTAGTAGTAGTAGTAGTGGTAGAGTAGTAGTAGAATTTCCCTAGCCTTAACCTGGCCCTCCTAGAATACCCCTAGCCTTAACCCTGGCCCTCCTAAAATACCCCTAGCCTTAACCCTGGCCCTCCTAGAATACCCCTAGCCTTAACCCTGGCCTTCCTAAAATACCCCTAGCCTTAACCCTGGCCCTCCTAGAATACCCCTAGCCTTAACCCTGGCCCTCCTAGAATACCCCTAGCCTTAACCCTGGCCCTCCTAGAATACCCCTAGCCTTAACCCTGGCCCTCCTAGAATACCCCTAGCCTTAACCCTGGCCCTCCTAGAATACCCCTAGCCTTAACCCTGGCCCTCCTAGAATACCCCTAGCCTTAACCTTGGCCCTCCTAGAATACCCCTAGCCTTAACCCTGGCCCTCCTAGAATACCCCTTGCCTTAACCTGACCCTCCTAGAATACCCCTAGCCTTAACCCTGGCCCTCCTAGAATACCCCTAGCCTTAACCTTGGCCCTCCTAGAATACCCCTAGCCTTAACCCTGGCCCTCCTAGAATACCCCTAGCCTTAACCCTGGCCCTCCTAGAATACCCCTTGCCTTAACCCTGGCCCTCCTAGAATACCCCGAGCCTTAACCCTGGCCCACCTAGAATACCCCTAGCCTTAACCTTGGCCCTCCTAGAATACCCCTAGCCTTAACCCTGGCCCACCTAGAATACCCCTAGCCTTAACCTGGCCCTCCTAGAATACCCCTAGAGCCTTAACCCTGGCCCTCCTAGAATACCCCTAGCCTTAACCCTGGCCCTCCTAGAATACCCCTAGCCTTAACCCTAGCCCTCCTAGAATACCCCGAGCCTTAACCCTGGCCCACCTAGAATGTCCCTAGCCCTCACTTAATATCCTTATACCTAAAATGGCCCCAGCCCCAGATTTGGAATGCCCCTAGCCCCACAATGCAACTAGCCCTATACACATTCACAGCACTCCACATGCACAAACGCACCTTTCCGGGATACTATTGGAGCTCTCACAGTGCAAACGTCCAGTATGGCACAGAGATTGTCATGGCAGAAGTTGCCGATACAGAGCTTCTTGAGAATGTCCAGCTCTTTCTTCTTCGAAGTACTATCACGCAAGAAGGTCTACAGATGGAGGGGGGAAAGGTTTAATTTTGGCGCTGATATCCATAAACCCCTCCACCCACCCTCCAGAAATTCCTCGGTACTTTTGCTTCCTTGTCCATCTATGACTCCTTTGTTTTAAACAATTGAAGTCAATTTAGCAAACCACAAACAACCCTGCTAGATGGTCTGTTTTGCCGCTTACGATAATATTCTTGAAAGAGAATGGAATACTCCTAAACCAGCTCAGTCAGGAAAATGATAAATGATGAAAGGGTAACAATAATTTCCTGAAATAGGAGGTGAGCACCCCTCCCCCCCCCCCCCCCCCCCTCCCACACACCCTCACACAAAAGTCAAGTAATGATATCTAACTCCATGAACCGTATAGAGCGCTGATATTATGTATGTACACTTAGTCGCATTTTAATCAGTACTGAGTAGTCGCTAAAAATCAATTGACCTTTGTCCTTTACAATTGTACCACTTCATGTATGCTGGAGATTGGAGGATTTCCAGCTCGGCTCCTCCCTAGACGTGGTACAAAATTGGTTAGTTGCAGCTGCTGCATGATCTGCATAAGCTTCCATATCCACACCAACAGAAAGCTACACTCCACTCTCACCAGCATGCTCCACGGAGGCTCATCTCTGCAGCAATAGAAAGCTGCACTCCACTCTCACCAGCATGCTCCATGGTGGCCCATCTCTGCAGCAATAGAAAGCTGCACTCCACTCTCACCAGCATGCTCCATGGAGGCACATCTCTGCACCAACAGAAAGCTGCACTCCACTCTCACCAGCATGCTCCATGGAGGCCCATCTCTGCAGCAATAGAAAGCTGCACTTCACTCTCACCGGCATGCTCCATGGAGGCCCATCTCTCTGCCAGCAACAGAAAGCTGCACTCCACTCTCACCAGCATGCTCCATGGAGGCTCATCTCTGCAGCAATAGAAAGCTGCACTCCACTCTCACCAGCATGCTCCATGGAGGCCCATCTCTGCAGCAACAGAAAGCTGCACTCCACTCTCACCAGCATGCTCCACGGTGGCCCATCTCTGCAGCAATAGAAACCTGCACTCCACTCTCACCAGCATGCTCCATGGAGGCTCATCTCTGCAGCAATAGAAAGCTGCACTCCACTCTCACCAGCATGCTCCATGGAGGCTCATCTCTGCAGCAATAGAAAGCTTCACTCCACTCTCACCAGCATGCTCCATGGAGGTCCATCTCTACAGCTAGAAAGCTGCACTCCACTCTCACCAGCATTCTCCATGGAGGCCCATCTCTGCAGCAATAGAAAGCTGCACTCCACTCTCACCAGCATGCTCCATGGAGGCTCATCTCTGCAGCAATAGAAAGCTGCACTCGACTCTCACCAGCATGCTCCATGGAGGCTCATCTCTGCAGCAACCACTCCACTCTCACCAGCATGCTCCATGGAGGCTCATCTCTGCAGCAATAGAAAGCTGCACTCCACTCTCACCAGCATGCTCCATGGAGGCCCATCTCTGCAGCAATAGAAAGCTGCACTCCACTCTCACCAGCATGCTCCATGGAGGCCCATCTCTGCAGCAATAGAAAGCTGCACTCCACTCTCACCGGCATGCTCCATGGAAGCCCATCTCTCTGCCAGCAACAGAAAGCTGCACTCCACTCTCACCAGCATGCTCCATGGAGGCTCATCTCTGCAGCAATAGAAAGCTGCACTCCACTCTCACCAGCATGCTCCATGGAGGCCCATCTCTGCAGCAACAGAAAGCTGCACTCCACTCTCACCAGCATGCTCCATGGTGGCCCATCTCTGCAGCAATAGAAACCTGCACTCCACTCTCACCAGCATGCTCCATGGAGGCTCATCTCTGCAGCAATAGAAAGCTGCACTCCACTCTCACCAGCATGCTCCATGGAGGCTCATCTCTGCAGCAATAGAAAGCTTCACTCCACTCTCACCAGCATGCTCCATGGAGGTCCATCTCTGCAGCTAGAAAGCTGCACTCCACTCTCACCAGCATTCTCCATGGAGGCCCATCTCTGCAGCAATAGAAAGCTGCACTCCACTCTCACCAGCATGCTCCATGGAGTCCCATCTCTGCAGCAATAGAAAGCTGCACTCCACTCTCACCAGCATGCTCCATGGAGGCACATCTCTGCAGCAATAGTAAAGCTGCACTCCACTCTCACCAGCATGCTCCATGGAGGCACATCTCTGCAGCTAGAAAGCTGCACTCCACTCTCACCAGCATGCTCCATGGAGGCTCATCTCTGCAACAACAGAAAGCTGCACTCCACTCTCACCAGCATGCTCCATAGAGGCTCATCTCTGCAGCAATAGTAAAGCTGCACTCCACTCTCACCAGCATGCTCCATGGAGGCACATCTCTGCAGCAATAGAAAGCTGCACTCCACTCTCACCAGCATGCTCCATGGAGGCCCATCTCTGCAGCAATAGTAAAGCTGCACTCCACTCTCACCAGCATGCTCCATGGAGGCACATCTCTGCAGCAATAGAAAGCTGCACTCCACTCTCACCAGCATGCTCCATGGAGGCCCATCTCTGCAGCAATAGTAAAGCTGCACTCCACTCTCACCAGCATGCTCCATGGAGGCACATCTCTGCAGCAATAGAAGGCTGCACTCTACTCTCACCAGCATGCTCCATGGAGGCACATCTCTACAGCAATAGAAAGCTGCACTCCACTCTCACCAGCATGCTCCATGGAGGCACATCTCTGCAGCAATAGAAAGCTGCACTCCACTCTCACCAGCATACTCCATGGAGGCCCATCTCTGCAGCAATAGAAAGCTGCACTCCACTCTCACCAGCATGCTCCATGGAGGCCCATCTCTGCAGCAATAGTAAAGCTGCACTCCACTCTCACCAGCATGCTCCATGGAGGCACATCTCTGCAGCAATAGAAAGCTGCACTCCACTCTCACCAGCATGCTCAGGGTGGCACAAAACAATAGGCAAATTATGAACTTGGCAGTATCCTAACCGGGTCTCAGAGTATTACTCTATGAATATCTTTAAAGCATATCCTGTAGTATACCAGGCAATTCCTATGTATATACTTGACACTTCCCTAGAATACTAGACATTTCCTCTAGTATACTAGACATTCCTGTAGTGTATTAGACACTTCCCTGATATATTAGACACTTCTCGTAGTGTACTAGACATTTCCTGTAGTATACTAGACACTTACAGTAGTATACTAGACACACACACCCCTCCCCAATGAGCAAACTAATGCAAAATTACACAAGTTCTAGAAGTGGCCTGGGGCATTCTTGGACCTATTAGCAACTCATAACAAACAAAAACAAAACAAAAACAAAAAAATATTCACACACGACCACACCTCCTTTCTCCCCGAGAATCCCAGGAACCTTTGCATTATCCCGGGATGTCTCTTGTGAGGGTGACTGACTCTACACCTTGTGTCACAAGAATTTAATTAAGTAGGAAGGGGAAGAGGGAGGGGGGCAGAGGTACGAATCCTTCCTCCCCCTCTTCCTTCCTTTAACAAGCCATCCACTCCAGCAAAAACACATACTCAGTATAGACCTTGGCAGTGCTTCTTGTCCTTAGGTGGTGTGTGTGCATGCATTTGTGTGTGGTTCGATCGGTACTACCGGTTCTCATCTTGTTATGTCTGTGTTCCCACAACAAGCTTACTTGGGATTCTTTGATGTGTCACCATGGCGATGGCAAAAACTTGCTGTTGGCTCAAGTCATGGTGTGATTAGGTTAAATACATAAGGGTCTTCATTTCAGGAGTCGAGTTCCTGCATACGTAGTTCTTACCCTTGGTTGGTTCTCTGGCTCCATATCTCTACATTCTTCTCCGATGATTATTTTTTTGTTGGTATGATAATTATAATAATTCTAGGGTTCTCAATTGTGAATAGTCGCCACTGCAGTGGTGCAGAAAATGGCAAAGAAGGTTGATACTGAAGTTCTCACGATGGTGAATCTGATGGTAAACCACTAGCTCCAACTCAACAACAACTGTACATTATCAATCAGAGCAGCAACAAGAAGGATCTCGCCCTGTTTCCACAACGACTACAACAACAACTAAACGACAACTAATAAAACAACTAAAACAACTAAATAACTAATCAACAACTAATCAACAACCAAACAACAACTAATCAACAACTAATCAACAACTAATCAACAACTAATCAACAACTAAACAACTAAACAACAACCAAACAACAACTAAAACAACAACTAGGTAACAACTAAACAACTAAGCAACAAATAAGTAACAACTAAACAACCAAACCACAACTAAGTAATAACTAAACAACTAATCAACAACTTATCAACAACTACTAATCAACAACTAAAACAACAACTATACAACTAAACAACAACTAAGCAACAACTAAAACAACACAACTAAACAAGAACTAAGTAACAACTAAACATCTAAACAACTAATCAATAACCTAATCAACAACTAATCAACAACTAATCAACAACTAATCAACAATTAATCAACAACTAATCAACAACTAATCAACAACACAGCAACTAAAACAACAACAAAAGGAAAATCAATTTCCTTAGCGTAGTAATCGCCTTGGTGCTCTGCGCAAGCATTCAGGGGAAAGTAGATCACTTGACAGGAAAGGGTGGAGCTTGTGTCGCAAAACTACAAACAAGCACATGCACAAATTGATGGACACTCTCCCTCTTGTGAATCTAAGATGGTCGCTGCCATAGCAATGCAAGAGGGTCTCTGTCACACACAGCAGCTGAAGCAGGGCAGAGCTGAAGACGTGTATAAGAACACGAGGCAGACACCACATCACCACTGTGCTCTCACTTCCTCATATGTACATATCTCTTACTTCCAAGTCACCTTGACAATTTAGCAGTGAACCGTAGGAGGCGAAGATTCGAGGCTGTTCCTCGAAAAGAGCTAGAAGAAGCACTGTGCGGAAATCCAAAGAGGGTGCGACTTCATATGTTGTAGCAATAAGGCAGCAAGTTGAAGAGTCGCTTCCCAATCGCCTTCACCAGGCGTGGTGCTTCAGCTATGATGGCTGACAAATGATGCCTCAAGCATAGAAGAGCCGTCTGTAGTCAGTCAACAGAGGAAGATGGACATCCTGTTGAGAACTTTAGATAGAAATTTAATTTATTAAAAAAAATTTAAGCTGATGCCAAAACTATTTACGAGGTTGTTGTGGGATGCTTCAGAAGAATGAAGTATAACTGATTGGTATGCACTTTGATAGGACAGCATGTTTTCTAGACAGCGCAAAGGAGTTCAGATCTTACCGAAGAATAATTCACCTCACTCTTGTGCTGGTCACTGGCCTCCATCGCAACATGCATGTGCCAAACAAACAGCTAACATTGCCAATGGAATCCAGCCTGCCTATATCACGCTTGAAACTCTTCGGAAGATGCATCCACCAAGCACCAAAGAGAGCAGAGTGTTGGAAGCAGGCCCAGCATGTGTTAGACCCACCCAAGCTCAAGACCACTAAACCAATTAATGCTCACTGGCTGGCCAATAAAGAGCAGCGAAAGTGAAGGCATGGCAACACAATTATCCTCTGTGTCCCGCCCTCAACAACATCTAGGAAGACGCCCACAAGCCAGACATGCTCGGAAGAAGTCGAGTTCTGAGCACAACGTCAACAGATTCAGCGGTGTTTCTTCTTGGTTACACTCGACCTCAAGTGGCTACACTTACAAGACTCCCTTAGAAGTACGTCATGTAAAGCTGCATCCCATCTGCACTTGATGACCTCTATTACTGGTGGTGTAACTGGATACATGGAACTGCTGGAGTTCAAAGAAAGTCTGGAGGACAAAGGAAGTATGAGGTCAAAGAAAGTATGAGGTCAAAGAAAGTCTGAGGTCAAAGAAAGTCTGGAGGTCAAAGAAAGTCTGAGGTCAAAGATAGTTTGGAGGTCAAAGAAAGTTTGGAAGTCAAAGAAAGTCTGGAGGTCAAAGAAAGTCTGGAGGTCAAAGAAAATCTTGAAGTCAAACATAGTCCGGAGGTCAAAGAAAGTCTGGAGGTCAAAGAAAGTCTGAGGTCAAAGATAGTTTGGAGGTCAAAGAAAGTTTGGAAGTCAAAGAAAGTCTGGAGGTCAAAGAAAGTCTGGAGGTCAAAGAAAATCTTGAAGTCAAACATAGTCCGGAGGTCAAAGAAAGTCTGGAGGTCAAAGAAAGTCTGAGGTCAAAGATAGTTTGGAGGTCAAAGAAAGTTTGGAAGTCAAAGAAAGTCCGGAGGTCAAAGAAAGTCTGGAGGTCAAAGAAAGTCTGGAGGTCAAAGAAAGTCTGGAGGTCAAAGAAAGTCTGGAGGTCAAAGAAAGTCTGGAGGTCAAAGAAAGTCTGGAGGTCAAAGAAAGTCTGGAGGTCAAAGAAAATCTTGAAGTCAAACATAGTCCGGGGGTCAAAGATAGTCTGGAGGTCAAAGAAAATCTTGAGGTCAAACAAACAAGTCCAGAGATCAAAGAAAGTCTGGAGGACAAAGGAAGTTCAGATGTCATTGCGATAGCCTTGGCTTACATGAATGTTCAAACGTTAAGATGCAATTGGAAGACTTTTCATCTCCAACTTGAAAAGCCATATCGTTTAACTTCACGGCGGCTGTTCCTGCATTCAGCATCTTCGATCCCAAGAAAATCCCTGGCCATGAAACTTCTGAAAATCCTTTAAATGAAGGTTCAATTAATGAATTCGGTGCTCATTATCTGGAGTGGACAGATCATCTAAGGCAAGATGTCCCAAACCAGCTCTCACATCTGCTGAAGTCCGTCCTGAAAGGATGGAGGATGTTCTAAACCAGCTCTCATGTCAGCTGAAGTCCATCCTGTGAGGATGGAGGATGTCCTAAACCAGCTCTTATATCAGCTGAAGTCTGTCCTGAGAGGATGGAGGATGTCCTAAACCAGCGCTCCATCAGCTGAAGTCTGTCCCGAGAGGATGGAGGATGTTCTAAACCAGCTCTTACGTCAGCTGAAGTCTGTCCTGAGAGGATGGAGGATGTCCTAAACCAGCTCTCACGTTAGCTAAAGTCCATCCTGAGAGGATGGAGAATGTCCTAAACCAGCTCTCACGTCCGTCCTGAATAGAAGATGTTTCAACAATACTCACTGAACAGCCCGAGGAAGATATACATGTATGGGTGGGTCTGCAACTGTGGGAACTGATGGCCAATGGACACTCAAAAGTTTGCTTGCTAGCTCTGAATGCCTTTGCTAGCTCTGAATACCTTTGCTAGCTCTGAATGCCTTTGCTAATGCACCAATCGTCGCTCAATCCCCTGCTGACATTGGAACAAGAACCACCACACAGAAACCTTGCGACAAGGACTTGGAAAACATCGCAGACGCAGTGATTGAAGCATAGCTGTGGACCTTGTACTGGACATAATAGCGAGGCTTGTATCATCATGTAAGTTAATTCCAAGAGAAGAATGGGGAGGGGGGAGGGGGGAGGGGGGGGGGGGGGGGGACCTCCCCTGGAAGAAGTCATGGATCCCAGAACCTGCTATGGTGGGGTGGGGGGAAATAATTTGCAACACATAATTTATAAAAATGACAGCACTTTCTCTGTCCCTGCGCCCTAGTTGGAAAAGGTCCCACCCCCTGACTTGTTTGTGGCTGCCTAAAATAGCTGTGCAAACAGTTTCTGGCATATGAAGTGTGAGTTACTATAGTAACTGAAGAGTCAGTGTTTATTTTGGCTACATTCTTGTGTTTACATAGCTACGCTGACGAAGCCAAGGTTCTACTGGCTCCTTGTTCATGTAAACTATGCTTAATTAACCAAAGCACTGATAAAAACATCCCATCTGCTCTCAAGGAGTCAATATTTAACACATGCAGATAGTGTCTAAAGGGGAAAGGGGAAAGAGGAAGGGAGTCAAGAGACAGAGCTAATAACTCGGGTCTGTCCCTAGGACCACACCAGTGCTAGGGTTCATTCTAGGACAAGGATAATGGTATCCTAGGTCCAAGGTCCCCAGGCATACTCCAAGATTACTATGAGCATTCCTGAGACCAATGCCATGTAGCCAGTCATTCGCACCAAGGACACCAGGATAGTCACAAGTATCCCAGGGAATCCCAGGATATCCTAGGAAAGGTTGCAGCAGTGCTAGACATCCCTCCCATGACTACCCTTGAGCGTGAGACCTTCACTCAACCACAGGAACTTGGGTTTCCGGGGGGAAGGGAGCCCCCGGGAGGGAGAATAAATTTTAAAAAATTTAAACCCTCCAACATGTCCTCCAATATACATGTACATATAAATATCTAATAACACATTCACACATGGGAGATTGTCTGCTCTCTCCCACCTAGAATCGCAGGTCATTGGCCAAATTCATTACTGCCTCCAGGATTCTGGAGGAGCCAATGAAATAGCAGCATAGTCGCGCGTAGCCAACCCTTTACCTCCTTGGAGGGAGAACAGAGAGGATTTGGGAAGACGAGTATACAACAAAGATGTCTAATCAGTGCATATTTGTGGCCTTTGCCCACGACGGCCTTCACGACATGCTCCGAGTTATAAAGGTAGACGTTATCGATTCAGAACTTTAAGTTTCCTTGTGCCTTTGGTACAGGAGCAGTCAGCTTCACAGCCCAAACAGAACATGTGGAAAACATCTCTCTCACCACCATTTGTGACGACAGTTAGACGATCCCCTCTCATATCCCCTCTCATAGTAACTCCATCCATTTAGAGCAGCCAGTAGGTACATTTTGGAAGAATTAAATTTAAGCACAATGCTATTCCCATACCCATCCCAGGAAGGAAAAGGGTTGCAACAACATACTAATAACAGCCATCAGTTGACAGGGAACGTGCCTTGCTGTAAGCCACATCACTGAACATGCATCTGACAATTTTGGTAAGGAACCTAACCAAACACTAGTACACGAACTGGTAAAAGGTATGGCCCGTTCGGACTAAGTAGGAACACGATAGAATTGTTTGCGTTTAACATCCACACACCTTGCTTATTGAGCTAACGACAAAAAAATGGGATGGCAACACGACAGCTTCACCTTCAAACAGACTTCCGTGTCTTTTTCTTTATCTCTTGCCAACCAAGTAGTTCCAAAAAATCCACTCTGGATCATTTTGTCCACGCAATACCTTCCATCCACTACGGTTCCACAAAGATCATCCATTGACAGCTTACGTCTCGACTTCGTACACGGTCTGACAGCCAGTTATGGGAGGCGTGTCCATTTTCGTGGGGGTGGGGCTTTTGTGAAAGTGAAAAGCGGAAATGGTCATGAGAGAAAAATACAATTTGTCCTAGGCATCGAAGTTTCAATAAACAAGTCAGTACTGTAGACGTAGGGCTTAGATGATAAACAGCAAAACTAGGAGTGTCGTAGATGTAGTCAACGATTAGAATTCCACGCAAGTTCTTTCCTTGCTTCTTGAAAAATTGAATATGGAGGATGATATGGCGACCTTGGTAGACTCACCGAGAAGGCCAGAGGAAAGACTCCCTTCAATGTATAGCGCTTGTCCAGACAACGGGTCATTACAAACGACGACCTCGTACCCTTGAAAACAGTATACAATACGAGTGGCGCTATTTGAGCTAATTCTGTTGTCTTATAATATAATAATAATAATAATATATGATTTTACAGCAAGACACGTATGTGTGGAAGATACATTGAGTGTGTTCAGAAATGTGATAAATGCTGATGGTATGCCTGTAAGTCCTATAGGCACCCATTTTTTAATTAAAAGTACTTATAATTATCTAGCGAATATTGGTATGGAGAAGTATGTGCAGGGGGGGGCGGAGGGGGCGGCCGCCTGACCAATATTTTGGACCAACTGTATCTTGTGTTAATAATTATGGAACTGGTGCATTGTTTACTTAAAATAGTACTATTTTACCTTACATGGGGCCAGTCACTAGCTGTATTTAAAATTAACACCAGTCATTGATTGTTACATGAGATGATGATGTCACTGAGTGACTTGTTTAATGATGCATGCAATACATGTGCACTGCCAGAGCAGGTGAGCACTGAGCACATGGCTTTGATTTCTAGGATTGCATGACAGTCTTTCTCTGTGTGTAATCAGTCACCATGGCTTCAAATTCTGCCTCACTGTCAGCTGCTTTCCAGAGCAGTTCCAACCAAGAAGTAGTTTTAAGTTCCCAAAGAAGAGATATGGAAAATATGAAAGATCATTCAGAGCTGAGTGGTGTCAACAGTATTCCTGGCTTCATTATGATGTACCACTTGATTCTGCTTTTTGTTACGAGGGCTGATGAACATGAAGGGAAGTTCTTGGTAAGCACTAAGAGAGAGCCATCCTTTCTTAGCAAAGGTTACACAAATTGGAAAGAAGCAACATCCTCGCTCAAGAAACACCAGACCAGTGCCTGTCATCTGGAGGCACTTGAAGCTGTAGTCACACTCCCCAAACAGATCATTGGTGATATTGGTGAAGTATTGAGCAAAGAAAACAAGGAAGTGAAGGCAGTCAATAGAAAAATGCTTTTAACTGTTTTCGAGAATATTAAGTTCCTTGCTCGCCAGGGATTGCCACTAAGGGATAGTCAAGGCCAGGAGACTGAAACAATTTTATCCAACTGTTACTCCTGCGAAGTTTAGATCGTCCCAAAATGCTTGCATGGATTGATAAGAAAACCAACAAGTATACTTCGCATGATATTCAGAACGAATGTCTGCAGATTATGGCAAACAAGATTGTTCGGGAGGTGAGTCAAAACATTCGTGAGAGTAACTGCTTCACTATCATGGCTGATGAATGTATATACTGATATAGCAAACAAAGAGCAATTCACTATTTGCATTAGGTGGGTTGATGATGATCTTCAAGATCATGAAGATTTCATTGGTGTCTATGAAGTAAACAGCATAGATTCCAACACTCTTCCATGCTACTATACTTCGGATGCCAGGTCTCAGTATCTCTCAGTGCCTAGGCCAATGTTATGATGGTGCATCTAATATGAGGCATCAGGAATGGTGTATCGGCAAAGATACTTTCGGAGGAAAAGCATGCAGTCTACACACACTGCTATGGTCATGCTCTAAATTTGGCTGTCAGCAGTATACTGTAAAGCAATCCAAGGTATGCAATGATGCCCTAGAAACAGCTTTTGAGATTTGTAAGCTGATAAAGTATTCTCCAAAGCGAAATGCTGCGTTTGATAGAATAAAGCTTGAAAATCGTGATGAAGATACTCCCATGGGCATACGAAAAATTTGCCCTACTAGGTGGACCAATCGATCAGCAGTATAATTGAGAATTACACCATTTTAAATAAGTTGTGGGGATGAATGTTTAGAGAAAATATTAGACCCAGATGAATAATTGGAGTGAAAACACAAATGGCAAAATTTAATTTGCTGTTTGGTCTGCATCTCAGTGAACGCATCTTAAAGATTACAGATAATTTGAGCAAGACATTGCAAACAGAGTCTCTGTCTGCATCAGAAGTGCAATTTATTGCGAATCATAGTCAAAACCTTAAAAGCAATGAGGAGTGATGAGATGTCTGAGCTATTTTATAAGCATGTTCAATGTTTATGTGTTCGTACACACATTGAAGAGCCCTCATTGCCAAGGAAAAGAAGAGCACCAAGCAGGTTTGAAGTGGGTGAAGGAGATGGTTACCACAGTCCTACAGTTGAAGATCACTATCGCAAGCTCTATTTTGAAGTACTGGATTTTGCATTCAAGATCGTTTTCAGCCAGGGTATGCTGTCTACCAGAACCTTAAGGAAGTGTTAATGAAAGCAGTTAATAGGAAGGACTACTTGCAAGCTGTCATTGACTTTTATGGTGATGACTTCAATGAGAGTGAGCTTTCAACACAATTGCAAGTCTTCAGTTCAAGCTTTCCCAGGAATGAACAAAGCAAGATTATCACTCTACACGATATTCTACATTTTCTGCAAGGTCTCTCTAAAGGTCAAAGGGTTTTTTACAAGCAAGTTTGCTGGATAGCCCGTCTGGTCCTTGTTTTGCCTTCTACAAATGCGGCCAGTGAAAGAAGCTTTTCTGCTATGAAGCGAGTGAAGACCTAGTAAGTACAATGAGTCAACCAAGGTCGAACCATATTATGACTCTAAATATCTACAAGGATATGTTGGATAAAGTAGACCTTACCGATATTGCCAGTGAATTTGTTTGTGGTAGTGAACACAGACTTCGAATCTTTGGTAGCTCACTGTAATTTATTAGTATTCCTTTGTCATTGAAAGTAGTTCTGTTTTCATGTTCTACCTAAATTTTTGCCTGACCAATACAAAATAGCTTCCTCCACCACTGATGTGAGGTCCATGCATGGTCAAGAAGGTGTGCGGTTGCAATTTGGACTGAGGACTGCATCAGCTGGTATTTATGGATGAGAGGTGTATCATGTTTGATAGTGCAGGAGAGGATGTGGGTCACTTCTTGGTAATGTATGAGTAATTCGAGAGGCCAAGAGTAGGCTTGGTACTGGTGAGGTGGTGCACGGAATTGTAGGGGCTGGACAGTGGCTGGATGAATATAGAAGAGTTGGTAAGGATGGAAAGGGGCATTGCTGTTGGGGAAAGATGTGGAGGGAGTAAGCGATGCAGTGATGGAGGAGGTGGGCGAGCGCGTTATGTATTGGGTATATAGGGAAGTGGTGGCAGAGGAGAAAGGAACTGTTTCATGGTGAGCTGAGGAATGATCTTTGGGGGCCCTCCCCTCCCACCTCCTTGAGAAACGGGACACTCATAATTAAGTACTGCCGATAATATAGATTGTTAGTGTTAGTTACTGTCATACTGTGCTGTAGTAGCTATATGTGGTGGCCTTAACAGGTTCAGCAGTATCAAGATTAAAAATCATTAATTGTAAAGTACCGTGGGTTTCCACCTGTTGGAAATGGCCAAACTCTATGTTTGGCCATTAATTATAGCTGACAAAAAATATTAACTCTAGGAATAGCGACTTTATTAGCCTACTACTAACAAACCACTTATAAAAAAATAGAACCATAATAAAATAATGCTTATCTTTAAATCAGCTTTTTAGTTTTTAAGCCAATGTTTCCACAGGAATATTAGTTCGGTTTTCATCAGGGCACAATAAAATGTTGGGTAACCAGCTGATTTAACGATAAATCTAAAACAACTATAGTTACAAACAACCACACCTCCATAGCCTCCATAGCCTCCCACCGACCCCAACACGGACACCCATTCCCCCTCTGAGCAAACTGCTTAAGGGGGTAGCAAACCATATAACCACATGAACAATTCATGGTTTTTGTATGACCTTGTAACTTTTTTTAACTTGCCTCTACATAGGTGATTTCGATACCAAATTGTAGCTAATTTAATTACCTTTATAATGATGTGTTTAAAAATATATGATATTGCCTTTTTTGCAGAGTTACAGGTGAATATGCAGATGACCTTCAAAAACTTATGCTGACGCCCTCTTAGCAGTTCTAGTGCCAAGATGGGTAGTAGTAGTGCTAATCACTTCCTCTTCACACTGGAGCTACTACAACCACTAAACCACTAAATAAGCCAGAGAAAATGCCAAAAGTGATTAGAGATTTCTAGTGAGATATAATTGAAAAGCAGCTGATCAAAATCACCACAAGTATGGTGCACACATATCTGCATAAAATGTGAATGGCACCACCTAACAAAAATATCTCTGGCTTATTTAGTAGAGCAGAGAAAGAGCTACAGAATGATATATAAAATTTATAATTTGTGTTAGAAATAAGTAGAATATAATCGTTGGAAGGTTGAAATATCTTGTTTTGAGATAATTGTGGTCAAAGTTTGAGTAACACATAATCAATGCATGTTGGGCACAGCACACACACAAAGTGATACTTAGATGTATCCAAGACATCAATCAAACCCCCCAGCACAATAAGTCTCCCCTTCCTCATTGATACTCTGCTCTTCCAGTTCAACTCTGTTATATTGTAGAGCCTGCCTTCTTTTCTTCACCAGCTGGTTTGCCTTGTGCTCTGCCAACCACACACGGTTGATGTCGCGTTGCGAAAGAAATTGATGTGTGAGGGGTCCACAGTAATAACCAAGTCGCTCTAGTAGTGGCCTCAAAGCTAAATGTCCCGAGTTGAAAATTAGCACAGCAAAGTTCAGAGCAATCTCCACAACTTCTGGTGAGCAGAATTCTGTCTTTGAACAACGGTTCCAGATAGTTGAATTAAAAGATTCATTCTGGTTTTGAGTCGCTCCTAAGACGCATCGTTCCATCAAGGATTGACTGGACAGGTCCTCAAACACAGGTTTGATATACTGGGCTAGATCCAAAGGAATCTTTGGGCTGTGTGGTGGTGGTTGCTCTGACTTGGTCACAGCACGTTGATACTTGCACCATGATCTATCGCCAGTGGGGCAAAACTGGTGTTGTGGATTGTCATCTGTGGATAGGGAATGGTAGAAAACTGCCCAGACTGCACCCTTCATCGCCTCTACATCATTTACATGGGACCTGATCGCTTTCCCATAATACTTCTGCAGAAGTAGAATGGTATTTTTGGTGAGGCGGTTCCTTCCTCCCCATTGCACTCGCCTACCACTATCATCTGTCACCTTTGTCTTCTTCAGAGCTAGGAGCCTATTGCCCATCCGCTTTTGTACATGCCCCACACATTCAAATTTCTTCACTTCAACCTCACGACCATATGGTTTCTTTTCCTTTATGAGATTGTGTGTCTTGGAGTCACCATCTGCAATCAATGTGGTATAACGCAACTTATACTTCTCCACTGACCGTTCCCAAATACTAAGAGCTCCCTTACACTCCATCCCTGATGAAGAACCTACGTAATTGCATCCACACTCTGACTGATGCACCTCCCACCAATCCATGAACTCTTGAGAGGTCTCATCCATCCCACGACGTGCTGAACACACCGAACAGAACTTGCTCTTGAGTTCTACATCTAAAACTTTACCTGTATCCCAAGATGCTACCACTACAACTCCATAGAGTGCTGTAAAACCTCGCTTGGACCATGTCCCATCACAAGTAACCTTCACATCAATCAATTCATCATCCCTGGCACCTACACGAAGTTCAGCAGCAGCAGCAGCAAAGTTGAGAGATACCAGTTCCCTTGAAGCTTCCAGTATCTTCTTGTTATGGGAAGTGTAAGCTTGTGCACTGACTGGTGGCAGCATCCCCATGACTCCAGAGAAGGTCTGAAGTGCAGACCTGCCTTTACCTATAGCTCTCATAGCCAGGGTAGCTCTACTGTTCACAGACACATCCTCCTTTCTGTAGGGGTCAGTAACAACTACTTCCTTATTGCAATGGCTGCAACTCAAACTAATCTTGGCTACCCAGCCCCTCCTACAGCTCAAGTCTTTCCTTACCTCAAGTTCAGAGCCACAGCATTGGAAGGTCTTGGCAATAAGATGCAGGGCCTCAGTGTTCATAACGAAGCAAAAGTCGCCTGCTCCTTCCCGAAGTTCTTCATTGCCGGCACTACCGCTGGTACTTGGACCGGATTCACTCACACTCGACTGCGTACTGAGAGCTAGCTTCTTGTTGCTGGCAGTCAGAACTGGCACAGGAGTTGCAGGTACCTCTGTAAGCTCTGCTGCTGGTGCTGTCTTCTTTTTCATGAAGCCTTTGCTTCGCTTTCGTCGTCGTTGGGTTGCTTGCTTCTGTACGCGGTCGGCCATTTTGAGCAAAGAATCCATGTGCCTACTGAGCGTGCGCGTGGCAAATATTTTCGTGCAGCTGCTGCGCAGTTTCCATGGCATCAATCAGTATAAAATTAGCTTCATTTCAATGGTAAGAACTAGATTCTAGCATAAACGGTTACCGAGATATCGGTTGAGCGAACTTACCTATTGTCTGGGAGATTTTCTGCCAAGTTCTGGATGATATTGAAATGAGGAGAGTTGATGAAACTCTCCATAACTTTAGAATGAAGCATCCAATAGCTCTCATATTTGAAATATAAATAGTGTATATGTATTGTTATAATAATAAAATTTAAAAAAATTAAAAAAAATATATATTAAAAAATGGGTTACTAACCCCTTAAGGGGGAAAGAAGGCTGCGTATCGCGTAGTCTCATATAAAGTACCATATCTTTGCTCGCATTCACTCTAGTTTCCCAATTTATATATCAAATTATAGCTTGCAGTCTGTGCTTTCTAATGGTAAGTCTCTTTTGTCATTTAGTTTCGCCATAATTTTTTCCTGGCTCATCCAGTGCGGACCGTAAGCCGTTAAGTAAACCACGTTGCAGTAACGACCTTTGCGAGGCTCTTATTCGGTCTATTAGTCAATCATAATGAGCACTACAAACTGCGCGTCTTGAAATTTCGAAAAAAAGTTTTTTTGTTGCATTTTCTGAACATAGATTTATGACATCACGTTAAATTTCCATCTATAGGTATTTTTTAGTAATCCTATCAAACAAAAACTCTCGCGCAAGTTGTAGAATATAAAATTTGCTTTCAAATGAAATAGTTTTTTTTATGAAAGGATAAAAAATATTCAAGTTATCATTTGAACGGTTTTTCAAAAATCACTTCAGAGATATTGAGCCTTGAAGTCCAAGCAGTTTGTAATCACATCCCAGCTGCCCCTGCTTCACTAGAATACATCCCCTCATTACTAGAATTGTGTGTGTACAAACAAAATGTTGAAAGCAACCAATTGACTTTCACAGTCCTTTATTTTTTCAACAACAGCAGTATCCTACATCCTAACTACAACTTCAAAACCAACAATAATTATATATATATACATACACATAAATTAAAGACGCATCAGACTTATTACGTTGCTTTGCTAATATTGAATTAGCAAACATAAACACGTCATCATTTGCAGGGCTCCCATGCCCAGGTCCATCCATCGTCGCCCTCCACACATGTCTTCCGACACCCTCCAGTAATCCCTGAAAAACAATAGAACACAAACAAGTCATCCTCCAGTAATTTCTAAGCTTGACAAAAATACACATAAACAAAAGTATCTTCCAGTAATCTTTGTTTGAAATCTCTGTTTGACAATAGAAAGCAAGACACAAACAAAATAAAAATGTTACAGGTCCCCCTTGCCAGGACCATACAATGCTCCGCCCTCCATTGAAACTCTGCTGCCTCTCGATGGCAAGCCCGACACTTGTTGCACTCCCGTTTATGTGCATTTGTATACCCATCACTAATTAATGTGTGTGTACCTAAGCTTCAGTCTCTCCACTGAACGCTAAAAAAGTTTTTGTGTTCCTACAACTTCCATAGAAACCGAAGAGCCTTCAAAATTGGCTTCACAATTTACCTTGTGACCCTCAAACCATTCTGTGTAACTTGCTTCTGTTTCATCTTCAGGTCTTCGCGCACAAGCTTGAAATTAGACATAAGATAATAATCTAAAACCTCTCCAGTGTCCCAAGACATCACCGCAACCAAGCCATAATTTGATTTGTGGCCCTGTCTAAGCCATGTGCCGTCAACAGTAATACTAACATCAATGATGTCTTCATGCCTAACCCTATAAAAATCATGTAACCTATGAGCGGCATCTATGAGCGGCATCCAACATAATACTCTGTTACTGCATTTGCGTCACTCCCTATTGACCTAGTATATTTTTAAAAAACAAGTGGAACTAAGAGGGGGCAACATATCCATGACTGCAGTGATGTCTTCCAGACCAGAATGACTAATTCCAGCAATGCGAGCACCCAGTACTGACTGGATGTTCAAAGAATGCTTCTACAGATACAGGGTTTGAGATGTCTCGAGTGTTACTACAATTTGAACAAAAAGTAAACCATGCCTGCCCTACGGGCTTCAGTTGCAAGGGAGCTCAGTTACCAACTTATTACACCTTTCTATGACCTCTCTAAGCTTATCTAAGTTTATTATACGATTACCCTTACCTAGTTCTCCAACACCACCCGAGTCCAAAGAGGTAGAGCCAGTAGATCCAGTAGCAACAGCCACAGAAGCAGCTGAACTATCCATGAGAGCCAACTTCTTCCTGGTCATAGTCACTTGTCATAGTCACCAATGGAACTGGCTTCTCTTCAGACATTTGCAATTGATTGCAAGGTAAGTGAAGGTTCACAGAAGGCGCTACCCCACCCACAGGATCCAAGAGACTCACTAACAAAGGAAAGGAAACAGCTAGTAACTTTTTAGTATGGAGATAAACATTAAAACTTGCCTTGCGCGGCTACTGTGACAGGCTCAACAACAGCCGCCTGTAGGGCTTTCTTCTTCTTGTCTTCACTCTTCTTGAATCCTTGGCCTTTCTGTTTAAAATGCTTCTCTGTTCTCTTCCCCATAACTCAACAGTGTAAAAGTTTCAAGTGAACCTTGACCTAAAAAAAACGTGCTCATCTTAGCGGTTGCGCACTACCCCCCCACCTGGCCAATTCATTGCGCAAACGACTGGTAAGGGTCTCCATGAAATTGGCAACATTTTGATATATAAAAACTGTATTTTGGGTAGGCGATCATCGCCGCCCGCCCGATTGTAGCCAGGTAAGACTGGGAGAGAACCTCTTCCAATGTGAAGTGAAATGAAATGAAATGGAATAATAATGCACTGTATAAAAATGGCTATATCTTCTGATGCAAGTATTCACTTGCTCTGAAACTTGAAACTCAAACTCCAGACATATTATGAACCCTTTTGGGCCCATAAAAAAAAAATAGAAAAAATATGTGTTTTCAGCCCTCTTCCCCCCTTAACAAAAAGAATAAATAAAAATTATTAACAACAAAGCATAGTTACATACAAGCAAAACGGGTCCATCTCAATGGTGAGAGTGTAATCTAGCACTGTTCAGGATGTTCCTCAATGCCACAAGAATTTTCATTCATTCATTCATTAATATTTTACAGTACAAAATGTGAAGAATGTACTGAAGGCATAACGGCAAGGTATGTTGATAGCCTATTAAATTAAGTGACAATATAACATTAACAAGTACTTATATAATGGTTGACTTAAAGTTAGTTATGCTAGAGGAATGCAGACATTTACTGCAGGGGCATTGATAGTGGTAGTACAGGATCGAAGTGCTGATGGAAGTGTGTCCATAGGAATTTGGTTATGTGCAATTTGATGGTGTTGAGGGAAGATCTCAGGTCGATTGGAGGAAGAGAATTCCAAAGGCAAGGAAAATAAAAATGTCTAGATCAATTAGTTGGTGCTGTAGTGTGTTGAAGTTTGTAGTGAGAAGAAGTTGTGTTGGAGTTCGAGAAGGAGACAAATGCAGTGATACAGAAGTGTTGTGTAGGATGTTTCAAACTTTTAATGAAAAAGAGGATGTCACACAATTCGAAATAATACATAAGTGGAAGAATATGAAGAGAAATAAGCCGTGATTTGTAGTCTGCGGAGAAGTCGTTTAGAATGAATTTAGATGCTCGTTTTTGGACTTTTTCAAGCACTAGAATATCCCTGATTTGATGAGGTCTCCAGATCGGAGAGGAATACAATAGATGTGAGCGAACTAGTGATAGATAGAGCTGCCTCTTAGCAGTTATGGAGTTGCAATCGAAGGTTCTTCTAATCATGCCAAGATATCTATAGGCTTTTGAGATAATGTGATGGTAATGCTTTGACCAATTGAGGTTACTGGACATACTTACCCCAAGATCCTTATAATGATCAGAAGAAGAAATGGTGGAGTGATTTATACTATACTAGGTGGGTAGGGTGGAAGCAGGTTTAGAAAGAAAATGGACATGCACTTCATTAAAAGGCATATTCCAGATTTTGGCCCAGACACTAATAGCATTTAGGTCATTCTGGAGATTAAAAGCAGAAGTTATGCCCTTTAAAGTTTTGGTATCATCAGCGAAAAGAAGAACTTGGGAGGATAAGACAGAGAGAGGTAGATCATTGATAAAAATAATAAGTCTGAGTATGCTACCCTGGGGAACCCCAGAGAGAACTGGAAGTAGACCTGACTGATGCTCGTTGATGGAGACACATTGTTGACTAGTAGGCTTGGAACCACATCCAGAGGTTACCAGTAATGACAGAAGACCACAGTTTTAGTAACATCTCAGGGTGGAGAAACTTTATCGAAGGCCTTTTTAAAGTCGAGATATATGGTGTCAGTAAAAGCATGGTTGCGGTGTGAACTATAGATGGAATCCAAAAAGATTAGGAGTTGCTGGATTGAGGAGCAGTTTCTGAGAAAACCAAATTGATGTTTAGATATAACAGTGTTAATTTTTAATGATGAAATCATTAATCTTGTTGTATATGATATGCTCAAGGATCTTGGATGTACAGCTCATTATAGAAATAAGTCTAGAGTTACTGATAGAAGTATGAAGAGCTGTGCAGAGTCCATGTTTGAGATGTGTCCAGGGTTACTGTTAGAGTAGAAATGACTGAAGTCATACTCTAGGAGGTAGGAAGAAAGACCAGTCCAGTTTGCCTTGGGGAGTAATTGAGTATATATTGGGGCTGGGTATTACTTTTAGGGAGGAATGGAAGACGGAATACAGAACGTGATTTTGAAGTGATCTGAGGTAAGTCGACTGTTTTGCGAGCTGTCAATTGAGAGATCACAGATAAGGTCACTGTCATTACTGAGAGTAAGGTCTAGAATATTACCCCTAACGTGAGTAGGGTGGGTGATGAACTGGGATAGGTTGTGTCTGAATACAATGTCACAGAATAGGTTCAAAATCACGAGTATGAATTGTTCAAGCTATTGCCTTAACTAATTACCCAGCCTCAGCTCTGCTATTAGATCTGTAGGAATATTCTTTGTTTGAAAAAAAATTCTGTTAGTTTAACTAGTTATACGTGTACATGGATGGTTATCTTATTTTGAATTTGTGTTCCTCAGTGACTTTCTCATGAAAAGAAATCCAATTGTGGATTTTTCTAGGTGGAAAATGCTTTCTCCAAAGGTATAGCTATACACACTTACTTCCCAGTGACTGTAATTATATATTGCTTTTTACATTTGCATATGGTCTTCAGATAAGTGAAGTCATACCACCTGCACATAGCTGTTATCATTAATTTATGTAGCATTTTTGTGTGAAGCAATTGATTTGCTATATTTTTTCAGACAAGCGACTTCCTATTTTACTAATACAGTGGAACCTCCATTAACGGACACTCCCAATAGCGGACACCTACCTTATATTGGACAGAGGCTGGTGCACCAATTGATTCTCCATATGAATAGTGCATTAGAAATTCCCCCAATAGCGGACAACCTCCCAATTCTGAACAACGGACAGCAGCCAGTGCACCAAATAGACATTCATTGATTTTAAATAAAATCGGCTCTAACGGACAAAGGGCGTGGCCCAATACCACCATTGTACGACCCAATACCACCATTGTACGACCCAATACCACCATTGTACGACCCAATACCACCATTGTACGACACCATTGTACGACCCGTGGATACAGTGAAATTGTAGCATCCTGGGTACTCGTGACAATTATTAACTTTATTAACGCCCACCTAGATGGCATCGTTTTATTGTTGTGTAGCTAGCTTTAGGATAGTTTGATTGTGTGTTGTTTTTCTACATGAGTTCTTGGCTGCCTATTTCTAAAAGGGTTCTCCTCTCATACTTCAAATAGATGGTCTTCAACTACAAAAGTCCACTTGCAAGTAGAAATTCTGTTCTTTCTTTCACTCGATCAGTGTAAGGCATAAAAACTGTATGTAAAGGGATCTGCAAACCATATCCAGCTCCTCTGTTGATTCTGTCAACTCAGCAAAACTACCCTAGCTATATACATGCATAAAAAATAATTATCAGGTAAGTATTATCATGTGAGATCATATTCTAATGAGTTCTGTGGTTGAGTCTGGCAGCTGTCTTTTAAGCTTGTAATGAAATGAAATGAAATATGAGCACTTTGGTCTCTTTTTTTTTTTATAATAAAATGAAATGCCATGAAATGAAATGAATTTTATTTTATTTTTATTTTTTATTATTAATATTTTATTTCACTTTTTCAAAGAAAATCACTTTTTTTTTCTTCCATATTTTTCTGGTCTCCACAGGGATGTCTCTGAAGTTGAGCGCAGTTGACCAGCTGCCACACTTTTCCAGCTTCCAATCTACTTCCAATATTTATTTTTTTAAACTTTTTAAAAGATAAGCAATTTGGTCACTTTTTTCCCACTTTTACTAAGAAAAGCAATTTGATAAATGAGTCGGAGATATTAACAATATTTATCAGGTGAGATCATATTCTAATGAGTTCTGTGGTTGTGTCTGGCCTGCACAGCAGCTGTCTTTAAGCTTGAAATGAAATGAAATGAAATGAAATGTTAAAGCGTGTAATGAAATGAAATGAAATGAAATGAAATGAAAATATCCCAATTGTTTTTGAAGGGTCAAAGGTAGAAATTATAGTATATAAAATTATCAATGCAGTAAAAAAATTATATTTTATTTTATTTTATTTCATGGGCTGCTATTTGGAAGCTGGCACGTGGTCAACAGATGCTAATAATGTGGTCAAATTATGATTCTGGCTTAAAAATTTGGCTGAAGGACTTATCTCCTGTGATAGTTAATGAGCAGATTACTACCTTGGGGTTAAGTGTGTTGCGTTCATTATTGATTAATATTAAGCAGTGCTCTCCTGCTTGGTATGGAATAATTGCTGATGAAGCAACAGATGTTGCAAACAAGGAGCAATTGAATTTGTCCATTAGATGGGTAAACATTGATTATGAAATTAGTGAAGACTCTGTTGGGCTTTATTGTCTCCCTAATACTAAATCTGACACCGTCTATACTGTGATAATGGATATACTTACTCTGTGCAATATTCCACTTGCACTATGTAGGGGACAGGCATATGATGGGGCCGCTAACATGCAGGGAAAACGAAATGGTCTTGCCACCAAAATAAGGAATGAAGTTCCTGCTGCCCTTCCAGTGCATTGTTTGGCTCACCGTCTAAATTTATGCTTGCAAGATGCAGGGCGTAAACTCCCATTCTTACGAGATGCACTGGATACAGTCAGGGAAATAGCCAAGTTAATCAAGTTTTCCCCCAAAAGCGCACATTTATTTTCAGAGAAATTGACCCAATCCGAAGAACCTGGTGTCACCATCAAATTGATCTGTCCTATATACCAGATGGACAGCTAGAACAGGAGCAATAGGTGCCATTTTAACTGACTACACTGTTTTAATGGACCCCTTAGATGAAGTGCACCAGATGAGTACGGACTAAAAGCTGCTGGACTTTTAACTGCTTTAGAGAAGTTTTCAACATTGTTTGGACTGAAATTAGGATATCTTATCTTTGGAGCTTCAGAAACATTGTCTAAATCATTGCAGGGTAAAGACACAACCATCCAAGAAGCTGTAAACCTAGCTAAAGCTTTCTACAAAAGGCAACGGAAAGATGAAGCTTTTCATCACTTCTATGATGATGTGGTTGATACTGCACAGAAGTTGAATATAACTGGACCCAAATTACCTCGTTACAGGGGAGTACCAAGGAGACTGGATGATGGAAGCAAGTCACATAGGTATGATATGCCAAAAGATTACTTCCGCCATCAGTATTTTGAAGTTTGTGATTTACTTATTCAAGAATTGGATAACAGGTTTGATCAAAGTGGATTATTACCACCTGTCCTCTCTGTTGAAAATCTTCTGATAAAAGCTGCAAATGGAGTGAAATATGAAGGGATCTTCAGGTAGTAAAAACCTCCTGTTACAAAAGTGATCTTGATTTTGATCACCTGCAAAATCAGCTTCCAATGTCTGCTGATTTAGTTCAACAAGCTCTTCCTAGTGTGAAACAGGTTACATCAGTGCCTACCATATGTGAAGCAATGAACAGACACACAGTGTACAAATCTATGCTACACGGTTATACCTTACAGTTCCGATAACATCAGCCACATCTGAGCGAACATTTTCAGCTTTGCGAAGAGTACTTACTTATATACGGTCATCTATGTCTGAACAACGACTGAACAGCTTTCACATTCACAAACACTTAACTGACTCTTGTGATCTAGTACAAATTGCTATTGCTGCTAACAATGAAAGAAGAAATTATTTCGGCACATTTAGAAACACTGCACCTTCATGAACATAATTACATCAATGATGTATTCCTTTTCTTTAAATTAAATGACATTAATTAAATGACATTAAACACCAGCTGATAAAAATCACAGCCAGCCCCCCAATATTTCCAGCCCTGATACACCTATGCTAATGGTTGGCTGGTTAACAGGCATCAAGTACTGAGAGAGTGCAGAAGAATTGAGGTCTCTGATGACATGGCTTCTAATTAATAGTGATCCTCGTATTTTAAAAAAAGCATATGATCTTGTGTGAAATAAGCAGATCCCTTCTCCAAGTATTGGATGAAACTGATTTAGAGATAGTGTCACTGGATGTATCTTAACCTTAATTTTGGTTTGATAGTTTGATAGTGATTATGTTATCCTTGCTAGTAATAGTCGGCATGATTTTTGCTCACAACACTGCTTTCATTTGCCTGGCCTCCAAACTTGGGCTTGTCTTTGCCAAATACACAAATGCCACGGTATTCACAAGATCCACATCATTTCCTTTCTACTCACGACATAACCATATTACTATTACTACACATACTAACTAAATCCTTACCAGGTTTAGCCTGCTTGAACTTATCATGGTTGCGTATGAGAAAAAGACAATGAATTATTTTGTTAACTTTTAACATAATAATGGTTACATCATTGTTGATACCTCTTAGTTGATAGTAGCTCTTGTGTGGCATGTTCATTATTGTCTAGTTATCAGTTTAAAAAACAGCTAGTTGCTTTGTGCTTGTCCTTAAATTCTCCTCATTTTTCAATCCATCCAGAATCTCTGCCTCTTTTCTTTTCTTTGCTGTTATATAGCATGTCATCAAATTTGAGGTACAGTGGCTTGTATGCGCCCTCCTCTAACTAGATACTAGATTCATCATCCCCCTTAAATATTGGATGTACACCCTCCCCTAAATATTGGTTAGTATATATGTGCACCCTCCCCTAAATATTGGTTAGTATATATGTGCACCCTCCCCTAAATATTGGTTAGTATATATGTGCACCCTCACCTAAATATTGGTTAGTATATATGTGCACCCTCCCCTAAATATTGGTTAGTATATATGTGCACCCTCACCTAAATATTGGTTAGTATATATGTGCATCCTCCACTAAATATTGGTTAGTATAATATGTGCACCTTCCCCTAAATATTGGTTAGTAAATATGTGCATCCTCCACTAAATATTAGTATGCACCCTCCCCTAAATATTGATGTGCAACCTCCCCTAAATATTGGTTAGTATATGTGTGCATCCTCCCCTAAATATTGGTTAGTATATATGTACACCCTCCCCTAAATATTGGTTAGTATATTATATATGTGCATCCTCTGTGCATCCTCCCCTAAATATTAGTTAGTATATTTGTGCATATTTGTGCACCCTCCCCTAAATATTGGTTAGTATAATATATGTGCACCCTCCCCTAAATATGTGCACCCTCCCCCTAATAATGAATATTGAACACCCTTTACCACACATTACAACATCAGAATGAATAGCAAAGGAAAAAACATTGGACCCCATCCATATTCAATGTCCATGAAATGGCTTGTCTAAGAGAAAGCCATCTACATTCACAGTGCTTAAGAATGCACTTGAATTCAAACTCAGCATACTCCAGTAAAGTAGTGATTCTTTTTACACTGTTGGCAAAAATGATTAAAAAAATGTCTAAAAGAAGTTCATCCACCTTTAGTGGTATTACTTTCACAGCTGATTTGACTGATTTGACACACAATTTAACAACATAAAACACAGTTGATGTCAACTACCCTGCCCTCATCTTGGTAATTACTCCATCCTTACATCCTATGACATTGCATGTTTCTGAAGTAAAACTAAGAATATTCTCAAAGAGCTTGACTATATATCTTTCAGGTCAAGCATATTGCATCAATCAGTTAAAATTTTGCTATTTTTAAATATGGAGATTGCTCGTTCAGTGCACAATGTTGTTTACAATATTCATGGTTACTAGGCAACTAGCTACTGTGATGTGATATAGAACCCATGATAGTAATCCTTTCATAAACACTATATAATAAGAAGAGCTGACAAAAATAAACCATACTTACTGTGGTATATTTACCCAGAGAATCCTTAATACACCATACTAAGTTATATTCACCCACTGAATACTCGTTGGACTGACTCACAATGACCCAACAGGAGTTTTGTGATGGAATAGAGATGAGTCGCATTTGAATAATAGGTAGAAGAAGGGGTTAGCTTGTCTCTCTTTCTATCATGCATATGTTTCAGATGTTAAGACTCTCCTTGAATGGAACTTTCCAACAGATGTGATAGGAAAACTTCTCTAGTCTTTTGTGTAAATATTATGCTTGATATTATTACGACTAAGAGTTATCCCTCTGTAATTACTAGCCACCTCCTCATCTCCAGCTTTAAAGAGTGGCACAATAAAACTCTGTCTCCAACCATCTGGCAAAAACTTACACTCCATCACCAAATTAACTAGAGAACATAACACTTCCACCATCCTATTCCCACCATGCTTCAACATCTCATTAATTATGCCATCAGGACCATGAACCTTGGCCCTTTTCAACCCCTTCACAATATTGTACATCTCCTGGAATCCAAACCGCTGCACCATCAGTCTTTAGCTTTAGATTCTATTGGAACATCCTTCCCTGACCTGGACACACTCCCTAATCCTTCCCAATGCTTGGCCATAACCTCCAGTATATCCTTACTCTTCTTCACTACAACCACATTTTCCTCTCTCACTTTCCGAATTTGACATTGCTTCTTCTTTCCCTTCAACTCCATCCAAAATAACTTACAGCTAGTCCCTCCTTGCTCTTTAATCTTTTCTATTGTAGCCTTCCTTAGTCTCTTCCTAATCAACCTCTTCACACATCTTCTTGCACTCTTATAATTATTCCTCCCATTGCCGTAATAAGTCTCCACAGTTCCCAAATATGTTGTACACCCTCTCTGTCCTTTCTCGTCCCTAGCCCTGCCGCATATTCCTTCCAACCTCTGAAACCCTTGCTCACCATATGTTGATATTCTTCCCAATCCATCTTACCATCAACCTTCTATTTAAACCGTGTTTTGTCCTCCAGTGTACCTATTCTCAGGATACACCATATTAGATTATGATCTGACCCTAGATAAATTTCTCCACTGTCCTCAATCACCATCAGATCTTATCTATAACTAACCCCTTTGACAGTAAGATATAATCTATCACTGACCTCCTTTCTCCCATCTCCCACGTCCACCTCCCACTACATGTGAGACCTTATTCCTGATATGCAAATTGCACACCCCAACCAGATCCAACAACCTCTTACCATTCCAGTTAGGTGACTGCTCTGACCCTAATCCTATGTGGACATTAAAATTATCTATCAGAATTACCTCACAGCCTGCTTCCTGATGTTCAAAACAACTCTTCTGATACCTGACCCTTCACCCCTTCCAGATTAACATACCCTGCACCCACAATCACATTATAGCCCTCCTCTGCTTTCAATTCCACCCACATAGTTCCTTCCATCCTTAGTCGCAGCCTAGACCCGATGCTCTTCTTAACCAGCAGCCCTATTGTACCCGTTCCAATCACATCCAGGTACCTCAACCTCCCCTCCATGCTGCAAAAATGTTTCTGCCAGCCCCAGCACATCTAAATCTTTCCTGTTCAACATGCACTTAACATCCACCTCTCTCTCCCACCCTCCTCTACAGTGTAGGAAACCCACACCTAAAACTCTGGCACCCTCCTCATCCGCTCCCCACCCCCAGGGCAACCTAAGCTACCTGGTAGGAGAGTACTTTGCTTTTCACTTCCCTCCTGTTCCGATATTGTGCTAGGAGACTTTGAACCTGTAGCATCACGTCGCTCAAGCAGTCCTCCAACCCAGTTTGCAGGTCCATCATCCCTACTGCTCCCACTCGTTGATCACCTTTTCCTGTCGAAGTTGATTAACTGTCTTTGTCTTATCTCCATTTCCACCTGGTTGCAAGGCTCCTGGTTCTTCACTCCGCTCTCCTTTCTGGGTGTCTGGATTACCGCCACCACTTCTCTCCCTCATTGTCGATCCTTTCTCCTCACTTCTCCATTTTGATTCATCCCCCTTGCGTAGCTTCCCCATCGTTTGATCCACTGGAATCTCCTCACTTAGTGATCCCTGTTCTGACAGTCCACCTCCCGTATGTCGATACCTACATTCCTCCATGGCTCTATCCATCGCTTATACCATTCTTTCTTTTTCAAGATAATGGTCTCCCCACCAGCTCGTTCATGGCACCCTGAAAATGTTTCTCTTGTGACTTTTTTGTCATAGGCACACTCAATGATGGTTGGATGATCTGCTTCCTCTTTCCTGTCTTCAGACACAGAACTTCTGATGACCACCTTCTCCATACCACCTTTAACAACAACCTTGTCCTGCCAACTCCCCCCATCATTTATTTTGGTCTGTACGAGAGCCCTTACCATAGCACCTTAGTTAACCACTGTTCTAGCTAACTTTCTCCCCAAAACTTTTATTCTTCTCTGTTTATGCTCTACTTGCTTTTCCAATTCTTCCACCATCAACAGAACATTAGCCAGCACCTCACCCATTTGATCAATTAATCCACACATCACCGCTCTCTCTGTGTTCAAACTTCTTTAACACATCCCTAGTCAATACATGTGCGGCATTGGTGAAATTAGTATCTACTAACCTACCACCATCTCTTTCATCCCCGATAATTCTCCTTAACTTTCTCTATTAAATCCTACTTCCCTAACATAACCTTATCACTGAAATATCTTACTACACTATTCATTGCTCTCTCTCGTGCCTCTTTCCGGTTCTTATCTACACACTTCACAATTAGCCTTTCTTTTCCTTTTCCTTCAACATGAACTTTTATCTCCCTTTTCTACACTTGCTCCATCCAAACTCCCAAAACAGTAACTACAAACTTATTTTTTCTCACTTAAACTCTTAATATCCTCCTCAGATAATTATGCCAGCACATTCAAACAATTTCATAACATTCATAATGTATTTCATGTGTTGTGTGTATTGTGTGCTCTTTGCATTAGCCAGTGGCTATTGAGCATGTTTTTGAAAGAAAAAGGGGAAAAAAGGAAAAAAAATCTTTGGTGAACCCCCCCCCCCCCCCTTCATATAATCCAACTTGTTGTTAAGTTTGTCATGTCTTGGGATCCCAACCGGTAGGCCAGATAGTGGCAGACTGAGAAGGTCTGTCACGACAAATTTGTTCCCCCCATATTTGGTTCCCCCTGGAACTTTTTCTTTAAAAAATATGTTCCCCCTGGAACTTTTTACTTGAAAAATATGTTCCCCCTGGAACTTTTTACTTGAAAAAAAAGTTCCCTCTTGAAAAATAAAGACCCCCTTTTATATTTCCTTGAAAGTTCCCCCTGCAACTTTTTACTTGAAAAAAAAGTTCCCTTTTGGACCCCCTTCTATATTTCTCTTGAAAGACCGCCTTTTATATTTCTCTTGAAAGACCCCCTTTATATTGCTCAGCAAGATAATATGCATCATCAGTACATGCAGCAGCTGCAATATCAGACAGCTAAGTATATATACGTTAAATATCAATTGCCATCAACCTCTGGCATCCTGCATGTACAATATACTTCCACATCTTCAATGTCTTGATCTTCATCTATAATCCTCTGCTCCACAAAGTAGGCAACTTGAACAAAGCCATTCCATACCACTATCTTCCATTGCCTGATTGGGTACAGTAACACAGCCAATGTGCTACCACTCATTACATTTATTGCACTGCACCATATCAATGCCATCAACCTCTGGCATCCTGCATGTACAATATACTTCCACATCTTCACTCGTGATCTTCATCTGTAATCCTCTGCTCCACAAAGTAGGGAACATTTCCATTTCCCCCTGGACCAGACAGCCTTTGGTCATACAACTACCTGGTTTAATACCATTCGCCAATGCTGTTGCAAATGCCAGAGAAAACAGTCCACAATCACATCCTCCTGACTGCTTTTGAACGTCAACAAAGTTCAACTTAATGACCTTGCCTTTGGCTGCTATATAGCAGGGCTGCTATCTGTCTTTTCACCACAGAAGAAACACTTTCATATGCCATAAATAAAGATTTCGTTCGTTTTAGCTCCAATAGTGCTGATTGTTAGCCAGTGGTTGTGGCCATTATGTAGGACCTGGATGAATTCATCCGACTCTATGTTAAAAGAATATGTCAAGCCAAGACAGGTGTCCTGGAAGCCATTTCCAAGGGGAACCTTTTGCTTCAGTAGCTTCTGTGCAGCTGACACAATATCATCAGCCAACCCGTGACATTAAACAAAATATCTTTGTCTGACTCTGCCAAACTATAGTTTTCATTCTTGATCCAGGGTATCTCCGTCTTTGGACGTTGTTTGGGATGCTGCTTCAATCGCTTTGGCTGTAGTTTTTCTTTGTTATTGGCTATCTACGTCAATAATCTCATGTACAAGGCTTCTCCGTGCTTTTAACATCAAGCTTTTTGCTGCAATGTTTTGAGGTTGGGGATGATTTGGAACTTTATGGCGTTGTTTCATAGCTTCTTTTGGTGTTGCTGCAATGCTCTGAGTCGAAGGTAAGTGGTTCAACTTTATTCGAGTGCTAGTCAGCAGTGTACTTTCTGAATCCTATATACATGAACAATAGCAAAGTACATGCACGGATATATAAAGGGATATCAAAGTGTATACAAAATGCTACAGTCCAGAACTATAATTTTATACAATTCGGTGAGCACCTGTGTATATATATATATACATTATACATCACTATAATTATGGTAATGTAAGTTGTATGTTTGGTTTTGCTTTTTATTTGTGAAATTGTGTTCCATACCTTGTTCAAGAACTTAAGTTGCGGCATGGGTGAGGCAGGTAGTGATATACTACTATCAAGTGAACAGGAAGAAACATTAACTGATGTGTCAGGTGATATACTGTCATGGAACCAGGAAGAAACATCATGAACCAGCGTGTCGGATTCATCAAAAGCTAAAGACTGGTTTGCAGGTGACGAGGAAGCTATGCTGTTCTCAGGTGAGCTGCAGCAGGTTATCAGCGAGATTTCATCCACCTTTTTGTAGTATTTCTTCAAATGAAATGCATTCACTCGATCAACAACCTGTAGTGTGTATGCATGTGTACACATGAAATTCATAGTTAAAAGTTGTCACACTATTATATACACAAATGAACATGCATTAGTTAGTTGCATGCCCTTTACGAAAATAGTTTGTACATGCATGCATACAATTGAAAGTACCTTTTCTCCATCAATCTTCTTCAAGCAGAAAAGACCTTTTCCCAAAGAACTAGAAATCACATAAGGCCTCAACCATCGATAATCAAGCTTTCCTCCTTTTCTTTTCTTTTGCCTAAAGTCTTTTTTCATAACCATATCTCCTGCAACTAAATGGCTACTTGAGCAATACTTCTTGTCGTAATTCACTTTTTGCCTTTTTTGTGCTTTCTTAATATTTGCATGGATTTCTGCTTCCATCTTGCACCGCTTAGCTGCTCTCTCAGATTCCAATGGATTTTCACTCACAAGATAGTCATTTAGCTTCTCCTCTGCATCACAAGTGCTAGATGTATTGAAATCGACTGGTAATTTCGCTAAGCGACCGAACATTGCCTCAAATGGTGAGAACTTGGATGATTCTTGCATGGCACTATTGTAACCATAAAAAATCTCCTGAAGTTTGTGATCCCAACTCGCACGATTCTGCTGGGTGAATTTTGAAATCAATGTTTGGTTGTATCTCTCATCCAGTCCATTGGCTTGAGGATGGTAGGCTGTTGTCATCCTGTGCTTAATTCCAAAAATTTTGGTTAGTTCTTCATTTAGCTTATTTAGAAATTCTTTTCCCTGATCTGTGGTTGGCAGTCCAACGATGAAGAATAGCTGCATAAACACAAAACATAAACATTAGCTTCTTTATGATGCATCTAAATACTCACCTGGCACAAAGCTGCTACCACACCAGATGCTTCTTTAGTAGGTAATGCATGGGCCCAGGAAAATTTAGTGAAGTAATCAGAAACAGTTAAAATATAGCGATTCCAGTAGTTGAGGGTGGAGAGATTGGCCCCACGAAATCAATGCCAAGGTGGTACCACGGAGACTTGACTGGAATAGGACTGAGCTCTGGCCTCCCTATCTCAATTTTCCTGTTCATGTGTTTACACTTTTGACAGTGCTTCACCTATATAATGTATATAAATAGTAATATGAATATACAAGCTCCTAGCCTAACCAATTGTTTAACATCTGAGACCATTCCCTTCCAATAAAATCTCTCTGCAACTCTTCTGTGAGTCTTAGTCACACCAAAATGTCCTGAAGTGGCTTCTGAGTGACAAGCTTGCAATATCCTTTTTTGTGCCTTGACAGAATTAATCACCTTAACTTTTTTCTTCTTCCTATGAAGATAAACTTCTCCCTTTTCCATCAGTAGAGTTGCTGCTCTCTTTCTCACTGCTCTCTTTTGATCTTTGGTTAGCTGTGATGTACTTGGATAGCTCTTTTGGAGTATATACATAGTGAATAGCCATGTCCAAAATAGGATCTTCGTTTTCTGCATTGTTGTCCATAATTATCTCTAGGGAGCCTAGAATCTTAGCTAAACTGTCCTACTCCAGTCACTGCATGCAAGTTACTCAGATCGTGCGCCAACACGTGGGTTTTAACTGTGGAACTAATTTCCTTGGGTGGGAAAAGAACTTTCAATAAAAGTTGTTCCGGGGGGAACAATTTTTGGGGGGGAACAAATTAAACGTTACAGGTCCTGTTCCTAGACCGAGTCTAGGCAGCAATGAGTGTCCGTGAGTGAAACTCGCATACGCGGGGGTATATCAGCTATCTCGGAACAGTTTTAAGGCACACCTTTTTAGCTACAACCCTGTTTTCCAACAAACGCGGCAGGAGGAATATCGCTAAGAAATGTTGGTCCAAAAAAGTTACCGTATTCTTGTGGTGTTAGTTGCCCTACTTCTATTTACCACCGCTGCCCTGTTCCTCAAATCAGCCAAACTGGGTACGATAAAACTCTACAAAGTAATCGATAAATACGAGGTACAGTTATCTGCCAGAACTAAAAATCAAAGTCTTGGAGGTTCTAGTGACAATTCTGACTCAGTTTCGCCAACAACAGTGAATGCTCTAAATATTACCGTTGAACAGGATCCTTTGCAACTGATAAAGCTTCCATGGACTTCAGTCGTTGGTAAGGGTGAGGATGATTCATATCACTTCTTTTCAGCATATTTTGATGACAGGACTGGTGCCCCTAACAGACCAGCTGTGATAGTAATGGGTTATGCCTTCAATAGAGTTCGAAAGATTCCCCTTTTCTGCATCTTCAAGTATGCAGATGGAAGCCATGTTTGCCTAAAGAAACCATTGGAAAAGAAAAATCCTAATCCTCACCATGCTGCAAACTTGGGAGCAGAGCCTTACCACTATTACTGCCATGTGAAGGCTGGAGAAGACCCTCCTGTGTCTGTTATGATATCAAGTACTAGCACTTGTGATCCAAAGTTCACCTCAAATGAAATACCAGTGAAAAATAGAGACAGTGGCAAAGGAAAAGTTCTCAAGAAATTTGGTGTTTGCGTAAGTGGGCCTGTAATTGAAAATAAGAATAGTATTCAAGACCTGGTGGAGTTTATTTCCATGAGCAAACTTTTGGGAGCTGAGTTGATTACATTTTACATCAACAAGGAACAGTTGAACGAGAGTATAATCCGATATATCTTACACCGATATACTGATGTCCGCATGATCGAGTGGAGACAATTCAAGAAGTGGTATCCATTGCACTACTATGGACAAATGCTTATTATGAGTGACTGCATGTACAGAAACATGTACAAAACTGAGTATTCACTCCCCATTGACATTGATGAGATGATAGTTCCAATCAAGGGTACCAGTTGGTCTGAAATGTTGCAAGACCTGCCAGAAAAAGAAAAGTATGCTAGTCTTGTATTTGAGAATACATTTTTCCACACAAAGAATGCAAGTCTCCCTGAGGTGTTACCTAATTGTGGAAATTTTAAAGTTTCTAAGTATTTCACAAAACTGGATCGACACACATGTTACCCTGGATATCGATACCGAGCTAAGCTGATGACGAGGCCAAGATTTGTACTGCAGGCTGGCATTCATTTTATCTGTTCAGTGATTAGTGGATACCAAAGAACCTTACAAGTTCCAAATACAGTGGCCATTCTGGCTCACTATCGGAATCCCATTCCTGGGGATTGTATTAATAAAGAGACTAAGGTAGATAAGTCTCTTCTCAAATATTCAGCTGGACTCCATATGAGAATGTGCACAGGTATAATATGATGAATTGTTTTGGTGTTACTTTTAAAAGGTGTTTATTATTGCAGTAACACGATGTGTGAAGTATATTTGATATGTACATGACTTTGAAAATTGTCTTAGTGACAACACATTGCCAGACGCTGGGGATCATTGTGACCCTGTACTTTCTTAATTTTGGACTGTGTCTTGTCTCATTGTTAGAGATTGATGTTTTGTAACGACTAGCTGACTGAAGTTACCACATTGGCAACATGGAAAATGGTAATGTTTCGTGTCGGTGGACTGCTATGTCAGTCAGAGGGGTACCACCCCACTTGCATGGGAGGAACCAGGAATGTGTGTTGTGCATACAGCTGAGGGTGTGTGATCAAGTGTCCATCAGGCTTGCATGTGCATATGTGTAGAGCACATAATGATATCCTGCTTGGGTGTGGTTTCAGAAAACCGTCACAAATTAATCATTAAGCTCATTTTATTTAATTAAGCTGAGAACTGAGAACAACTGGAATTTTTGGGGGCCCCATCAGGAGTTTAACTTTAGCACTTATGCTCTCCAGGCAGCTGTCTCAACTGCTAGGCCACAGGCACCCAACATTCTTTACCTCTTCTTTAGAAATACTAGTCTACAGTGAATAAAAAAAAAGTAGGTCAGATAGTGTAGGCTATTAGAGAGAAGGAAAGTAAACTATTAGGGATAACCGACTGAACATTTCTTGCTGACAAATGGAATACATACATCAGGTTCTCGTCATCTTTTACCTGTGCTGCCTTGCACCACCATCATCTTTTCACATTCCTACAAAGGTCTCTGCTGGAAGTATAAATCTTGTACCTATAAACAGCATGCTTCTGTGATGGATTATCATAAATTCAAGCTAACTGGTGTGTTGGAGTGGATGACAATAAGCCTCCAGAGGAGGCGCTCTCATTCAATAGTGTGTACCTTAGATTACACTCCGCATTGCCCACCTAAAATATCATTGGAATGCGCATGCTCAATCCAGCCCAGGTATATATCACATACAATCACAAAGTGGTATGAATCTGCAAACAGAGAGGCCAAAGGTTATCCTTCTGAAGAGCATAGCCAACCATGCCCAAATCAGATTCATAGATAGCAACCAAAATTCCGTGTTCTGATTCAGTATATAGTCATAATTATGATGAGAGGAAAATAGTGAGGAACTAACACTGCATAATAAGATATATGTATCATTCCATGATCAAACAAAATTCCTACGGATGATTTTATGGCACAATGGTAGTAAATTATGCACTATAAAGCATAATTATATATATATAGAGAGAGAGAGAGAAAGAGCTACTATGCTTTTAGCTTAAAATCCTTGTACTGTTTGTGTATGTCCAACCCCTAGGTAAGCTCTAGTCCTAATACAGTACTCATCTGTACATGATTGATATCATCATGCTTTGTTATGCTTAGCCAAGAATTGTTAGAGTTTGCAAACATATGCAGGAGGTGCAACAGCCTGAGGCCTTGAAACACAATAGGATGACAAATTCTGATGGAAGTGTGCATGTCGAAGTATGGAGTTTTGTTAGGAGTACTTAAAAGCAGCTTCCCTTGAAGAAAAGAAGCACACTACGCTAGGGTGAGTTCAGCAGGCAGCGCTTTTTGAATTTATAGTACCTAATGAAGACCACACAGAAGATGACAAGAACCACTCTTAACCTGGTTAGTGTTTTCAGCAGTGTTTAGTGTGCTATCCACCATTAGCACATCTGCCCTCCATTGACTATGCATCAGTTATCCTTTCTATATAATTATATGCCTACTATGCAGCCAATTCACTCATCTACATTGCTTTGGCATGCTGATGAATTGAATAGCTTTTCCAGAATGAAACTTCCATCATTCTTTCCCATTAAATATTAACCATGCAGCTCATTCTCACTTGCCCATGCCACCAGTTTCTTTCCTCTAGCTTCAAATCTGCTGCCACCTTTCTCTTTACTATGACGACCATTCCTGGATTGCAAAATCCCACTGTATTTAAGGTCGGTGACCTATTCGTATTATTTTTTCTGGGTGAACATGCACAGAATACGTACATAGATCCAACAACTTGCAGGGTTACCCGGCATTGCCCAGGAAAAAAAGAAAAATGACACAATCTGATTACAGTTACATTCCTAAAATAGAAAATCCCATAAAATGATGTGAATCTTACTTAAAGGTGGCCAAAATACCAGGCAAAAAAATAGAGCTAGGTCCTTCATTCCTCCCAAAAGCAAATTTGGCTTAAAACCTTCCTTGGGTAGCCCTAAAAAATACACACAAGGTTTTATTTTGTCTGAATCAGCCCAGAGGTCTCTATACACCTAGTGCTGTCTGGACAAAAAAGAAAAGTGATGTAAGTATTGATCAAAGATCATCATACACTGTTGCTACTGGTAGATTTTCTGAATGCAACACAGCTTGAAAACATAAGAGCGGGATACTGTAGTGTCAGCTGTTAGAGTCTCCAAACACAAGAGACCTAACAGATACCTACCTTGGTAATTTGCTGCCACCAGAGTCTCTCCCTAAATTCTTCCCAAGCTTGACAAAAGAGTTTTAGATCTTAAGTAGCTTATATTAAAACAACAGTAGGGTAGCAGAATATGAAGATAGGATGATACTGAGAGCCTGGCCTGCAGAGGGGTTTAAATACCCTTGCAGTCAGGCTTTCACAGCTTATGGTGTTGATAACAGTGTGAGTGTAGTAGAATTACTGTATGTCCGTACAGGACTTATCTAGGTGATATCATGATTGTCCTATGCTATGTGTTGCCAGTCTGAGGTCATGAGTTCTGATTATCCTATGTGTTAATAGTCTGAGGTCATCAGTTCTAGCTCTATTTATAAATTCTATCTAGCTCTATTTATAAAATATAGTTTGATCTTTGCAGGGTCAGGGCTGGGGCCTGACAGCAGCACCTCCATGGATGGCTACTACCCATGTGGAGGGTGAAGTCTATTCTACCCAGCCAATTGAGAAACATTCCAAGCCAATCTCTTCATACAGAAATCAGACATGCATACACAGGATTGTACATGAACTCATTCACAAGACTCACAATATATCACACATGTAGCTTGAACTATGCAAATAGCCTTATGGACTGGGGAGGCAGTCTTTTTCTAAAAGAAGCCTTTCCAAAGAGAGAGGATTTTTCTTATTATTGTACTGTAACTGAGAGTTTCTCAATGTAGAGAGTGTGTAACAGACAATGATGATGACACCACCAATGACGACAACAATGATGATTATGACGATGATAATAATAATTATGATGGTGATGATGATGATGATGACGACAACGACGACGACGATGATGATGATGATGATGATGATAATTGTGATCTAGCTCCTTTGGAAAGTAACATGCTTCATTCTGATTTTGCTTATATACAAATGACTGACACCATTTAAATGATCTCTGATGCTAAATCTGAGTCTGTAATTGAGTCCAAGAGGTCGAGTTATCCCCAGTCTCAAATTCTCAGCCTTTGATGTTGCAGCAGGCACAAACAAACAACATTTAACCTATTATTATTATTGTTGTTGTTTATATAATTATAATAACAATAAAAATTATATATACCGATAACAAAAACAACAAGTATAATAATAATGATATAGATGGTATATTTCCATAGGATAATTAATTTTGTGACACATGATACTTTAATTATACTCATTTTCTTAATTTTGTAGCTCCAGGTTTTAATAATTTTGTGGCTCTAGGCTAGCGAACATTGTGTTGCCATAGCACTGAGCATGCCCAGTATTTTTAGCTCCTTAGTTACACTCAGACCATAGCAACAAAAATTTGAGCATGCTCAGTTGCTTTTTTAGCTAGCAACAAATAATTATCAGTATAGAAATGTAACACACATACATATATATATATACACACACATGAACAAGCATATTATTGGCGAGCAAAGTGGGGAGTAGATGCAAAACTTGGCATTGCTGTGCATGGTATGTATGAATGTTTGCATCTATATCTATGCTTGTATTCACCATACATTCGCCTGCAAAAATACTAGTAATTAATGCCAGGCATTGAGTGGTGAGCGAAGATAGAAGAAAGCTATATCAAGTATGTTAGTATCAGTGCTTGCCAGCATAAAGCCCCCCAAATTGTATAGCATATAACTTTTTTTCTGTTGGGAATATTTAAAAAAATAATACTATTTTTGAAATTTTCATGAAAAAATCTCTTAAGATAGCAATTTTCTGCATCTTGAAAGTAAAAAATATAATTTGACCAATCAGAGCACAGGGCGTTGCTATGGTAATTGAATAAATCACCGTAATTAACACGTGCAAAATAAGTGCGCGTGGCAATTACTCCCGTGAAGCTGTTTGTGTTCGTCGACAGTTGACCGGGTAAAGAACGCTTCGGAGATGTCGGACAGGAGGCCAAACTGGAGGGAAAGGAAGATGAAAGAAAGAGCTGAAAGGCTAGTGAAAGCGAGACGGCATATCGCTCCCAGCATACCGACCAGCGAAGTTGCAGGGCGTTCTCCAATGAGCGTTGAGTCGAGCTGACCAGCCAAGGTGCTGGCCCTTCTCCTGGGAGCATAGAGTCCGAGATCGCAGCTAGAGAAGGCGCTGGCCCTTCTCCTACGAGTGTTGAGATCGAGATCGAGAGTTGAGAAGGTCTAAGGCTAGGACCAGAGCTAGAGCAAGGGGCAGATCCTGGTTAGTGTGTATATATCATGCTATTGATATTATTTATAAACCACTAGATTATATTGTTTATATATATATATATAGGAGTATTTGAAGGAGATGACATCACTATATCAGAGCCACAAACCACCACCGCTCTGCAGTGATGATCTTCCTCACGCTCGTGACGAGAACGATGACGTGAAGAAGATCCTAGTAGTGTTGTATCACGATGAGAGTATTTACAACTCCAACGAAGGGCAAACATGGATGTGGGAGGAAGACAAAGACAAAAGGGAGTGGCATAATGGTAGCGGATTTTGTTGACGAGCATGAGGGATACTTATGTCTCAGTGCTCAGCAGCGCAAACAAGCGAAGAGGATCCATCCGGCGATAAAACAGACAGCGAAGGAATTTCTGGAGTATGGTGCTGAGTGTGAGGGATACTGGATGGGTGAGAGTTTCATGGTACAGATGAAGACAGTGTGTGACATAGCAAGCTATAAGTATCCCCAGAGCACACGCGGTCGTCTTTATTCTGGATCAGAGCAGTTGCCACCAAAAATATGACGAGAAGGCACTGATCACAAGAAACATCCTTGTGAAAGATGGAGGACCACGCAGGGTTCGGGATACCATTTGGGCAGGTGCAGTGCAATCCACTGTTTTTCCAGATGGCTCGGCAAAGGGGTTGAGAACCATCTTGAAGGAGAGAGGGCTCGTGAATATTCATCACTTGAAAGCCAATGAAATGCGAGAAATCCTTTCCTTCCACAATGACTTCTTCGACGAAAAGACTCAAGTGGAACACTATGTACACAGCAGGGGTCATAAGTGCTTTCTTTCTGCCCAAGTTTCACTGCGAACTTAACCCTATTGAACGGGTCTGGGGAAAGTCGAAGCAGTACTGCCGAGCATACACTAATTTCACCATGGTGAAGCTCTGGGAAATACTCATCCCAGCTCTTGACACAGTATCAACTGATCTGATTCGTAAATACTTCTGAAAGGCTAAAAATACGAACCAGCATACCTAGATGGGAAAAAGGCAGGAAAAGAAGTAGAGGGTGCAGTGAAACTATACAAATCACATCGACACATATTTAATGAAAGTGTATAATCCCCTCTCCCACCCCCGCAACTTCAATTGCATGTATCTCCCTTAATATTTATCTAATTAAAATTCTACAGCAGCCATTTTGTAGCTCTTGTTCTTGTGCATTTTTTGGTTATTTTTGGGCAATTATATCTTGCACTGTGTAGGCACTCACTCTATTTAGAGCGAGGATGTCATATTTTATAGTTGATTAAATATCTCACTCGAACATCATCTGATCAAAAATCCATAACAGCCACTTTGTTTGCACCTTAGAGTGTTACCCTTGTATGGAATTTTGGTAAACCACATGCAAAAGACTAGCCTGTCCACTCGATTTGAGTGATTTTGAAGGCCTTATAGCGAGTTTTTTGGTCTGCGAATGTGGTTAACACTATGCTAAAAGTGGGCACGGCTCTTTGTTTACTGATGGTTCGTATACATACTGTCCAAAATTGGAGGACTACAAATGTTCTTATATGGAGTTATGCACCATTATGTAATATGTTCAATTGGGGGCCTTTATGCTGGCAAGCACTACTAACTTTCCCTTCAGACATGCAGCTCATTTTTGCTTGCCTATGGGAGCAATGGTTTTGGAGGCTTTGTGGGGGCGGGGGTTATTAATTTGTATTTATTGTTGTCTGTCTTACTTCTGGCAGGTGTAATATGATATCTGGTAAAGGGTCCCATCCGATATTAACAGAGCATCACTCGAGTAGCACAGTCAGGCCAGTTTAACTAGAATCTGCAGGAGTTTTCTGTGTGGATCTTTTCATTGTGACAGGTTTACATAACCTATATTATTTAAGACAGGTGACCTGTTCACATTTTTTACATGGTGAACTTATGATGCATAAACATACATTTATGCACCATTCCAGGCAAACCAAAGTTTTCCATTCACCACCACACTGAGTCTTGCTTTGCTCGTCTAATGAAGTGGCAAACAAAGGTGCATTATATGATGAGGGAAGGTGCTTTAAGTGATGGAGGTACAGGCCCGTAGGAAGCAAATCTGAACCTGTACGGCAACTAAGCCACACCCACAACAGGAGTAGCTTTACTTGCTACTGGAATAAACACACCCAACTAATACTCTATCTAATAGCACTCCTTTTGGAGCTATAGCAGGATTCATACAGAAATTTTTGTTATTAGGGGGGGGGGGGGGGGGGGGGGGGAAGATGTTTGATTCTGAAAAAATCACTCTCATGATAATCATCTGCAGGGCTTTGCACAGGGATTGGGGGGGAGGGGAGGGAAAATGTGTACCTAATTGGCAGACTGTGCAGGGTATTCAAGTGTAGGGGGATCTGGGGGGAGGTTCCCACTTTTTACAATCTCTGAGATAGCTTGAATTTGAACTTGGCTATGACTGTTATGATAAAGAAAATATTACAGAATAAGTTTGGGGTTGGAAATGTGTTTTATTATTATTTTGGGGGGTGGGATCTGAGTTGTTGTTTTGGGGGTGGGGGGATAACGCAGGACTCCATCCCCCTGTATGAAAACCTGTTACTGGTTGCCACACAGTCGTATAATTATGGTGTATATTAATAAAATAATGTATGTTTTACTGTTATAATGTCTCTGTGTGACCATCCAGCGCTGAAATTGTGGATAGTTTTGAGCCCTATAGAGTACTCTACATATTGAGCGAGAATTTTCTTAGGAACTTCACTTACATTATATTACATGACAATGTTACTATAATTATGACAATTAAACAGGATATATTATATGTTTCAAATTTAAAATTGTCCGAAGATTCCACTTCTGTGCTCACTTTCTGCAACAAACTCATTAAGGCATGATTTCAAGTTAAGTTCATCAGTCTTCTCCTTGTGTACATGAATTACCATTAAATTATTGAGGCGTTGTTGGCTCATTGTTGAACGCAAGTAGGGACGTAACCCTGAAGCACTTCTTTCACTCACGGCATTGGTTGCAGGAGTAATTAAAAGCAATTTAACTAAAGTACATACCTCAGACATGAAACTTCGCTGGACAGGAGAAAGAGTCTTCAAGTACTTGATGATGTCAGAGAATGCTCACTTCTGGTGGTTCCCATTGCTGTACTTAAAAGTTGTAAATGGTTAGTTAGACTAGACTCATTGAAGTCATCGTGGTAAAATTCCATGACAAACTTTAACTCGTCGCTATAGTCCACTCCCCTTGCAGATTTCAGAAGAAGGTTCTCCCAAGTTTAGTTAGTTCTTTTATGAATGCTATAATGAAATCAAGACATGCTGCCTAAACAGATCCTTAGGTTCAGTTGGATGATACGCTTCACCACTGCCAGTGCTGAGTCTAACTGGAGTTTTCCTCCTCCTGGGTAGAACAGGGTCGCTAACCTCCAATATTTCTTGTAAAGAAATAACCTTCGACCAAAACAAGTCAAAGGAGTCCTCACTCCGAAGACTTTCCAAGGTTTTCCGTGTAAGCATGGCTAATTCTTGACCTTCTGAGGCACTTAAAGAGGGTTTTTGTAAAGTTTCACTTAAATTATATGTATGTCTAAGGATTAACTCACCAAGCATTACACCAAACAAATATTCAAAAGTGGTCATGCTATATTTTACACGAATTAACCGAGCACGGGTTTCCGAATCCCTAGCTATATCAAGAGCTTCTTCCCAAACTGCCTGAAACAACATCATATTTTATGATGATGCTCAGTGAGGAAGCCCTGACTGTCCACCTAGGGGTTCTAAAACCAGTTGTTCCAGAACTAATTTCTGCTTTAATCTTGTTAAACAAGCCTTCTCGCTGAGGTGAGTATTTAAGCAGTTTAGATATTTCAAAAGTAGTATCTAGAGTATTCCTCAGAATTTGATTATTCTTGATGGTATCTCCAGCAGCTAAATTTAAAGCATGACCATAGCAATGGACAAAAATAGCTCGTGACTCTTCTCCAGACTCTTCTCTACAAATTTGAGTAGAAGTCCCACCCCTTATACCACACATGTTTGTAGCACCATCATAGCACTGAGCATGACAGTTACGAATGCTAAGATTCATACGACACATCGCATCCTTCAAACTACCAACCAAGGGGTTCAGTAACTGGAAGGATGGAACTCGATGTTTCAACAAACATGAGAGCACAAAAGCTCGTAAAGCAGCTACCGATTTAGTGATCACTATACCAGGTACGACTAGTGATGTTGGAAGTATGATATATTCTCAACATGCTTTGCAAAAAGCCATGAACAGACAGTACCTTATCAAGGTAGCTCAATTCCTAGCTGGACAAGGAATAGCTTTTCGTGGTGCTGGCGATAAAGTTGACAGTAACTTCATGCAATTAATGCATCTTCGTGCATTGGATGATCCTGCAATATCGGCCAATATCGGCAAAGTTAAATAAGAAAACTGATAAATATACCCAAATACAAAATGAAGTTATTAAAATAATGGCATTACATATTCTTCGAGATATAGCCAGTTCTATCCAGCAAGCCAAGTATTTTGCCCTGATGGCTGATGAAGTGTCGGATGCATCCAATAAGGGGCCATTCGTTATTTGCTTTCGGCGGGTTGATGATGATTTTCAACCCCATGAGGACTTCTATGGCCTTGACCATGTTGAATGTTTCCCTGGATCATCTTCAGTTTGCCTAAAATATATACTAGCTGTAAAATAAGGAATGATTGCTGCCAAACCTATATAGGATATGAGTGGCAGCTAGGCTTACTAGCAGAAGCTGCCCCACAGTATCTTACCTGTTTGGATTGCTTGCACACACGTGAAACAATAAGCCAGGAATCGTAGTGAAACCATTTCCATTGGTTGAACCAAGCGCTCTGAAAAGAGCGATGAGAGATATTGGTTCGGCCGAAAGGTCGCTTAGGAAAACTAAAGTTAGTTAGTTGAGTCGGATTATCGGGAAGCTTAGAACAATTGGGTAACCTGGAAGCCTGGAAGCCATGCATATTTTTTGAGCTGCCAAAAAATATGGTAAGCCCGAAGAATATTCCAAATACAAGAAGCTACGAAATATGGCTGTAAAAATTACAAAAAATGCCAAGAAATCGTACTTCGATCAGCTGAATTCAAAAGATAAAAAGGCATTTTGGAAAGCTGTGAAGTACTTGACCAAACAACAGTCCATCATCCCAACACTCCATCTTCAAGACACCATAGCTGAGTCCGACTCTGAGAAAGCAAGCCTACTTAACAATTTCTTCTCAAACTGTTTTAATAAAGTTGTTCCTCCATTATCACCTAGAGATAATTGCTGTAATGTAAATAATGCCTCCTGCCCTGAAGAGCTCCTTTGTACACCTGATGAAGTGCTCTTTTACATCTTGTCCCTTGATTCATCAAAAGCAAGTGGTCCAGATGGAATCTCAGTCCAGATGCTTAAAGGAACTGCACACAACATTGCCCCATCCATTACCAAACTATTTAACATTTCTATTAGACAAGGGCGCTTCCCTGAGTGCTGGAAAATATCTTCAATTGTTCCAATTCCGAAATCTAATAACCATAGTGAGTGTACAAACTACAGGCCCATTTCCTTGGTATAAGCAAAATGTTGGAACGTCATTTCCACCATTATATTTCTTACCATCTGAAGGAATCTTGTCCACTTACGAACAAACAATGGGGTTTTCAGAAGAGGAAATCCACAGTCAACAGCCTCCTATCTGTTACTCATGATTGGTTGGAGACTCTTGAGTATGGAGATGAAGTGTGCACTGTCTTTTTTGACTTGCAGAAGGCCTTTGACTCTGTTCCTCACCTGCCACTTTTGGAAAAGCTTGCCAGCCGTGGACTCGATAACAATTCCCTTTCATGGATTAGCAGCTACTTGACTGACAGGAGGCAACGTTTGGTTGTTGGGGGAGAGCCATCTGTGGAGCTACCTGTTCTGTCTGGTGTGCCTCAGGGTTCAGTTCTGGGTCCTCTTTTATTTTTGATATATATCGATGATGTATCTGATACACATCTGTCAGATGGGAGCATATTGAATCTCTATGCAGATGATATGCTACTATATAAACCTATTAATTCCAACACTGACTTTTCCCAACTGCAACTGGATATCAACAGCATCAATGAATGGGTAAAGAAAAAATTTCTCCACATGAATCCAGATAAATGCAAGACAATGCTAATATCAAGGAAGAGGAAAACTGTTCAGCTACCACAATTATTATTAAATGGTACACTTATTCAGCATGTAGAGACCTTCAAGTACCTAGGAGTACTCCTTTCCTCGGATCTTTCCTGGTCTAAACATGTCAACTCCATCTGCTCGAAGGCAAGGAAACTCCTTGGGCTACTGTATAGGAAATTCTATGGAAATATGAATTCTGTCAACTTACTAAATTTATACAGCCTACATGTGGGGCCCCATTTAGAATATGACTGCTCCAGTCTGGGATCCACATACAAGCAAAATTGAAAACGTTCAAAAGTTTGCACTGAGAATGTGCCTGAGGAAATGGGACTCTACTTATCATGAACTATTACACTATTCTGAGCTACCAACACTCAAGAACCGCAGGTCTTTTTGAAACAAAGCACATTATACAACATCATTCATGGACATTTCTATTATCCATCTGATATTTTTGTACATAAAGTAAGTAGACGTCATGCAGATTCATCACACTTATTGCACCAACCAAGAGCACATACAAATGCCTTTCATTCCTCTTTTGTTCTTGACTCTATACGCATGTGGAATAACTTGCCACATTCAGCTCCTTCCACCAAAACTTTCAAACGTTTTATTGCTCCTTTATTCATGTAGCATTATATATACACAGACACACACTAGTATTAGCTTATGGCTATTTGTGTATTTTATTATTATTTAAAAACAAAGGGGGAAAAAGACGAACTCTGAAATTATGGGTGTAGTTTCCATGAAGGGGGCCTGCCCCGGATGACGACAAGAGCCCATCTATTGGCAGTGCCCACCTAGGATTCTGGTGCTGGGCTTATAGGCCGTTGCGGCTCCTACGGCCATGAATAAGTGACAATGGAAGGCGCATTAAGTGGAAGGTATGGCGCATTAAGTGATGAGGGAAGGTGCTTTAAGTGATGAGGGAAGGGAAGGTGCTTTAAGTGATGAGAGGTGCTTTAAGTGGTGAGGAAGGTGCATTAAGTGACGAAGGTGGGTGCATTAAGTGACCAGGGAAACTCTGCTACTTATTCTCCTGATTGCTGTCGGCGTTTGTGAAGAAAATTTGCATCTCTGAGCGATGACCGATGGTTTTGGATCGTAGTGTGACATCAAAGCAGTGCTAAGATCAGTAAAGTCCTTTGTGGCTGGTTTTTCTCGTGCGAGAAGATTTTTTTAGACTCCGTAGGTCTTGCCACCTATAAAACTGATTAAGGCAGCTGGTTTCTATCAGCAACATCATTAGCTGTAAAGAAGACCTCCCTTCTCTCTAGGTAAGTGGTAATTGTTTCCACATTGGTATCTATTTTCCCTGAGTGACTGCCTTCGTTTTGTTCCTCGTCGCCAATTGTAGTGTTCGTGTTCACAAAACTATGTGCACGCGGGTAGATGTAGCTAGTTAGCTTCTACACTCAATAAAAGTTGAAACAATCTTATTCCATATTGATTTCCAAAAGTGTGAAGTCAGAAGTGTGAAGTAACACCCAAAGTTCAATAGTGACTGTATCATTAATGTGTACCTACTGAATAAGATGTGGTTAATTAACACACACAACATTACAAAAAGTACTGCTAGAGAAGTTCTCCTATAACATCTGTGGAGAGTTCCATTCAAGGAGAGATTGGCTGTCTTCACATCTAAAACAGATGCGTGATAGAAAGAGCAACAAGCTAACCACTTTTTCTAACTATTATTCAAGTGTGACTCATCTCTAATCCATCACGAAACTCCTGTTGGGTCATTGTGAGTCAGTCCACGAGTATTCAGTGGGTGAATATAACTTAGTATGGTATATTAAGGGGGTCGACTACCCCCCAAAAAAAAAAAATACAACTTCTCTCTGCTTCAGAATTATTATTTGAAATCTTATATGATGTGTACTTATACACAGACCTACCTTCTGGTGCTGTGCCAACTACCCAGCTACAACTTATCCGGACTTAGTGAACATTTAAGATTTCACGAGGACGGTCATATTTGGGACTAGTTTACTTTGGGATTTCACAACTTACCACAGGAGAAATTACAAAGTATGAAACATTGCGTTTTTGTGAACATGGACTTTAAAAACTATTGCAATTTCTTGGTAGCATTTTCATTGTTTTTTTTGTACCTGTTGACATCACACTTGCTTAAAATAAAAACAGAGAATGTCATCTTGTAGCTCTCATTGAGAGGAAACATAATCTATATTAATTTTGTCTGATTACTCCAAATATGAAGCAGGGAGAACCGTCCTTGGCCCCAAAAAACAACTTTTTCGGGACAGGCATTTTAAGGACTAGTATAGTATTTCAATGGTTGAACTGACCATACCATTAAAAATTTTAAAAAAGTGGTATACATATACATACTAGAAAAATCAAGAATAGGGAGGGGAAGTTTGGTCTGTCCTATATAAGCCGCTTCCTAGGGGGATGATCAGAATCACTGGTTTGCTTCCCTTGTCGGTCTCCGCGGCCATTGAAACTCACTATACCGTGAAGCGTCTTCTTCGCAAATCGGGAGTACTCAAGTTAGTATAAGTCCAGAATGGAGCATCCAAATCTTCTCCAATTTGGAAGGCAGCATCTTGCATGTACTGTCATCATATTTTGGGGGAAAAACAAACAAAAATTTGGGGGGGGGGGGGGGGGGTAGTGGAGCCCCTTTAAGGATTCTCTGGGTAAATATACCACACAGTAGTATGGTTTATTTTGTCAACACTTGTTATTATATAGCATCAACGTTTATTAAAGCATGGTTTCTATATCACATCACAGTAACTAGTTGCCCTCACACTATGAATATTGTAAACAACCTTGTGCACTGAGTAAGCAATTTCGATATTTAAAAATAGCAGCAATATACTTGACCTGAAAGATAGTCAAGCATATGTTATGTCTAGAGCCTAGACCAGGTCCACCATAACTGCGCAGAAAGAAAGGGGGCTAGCACCATTTTTTATACAAAGTTTAAAAAAACTGTGGTAACAAACCATAAATTCTACACACTTAATTCTATGAACTCGATATAGAGTTTTAAAAAAAGCTCTCTATATGTGCTCTAATTTGATACTAAAGAGGTCCATGGCCAAGGCAAAGTTGGGGACCACAAAATATGAATGCCCTCACCACCAACAGTTCTAACTCTTAATTGGAAAGTGCTAGAGCGTTCAAATGGGTATATACCAGTGGCTAGAGGAAGCTCTACTCAATAAACGAGTGTATTTATTAGGTGCTAAAATGTAAGTACGTGGATGGGACTCTAGTGCTACGCAATGCCCACTTGATAATAATATGTTGAGCCTTGAGATAGGCCATCACTAAATACACACAAACAATAAATGACAATGACTATTATACTAGAAAGAAAAAAAGGGAAAAAAGAAGAAAACTGAATTACAAGGAGTTTGTTTGGGGATGACGGTGGCGGTGGGGGGGAGGTACCAAAGAGATAGGACCCTAGGTGCCAAACATTAAGTATTTCCTCTTCTCCCACCATTTGAGCACATTTACCATTACAATTCAGACTACCCTATCCAACACCTCTTCATTTACTCCTGCTATAATTATACTGATCTAGCCAACATTTGGCCTACTCTCCCTTCATTATCTTCATTTCTCCATTCTACCACCCACTCTTCAGACCACTCAACCATATCCAATAATCTTTCTCGATCACCAGCAAACTCCCCACAGTACAACAAGAAATTCACAACACCTTCCACAACACCTTCATCACAGAGCTTAATCTACCATCCCGGCACATATCACACCTCACCGTGTCACCCAAGAGTCCTGCTGATGCTGTCTTTAACCTAAATCTCAGCCTCACTTCCTCTGTGTTACTGAATCCTCTTACATACCTTTCTTGTCCAAACTCTTCTTTAACTAATTTATACCAGGATTTCCCTCCTACTTCTTCCCGCCACTCTTCCTTATGAACATCCCTTAAACAATTCCTCCATGTCGCACTTGTCTCCAACGCTCCTTCCCCACCAAACTTCCTTTTCAGCTCACAAAACTCTGCCCACCAACTTGGACAATCACTTAACAGTGCCACAACTTTTTTCACTAGCCTATCTTTCACTCATTCTCTGCAACCTCCATCCAAATAACACTTCCCTTCTCTGCTCCAGCCTCCTCCAGCCCAGGTCCCCTCTTACTGCCACCCATGCAACTGTATTACTCCCTCCAACCAGTTTCCTCCGAACGTTCTCTTGAATTCTTTCCAAATTCTTGCAGGCTGTCTTACCTCCTGTCCACCAAACCTTGTTCTAGACATGGCCTAGCTAACAACTCCCATATTAGTATACTTCTGTCCGTCTTCATTTCTCCGTTTACCCTGCTCATATAACCAATTCTTGCCCTCCATTTCTCTGCCTTTTCCTTCATCTTCTCCAAATGAACATTTCCTCTCATCCCCCTGTCAAACCACACACCAAGATATTTGAAGGCTTCCACATTCTCTATTCTCTCCTCATTAATCTTCCACTCTCCTCCACTACACTTTCCGCCAACTGTCATTACTTACTCTTCTCACTATTAATCCGAAATCTCCATTTCATTGCATACTCCCCCACCACATCCAACATCACTTGTAACTCCACCTGATCTCTCGCTAACAGTACAGTATCATCTGCATACAGCAACCCACCACACCATGTCCCTTTCACTTCAATCCCTAACCTTTTCCCCCCCAAATCCTTCAACAATCCCATGACATACACATTATAGAGAACTGGTGACAAGGGACAACCATTGTCTCAGTCCTGCCTCCACTTCAAACCACCTAGACCCCTCTCCGCCTAACAACACACTTGACTGAATTCCTTCGTACAAGCATTTGCAGACATTGACAAATTCTTCCTGAACTCTGTACCCTCTCATCTTCATCCCACAATCCTTCTCTCCACACAGTATCATATGCCTTGCTTCCATCCAGACATGCCAGAAATGTCTGTCGCCCCTGTGACCTCATTATGTCACACACACACACACCTCAACACTAGGAACTGGTCAGCACATCCTCTTCCTGGCCTAAATCGACCCTGACCCTCTATTAGTATATACTTCTCTGCAAACCTACTGAGCCTACCTGCCAACATTCTTGCCATCACTTTTGTCACACAACTTCCCAGAGTTATCCCTCTGTAATTACTAGCCACCTCCTCATCACCAGCTTTAAAGAGTGGCACAATATAACTCTGTCTCCAATCATCTGGCAAAAACTTACACAACTCCATCACCAAATAACTAGAGAATATAACACGTCCACCATCCTATTCCCATCATATTTCTAATTATGCCATCAGGACCAAGAGGCTTGCCCCTTTTCAACCCCTTCACAATATTGTACATCTCCTGGAATCCAACCCATTGCACCATCCATCTTTAGCTTTAGACTCTATTGGAACATCCTTCACTCCCTAATCTTCCCAATGCTTGGCCATAACTTCCAGTACATCCTTCCTCTTCTCCACTACAATCCCATTTTCCTCTCTCACTCTCCGAATTTGATATTGCTTCTTCTTTCCCTTCAAGTCCGTCCAAAATAACTTACAGCTAGTCCCTCCTTGCTCTTTAATCTTTTCTAGTGTAGCCTTCCTCAGTCTCTTCTTTTCCAATCTAATCAACATCTTCACAGTCTTCTTGCACTCTTCCATTGCTGTAATAATCCTTTTTCGCCTACATTGTCACCACTAGACTCTCTCAGCTTCCAACAGGACACCATGCTGGATGGCTACTTAAATATCACGAGACCACTATCCCTTAGATCTGTCGGTTAGTTTTTTCCTCCCTCTACCCAGCTCAGCCACCCAAAGCCACAATGTGTTTCCACAGTTCCAAAATTTGTTGTACACCCTCTCTGTCCTTTCCCATCCATAGCACTGCCACATATTCTCCCAACCTCTGAAACCCTCACTCACCATATGTTGATATTCTTCCCAATCCATTATACCATCAACCTTCTATTTAAACGAAGGAGTACTTGCTCCTTCCTCATACCTATTCTCAGTCCACACCATATTAGATTATGATCTGACCCTAGATGAATTTCTCCACTGTCCTCAATCACCATCTTAACTATAACTAACCTCCTTGACAGTAAGATATAATCTATCGCTGACCTCCTTTCTCCCATCTCCCACGTCCACCTCCCACTAAACTGTGATACGTTATTCCTGATATGCAAATTGCACACCCCAACCAGATCCAACAACCTCTTACCATTCCGGTTAGGTGACTGCTCTGACCCTAATCCTATGTGGACATTAAAAATTATCTAACAGAATTACCTCACACCCTGCTTCCTGATGTTGAAAACAACTCTTCTGATTCCTGACCCTTCACCTCTTCTGGATTAACTTACACCACACCCACAATCACATTATTGCTTTCAATTCCACCCACCCAGTTCCTTCCATCCTCAGAGTCACAGCCTAGACCTGATGCTCTTCTTAACCAGTAGCCCTATACCACCACTTGCACGCTTGTCTCCTATCCTATTGTACCAGTACCAATCATACCAGCCCCAGCACATCTAAATCTTTCCTCTTCAACATGCACTTAACATCCACCTCTCTTGCCCACTACCCTCTACAGTTTAGGAAACCCACACCTAAAACTCTGGCACCTTCCTCATCCGCTCCCCCCCCCCCCCCCACCCACCAGGGCAACCTAAGCTACCTGGTAGGAGAGTACTTTGCTTTTCACTTCCCTCCTGTTCCAATATTGTGCTAGGAGACTTTGAACCTGTAGCATCACGTCGCTCAAGCAGTCCTCCAACCCATCTTTCCCAGTTTGCAGGTCCATCACCCCCTCTGCTCCAACTGGTTGATCATCCTTTTCCTGTTGATGCTGATTAATTGTCTTTGTCTTGTCTACATTTCCATCTGGTTGTAAGCTTCCTGGTTCTTCACTCCGCTCCCCTTTCTGGGCACCTGGATTACCCCCACCACTTCTCTCCCTCGTTATTGATCTTTTCTCCTCTCTTCTCCATTTCGATTCATCCCCTTGCTTAGCTTCCCCATCGTTTGATCCACTGGAATTCCCTCAGCTGGTGATCTCTGTGACAGTCCACCTCCCGCACCATGTCGACACCTACATTCCTCCATCTCTTGTACCGTTCTTTCTTTTTCAAGATAAATAGCCTCCTCACCAACCCATTCGTGGCACCCTGAAATTTTTTCCCTTGTGACTTTTTTGTCATAGGCAGATGCAATGATGGTTGGATGAACTGCTTCCTTTTCCCTCCTTCTTTTGACACAGAACTTCTGACGACCATCTGCTCCGTATCCCCTTTAAGAACAACCTTGTCCTCCCAACTCCCCACATCATTTATTTTGGTCTGTACGAGAGCTCCTACCATAGCACCTTTATTAACCTCCTTCATCAACTGTTCTAACTTCCTCCCCAAGACTTCTATTCTTCTCTGTTTATGCTCTACTTGCTTTTCCAATTCTTCCACCATCAACAGAACATTAGCCCATTATCCATTTGATCAATTAATCCACATATCACCACTCTCTCTGTGTTCCAACTTCTTTAACACATCCCTAGTCAATACATTTGTAGTGTTGGTGACATTAGTATCTACTAACCCACCACCATCTCTCTCGTCCCGATAATCCTCCTTAACTTTCTCTATTAAATCCTGCTTCCTTAACATAACCTTATCACTGAAATATCTTACTACACTATTCATTGCTCTATCTCGTGCTTCTTTCCGGTTCTTATCTACACACTTCACAACTAGCCTTTCTTTTCCTTTTCCTTCAACATGAACTTTTATCTCCCTTTTCCACACTTGCTCCATCCAAACTCCCAAAACAGTAACTACAACCTATTTTTTCTCACTTAAACTCTTAATACCCTCCTCAGATTTGCCAGCACATCTTTGGTGAAACCATCCCCCCCCCCCCCCCCCCCCCCCCCACCCCACCTCCCCCCACCACCAAGACCCTTCACATCCAATCCAACTTGTTGTTAAGTTTGTCATGTCTTGGGATCTTACCACATTCAACCGGCAGGCCAGACCGAGAAGGTCCTGTTCCCTTAACACTAGAACGAGAATGCAGCAATGAGTGTCCGTGAGTGTAACTCGCATACGCGAGGGTATATCCGCTATCTCGGAACAGTTTTAAGGCACACCTTTTTAGCTACAACCCTGTTTTCTAACAAACGCGGCAGGAGGAACATCGCTAAGAAATGTTGGTCCAAAAAAGTTACCGTATTCTTGTGGTGTTAGTTACCGTACTTCTATTTACAACCGCTGCCCTGATCCTCAAATCAGCCAAACTGGGTACGATAAAACTCTACAAAGTAATCGATAAATACAAGGTACAGCTATCTGCCAGAACTAAAAATCAAAGTCTTGAAGGTTCTAGTGGCAATTCTGACTCAGTTTCGCCAATAACAGTGAATGCTCTAAATATTACCGTTGAACAGGATCCTTTGCAACTTCCATGGACTTCAGTCGTTGGTAAGGGTGAGGATGATTCTTATCACTTCTTTTCAGCATATTTTGATGACAGGACTTGTGCACCTAACAGACCAGAGTTCGAAAGATTCCCCTTTTTACTGTATCTTCAACAAGTATGCAGATGGTAGCCATGTTTGCCTAAACAAACCATTGGAAAAGAAAAATCCCAATCCTTACGATGCTGCAAACTTGGGAGCAGAGGCCTACCACTATTACTGCCCTGTGAAGGCTGGAGAAGACCCTCCTGTGTCTGTTATGATATCAAGCACTATCACTTGTGATCCAAAGTTCACCTCAACTGAAATTCCAGTGAAAAATAGAGACAGTGGCAAAGGAAAAGTTCTCAAGAAATATGATGTTTGTGTAAGTGGGCCTGTAATTGAAAATAAGAATAGTATTCAAGACCTGGTGGAGTTTATTTCCATGAGCAAACTTTTGGGAGCTGAGTTGATTACATTTTACATCAACAAGGAACAGTTGAACGAGAGTATAATCCGATATATCTTACACCGATATACTGATGTCCGCATGATCGAGCATGATCGAGTGGAGACAATTCCAGAAGTGGTATCTATTGCACTACTATGGACAAATGCTTATTATGAGTGACTGCATGTACAGAAATATGTACGAAACTGAGTATTCTCTCCCCATTGACATTAATGAGATGATAGTTCCAATCAAGGGTACCAGTTGGTCTGAAATGTTGCAAGACCTGCCAGAAAGAGAAAAGTATGCTAGTCTTGTATTTGAGAATACATTTTTCCACACAAATAATGCAAGTCTCCCTGAGGTGTTACCTAATTGTGGAAATTTTAAAGTTTCTAAGTATTTCACAAAACTGGATCGACACACATGTTACCTGGATATCGTACCGAGCTAAGCTGATGACGAGGCCAAGATTTGTACTGCAGGCTGACATTAATTTTATCTGTTCAGTGATTAGTGGATACCAAAGAACCTTACAAGTTCCAAATACAGTGGCCATTCTGGCTCACTATCGATTTAAATACCCTTGCAGCCAGGCTTTCACAGCTTATGGTATTGATAACAGTGTGAGAGTAGTAGAATTACTGTATGTCCCTTACAGGACTTATCTAAGAGTGTGAGGTGATATCACGATTGTATGTGTTGCCAGTCTGAGGTCATGAGTTCTGATTATCCTATGTGTTAATAGTCTGAGGTCATCAGTTCTAGCTCTATTTATAAATTCTATCTATTTCTATTTATAAATTCTATTTATAGTTTGATCTTTGCAGGGCTGCCAGTCAGGGCTGGGGCCTGACAGCAGCACCTCCATGGATGGCTACTACCCATGTGGAAGGTGAAGTCTATTCTACCCAACCAATTGAGAAACATTCCAAGCCAATCTCTTCATACAGAAATCAGACATATATACATGCATACACAGGATTGTACATTAACTCATTCACAAGACTCACAATATATAACACATGTAGCTTGCACTATGCAAATAGCCTTATGGACTGGGGAGGCAGTCTTTTTCTAAAAGAAGCTTTTCCAAAGAGAGAGGATTTTCTCTTTATTTTATTGTAACTGAGAGTTTCTCAATGTAGAGAGTGTGCAACAGACAATGACGATGATGCCACCGAGACAACGATGATGATGTTGATGACGATGATAATTGTAATAATAATAATTGTGATGATGATGATGATGATGGTAATTATTGTGATCTAGCTCCTTTGGAAAGTAACATGCTTCATTCTGATTTTGCTTACTGTGTTATAATAATATATAGACCATTTAAATGATCTCTGATGCTAAATCTGAGTCTGTAATTGAGTCTGAGAGGTTGAGTTATCCCCAGTCTCAAATTCTCAGCCTTTGGTGTTGCACTACGACAGTTGAAAAGAAACTCGAAAACTGAAGCATAGCTGAGAAAAGTCTTCAGATACAGTTATCTCAAAATGAGTTATTTCAAGTTTGTGTGCACATAACTGGGCCATGCTTTGTCCTATATCAACTTTTAATATATCATTTGAAAGCTCTTTTTATATATACTCTTTCATTTGAATGGAAAGAATCTACTAAAAAAATCTATGGGGGAGGTATGAGCCCTGGAATGTTGCTAATCATGAGCAAATTACTGACTTTTCTTAAAAATCCATTTTATGTTTTCATCCATTTTAAATGCATGTCTGTGGGTTCTCTAAGTGCTGTCAAAATTGTAAGTAGTTATGTCACACAGGTGTTGAGTAAAGTGCAATAATGTGAATCACCTTGGTGTCCACAACTCGATTAGGATGGTGCTAGGTCAAAACTAAATATATCATTGGAAAGATCTCTGAATGAGCAGCATTTTGGTACTAATTTCAACATCATAGTCTATAGAAAATAAAAGTTATAAACGAATCAAATAAATGTCACAGAAATGGATTAGCCCCGCCTTAATCTATTTATTATTATTATTTGTTGTTAATAAATTATACCGATAACAGTATAATAATAATGATATAGTTGTATAGTGGTAGTATATTTCCATAGGATAATTAATTTTGTGACACATGATATTTTAATTATACTCATTTTCTTAGGTCCAGGTTTGTGGCTTTAGGCTAGTGAACATTGTGTTGCCATAGCACTGAGCATTCCCAGTATTTTATCTCCTTAGTTACACTTGGATGGTTCACACCATAGCAACAAAAATTTGAGCATGCTCAGTTGCTAGATGTAACACACATACATATATATAATTATACACACACATGAACAAGCATATTATTGGTGAGCGAAGTGGGGAGTTAGATGGAAAACTTGGCATTGCCACGCATGGTGTAATGGTGTATGTATGAACATTTGCATCTCTATGTATGTTATTCACCATACATTCGCCTGCAAAAATACTAGTAATTAATGCCAGGCATTGAGTGGTGAGCGAAGATAAAGAAGAAAGCTATATCAAATATGTTGATGAACCGAGTAACTACGTCCATTATCAGATATGCAGCTCATTTTTGCTTGCCTATGGGGGCGATGGTTTTGGAGGCTTTGTGGGGGCGGAGGTTATTAATTTGTATTTATTGTTGTCTGTCCTATTTCTGGCAGGTTTATTATTATATCTGGTAAAGGGTCTCATCCGATATTAACAGAGCAGTCTGTTCTCACTCGAGTAGCACAGTCAGGCCAGTTTAACTAGAATCTCCAGGAGTTTTCTGTGTGGATCTTTTCATTGTGATAATTATTCCAGGTTTACATAACCTATATTATTTAAGACAGGTGACCTGTTCACATTTTTTACAGGTGGTGAACATGATGCATAAACATACATTTATGCACCATTCCAGGCAAACCAAAGTTTTCCATTTACCACCACACTGAGTCTTGCTTTGCTCGTCTAATGAAGTGGCAAACAAAGGTGCATTATGTGAGGAGGGAAGGTGCATTAAGTGATGGAGGTAGGTCCATTATGTGACAATGGAAGGCGCATTAAGTGATGAGGGAAGCTGCTTTAAGTAATGAGGGAAGGTCCACTAATTGACGTGGGATGGTTCTTTAAGTGGTGAGGGAAACTGAATTAAGTGACGAGGGGGTGTCATTTAGTTATGAGGAAGGTGTATTAAGTGACGAGGGAAAGGAAGGGAAACTCTGCTACTGATTCTCCTGGTTGCTGTCGGCGTTTGTGAAGAACATTTGCATCTCTGAGCGATGACCGATGGCTTTGGATCGTAGTGTGACATCAAAGCAGTGCTACGTTCAGTAAAGTCCTTTGTGGCTGTTTTTTCTGGTACGAGAAAGATTTTTTTAGACTCCGTACGTCTTGCAACCTATACAACTGAGTAAGACACAGGTTTCTTTGAATCAGAAACATTGTTAGCTGTAAAGAAGACCTCCATTCTCTCTAGGCATGTGGTAATTGTTTCCACATTGGCGTCAAATTCATCTATTTTCCCGAGAGTGATTGCCTTTGTTTTGTTCCTCATCGACAATTGTAGCGTTTGTGTTCCCAAAACTATGTGCATGCGGGTAGATGTAGCTAGTTAGCTTCTACACTCAATAAAAGTTGCAACAATCTTATTCTCAATGAACTCTCAGTTGACATAATAACATTAAAATCACCTTCTCAAGTTTAAGGGTAAATTAATCCTACCTTTATACAATCCTATTAATACAGGCCAGTTTTCGAATTCAGAAAGAATTTAATTCTACAATAATCAACTTCAATTTTTATTCACTCGACGTTTCGACTGAGACTACAATCATGTGATTCTGCCACCTGAGACTACAGTCATGTGATTCTGCCACATGGTACCAGCTGGAGTAGCTACAGCAAGAGAAAGGCCTCTTTGAAGGTAAGTATATATACATAGTTAATCGAAGTAAACCCAATAGCTACTCCATACTTACCTTCTCTTAGAGTGGTAATGGCAAAGATCTACAAAGTGGTGGATCCTCTTAGGTCTCAGGCATCAGCGCAAGTTCTGGTAACTGACTGGAGCAAGTGCTTTCTGTGCCAGGAAGATTCAACAGAGGCTCTTCAGTGTCCAGCTGAGTCCCGTCGTGGCACACAGGGGGTAGGCTACTCAAAAATTGCAGATCTTCTGAAGGGTTTTAGTGCTATAGGTTGCTTGCCAAAGACCTTAAATTTGTCACGGCTTGATGATGGTGAGGGCGTTGAGGCTACACTAAAGAAGCACTTGGCCAGGTGGCATGATTCGTGTAGACTTCGGTACAATAAAACCCAGCTACGACGAGCAGAAAAGAGAAAGAGACTGGTAGATGATGATGATGGTGATGTGGAAGCCTGTATGAGATTGAGTCGTAGGTGTTCAGAAGATTTGCGTACATCCATTGAGACATGTTTCTTTTGCGGTAAGCCTGCACCTGCACCTGCTGGAAGGTCCTTAAGCAAAACATCAACTTTTGGAGTAGACATCAAGGTGAGACAATGTGCCATCAAACTACAGGACGAGCAACTGCTTGCCAAACTGAGCTCAGGTGACCTGATTGCACAAGATGCCCAATATCATGTACAGTGTCTGGCATCATTGTACAACAGAGCAAGGGATTCCGAAACCAAAAAATGTCATGATTTTGATGCTGATGATGTGAACCATGGTATAGCATTTGCTGAACTGGTGTCGTACATTGAAGATACTTGCATGGATGATCTTATTGCACCTGTCTTCAAACTCAAAGATTTGGTGAACCTCTACAGCACAAGGCTAAAACAGCTTGGAACTGATGTAACTGGACGCATTCACTCCACCAAGCTCAAAGACAGACTACTGGGATATTTTCCTGACATGGAAGCTCACAAGCAAGGACGAGAAGTAGTCCTCATTTCCTAACATAGATATTGGATATGCACTGAGGAAGGCTTGTGAGCATGATGCTGACAACGATGCCTTTCATCTTGCCAGGACTGCTAAGATAGTAAGAAGAGACATGTTCAAGTTGAAAAACCAATTTAATGGTTTATTTGAAATGAAATACCAGGAAAAATCCGTCCCAACCTCTCTCTTGTCTCTAGTTGCTATGGTTTTGTGTGGACCTAACATTGAAGTACAGTCAAGTTCAACCACATTGTCCCAGCCTTCTGACCATTTCACAGTTGCTGATGCACAACAGTTTGGTGCGATCCCAGAAGAATCGTGCTTCAAGTACGGTCAAACATAGCCAGGAAAGAGAAACTCCCTTGCCCATCTATCTAGGTGTGATGCTTCACACCAAGACTCGCAAGCGTGAACTAGTGGATATTATGTACCAGCTGGGTTTGAGTATCTCATACAGCCGTGTGTTGGATATTTCAACTGAGCTAGGCAACAAGATATGTCATCACTACCATGTAGCAAATGCTGTCTGTCCTCCTGAGCTTAAATGTGGCCTCTTCACAACTGCTGCAGTTGACAACATAGATCACAACCCCAGCTCCACTTCTGCTCATGATGCATTCCATGGAACTGCACAGTCTTTGTTTCAGCATCCAAACAAAGACAACAGTGGAGTTCCTCAGCTTGTTGTGACTCACAGTGATACTGCTACCAAGGGGCCAATTGCATGCCTGCCCGAGACCTATACCAGCATCCCTCCTGCTACTCTCATCAAACAAGATCCATCTGTACCACAGCTAACAGGCCCAAACAAAGTTGACTGTCAGATCATATCACAGGCAGTGGAAGAGGAATATAGGTTGGTTTATGGTTCACTCTTTGATGGATAAATTTATTAGCTTTGTATATTGCAGATGGCTGGAGCATTTGAAACAGGTTCTTGACATAGACATGGATGTCTTGTCTGAGGATCAGATGATCTCCTGGGCTGCTTATCATGCTAGTCTAGTCAGCAAGTAGCACCGCCTGATGACAGTGAAGTGGCTCTCATTTCCATGTTACCTCTCTTCCATGACCAAGCTAAGTCAGTAGCCATGATCCGTCACTCCATGAACATTGTGAAGACAGCCGTTGAAGTCCTGAATCCAGGTCAGGTTCCAGTTCTTGCGTGTGATCAGCCACTGTATTCACTTGCAAAGCAGATTCAGTGGACCTGGCCCGAAAGTCACGGTGAAAAACAATTTGTAATCATGTTTGGTGGACTACATATTGAGATGGCAACTCTCAAGGTACTTGGAGATCTTTTGGAAGATAGTGGGTGGACAGGAGCACTCACTCAGGCCGGTGTTGCAGGACCTGGAACAGCAAATTCATTCTTGAAAGCAGCGCATGTGACACGTACCCGACGGGCCCATCAGGTCACAGCCAGTAGTCTCTATCTACTCCTGCAGAAGGCATATGCTAAGTACAGAGAAGAAGCTGAAGGTGAGGTGATGTCAATGGAAGAGTGGCGCACGGATAGGGCTGCTGCATGCCCCCATTTCAAATTCTGGCGCATTATTCTGCAGCTGGAACTGGCTTTGATGATCTATGTGAGAGCCATACGAGAGGGAAACTTTCAACTCTACATAGAGTCCCTGACAAAGATTGTTCCATGGTTCTTTGCTTTAGACCATACCCATTACTCCAGATGGGTGCCAGTTCACTTGCGCGATATGGTTTCACTAAAGGAGTGCCATCCCAACGTCTATGAAGAGTTTGTGAAGGGGAATTTCACCGTGAAGAAGTCGAAGCATGCGTTTTCTGCGATTGCAATTGACCATGCACATGAGCAGAACAATGCATCAGTGAAAGGAGATGGTGGAGCTGTAGGCCTGACCGAAAACCCATCAGCTCTACGACGTTGGATGGTGTCTGGTCCTGAGATGGCTCGTTTGATTGGAGAGTTTGAGAGTTCAGTCATGGAGAAGCAGGACAGCGATTGCCATCACCACGAGCAGAAAAGGCACACTCAAGTAGCTTTTGCACGAGATGTGAAAGCACTGACTGCAGCAATGGAAGATATGGGGAACCCATTCACTGAGGACAGCAATGATCTTCTTGTGCTGGACAGCAGGAATATTGCAGATGCAGCAGTGGCAGACACAGTACAGCAGATTGAGCAAGTAGGGCTTGAACTATATGAGGCATATGTGGACGAGAGACTGGTCAACCAGAGAATACCAATCTCTAATACGATCAAACGCAACAACCTGCTTTTGTTCAGTCGGCCTCCAGTCAAGGGGAAATCAAGCAAACAGCAGCAGATTTCAAGCTTGAAGAACAACTGCTCTCTCTTTTCCAGGATATACATTGCCTCTCAAGTTCGTGATGGTGACCTTGACGAGTTCTTTCAGCATGAAAACCAGCCTTGCCCACCATCACTTTCGCAGATGGGTGTTTTGAGAGGAGGGAAAAAGTCAGACTTGTTAAGCTGCTTACAAGACCTTACACCTGTCAATGTCCCCCATAGTCCCACTGGAGAAGTTACATGCACCATTCTTGATGGTGCTGCAATTGTCCACATGCTGCCACCTCGTACTGCCAAAACCTTCCAGGACTATGCAACTGATATTTTTTTGCCATATATCACATCACAGCTTCAGCATGTGACCAGACTAGACATTGTCTGGGATGAGTATATATCTGACAGCTTGAAGGCTGGTGCTCGAAGCAAGAGGGGAAAGGGGGTGAGGAGACGTGTTGAGCCATCAAGTGCAGTTCCTGGAAATTGGTCGGCATTTCTCCAAATTGCAGACAACAAATCTGAGTTGTTCTCCTATTTGGTTACAATGGCAGTCGGCATTGATACTAGCAAGCAGGTTATCTCCACGCATCATGTCAATGTGATTTGTAAGAATCGGCAAGATATCTCGTCTCTAGCTCCATGCACCCATGAGGAGGCTGACACCCGCATGTTCCTCCATCTGGAGGATGCTGTGCGGGATGGACACAACAAAGTGTCAATACGCACAGTAGACACTGATGTTGTAGTTTTGGCAGTAACATCAGCTCAACGGCTTGACCTTGCTGAATTGTGGATTGCCTTTGGTGTTGGGAAGAATTTTCGGTTCTTTGCTGCACATGAAATAGCCAAGGTACTTGCTCCTGATAAGTGCATTGCATTGCCAATGTTCCATGCCTTCACTGGATGCGACACAGTTTCTTTCTTTGGAGGCAAAGGCAAGAAAACTGCGTGGGACACCTGGAAGGCATACAAAGAGGTGACTCCAGCATTCTCTGCCTTGGCAGCTAGACCAACTCCACAAACAGTCCAGGAATGGCTTGGACCACTTGAACGATTCGTAATTTTGCTGTATGACTGTTCCAGTAGCCAGGAGTGTGTAAATGAGGCTAGGAAACAGCTCTTCACCCAGAAAGGGAGGGCAATTGAGTGTTTGCCACCTACGCAGGCTGCACTTACCCAGCACATCAAGAGGGCTGCTTACCAGGCTGGTTACTGCTGGGCCCAGATGGTAATCAAGGCCCCCGAACTTCCATCACCAAAATAATGAATGGGGATGGAAGAAGACCGACGAAAGCTGGGAACCACACTGGACAACATTACCAGAAGCTGCACAAGCTTGTAGGGAGCTGATAAAATGTAGCTGCAAGAAGAGCTGCAGAGGTTGCTGCAAGTGCAAGAAAGCTGCTCTACCATGCACATCACTTTGCTTTTGTGGTGGCAATTGCACTGACTAAACTTCTCTTCCATCTCATAATGACTTTCTAGCATATTTACCTTGACACAGTTAGTTTATAATTAGTACATCATATTCCTATAGTGATTATTGCATTGACGATTATAACTATTGACGGCCATTTTGAAAAAACAGTAGCCATTTTTCTCACAGGACATATCTGCGATGTCCCTATAGCCAAAAATCCTTTTCATATAATGCTTTAGCACTGTACAAAGTTTCATGCTTTTATCGTTAAAAGCACAATCGTTGCACATATTTGCTCTACTATACCAGTGGCTAGAGGAAGCTCTACTTGACTAAACAAAATGTATTTATTAGTTGCTAAAATGTAAGTATGTGGATGGGACTCCAGTGATACGCAATGCCCGTTGATAATAATCCATTGAGCCTTGAGATAGGCCATCACTAAATACACACAAACAAGAAAAAAAGGGAAAAAAGAAGAATTAACTGATTATTACCTGTAATAATGAGTCTAGTCAATTACAAGGAGTTAGTTTGGGGATGAAGAGGGGGGGGGGGGGGAAGGTGCCAAAGAGATAGGATCCTAGGTGCCAAAATTTAAGTATTTCCTCTTCTCCCCACCATTTGAGCACATTTACCATTACAATTCTAACAAATTCACAACACCTTCCACAACACCTTCATCACAGAGCTTCTACTTACTAAATGAGTTTTTTCATTACTAAGTACGTGGATGTGATCTCGGCAATGCCCTTTTGACGGTTGACGGCGCTATTATAATTGGTTATGTCTTGATCTATATACCACATTCAGGGTTCTATCTACTGGGGGGGGGGGGGGGGGGGCGGGGGGGAAGCTTCCCCCCCAAAAGTTCCAGCTTCCCCCCCAAAATATTTTAGAGGAAATTAGTATCATTTGGCGAGCGAAGTGAGCTCACAGTAACTGCCTGATCACATCACTTAGTGTGTGTCCCATCTTTCAAGGATATTTGGACATCAACATTTCACAACTGCCCAGGGATAGGCATAGCAGTATCGTTGGCATAGCAATATTTGCTTGCCTTCACATTGTAGGTCTGCGCTATATAGTAGATATTAGGTAGCAGCCTGCCTATAGCATGCAGGCCATTACATAAGGTGTTAGTGGTCACTCTGTGACCCCATCCTTATGAAAGGTCATCAACACCTCACTGGCCTCAGTCCTGATTCACTACCACACCCAGTAAGCACATGCAGTAGTATTCCAGCTGTTCTGCTGCCAGCAAGCTAAACATGGATAAGTTTGTTACTAGAAAGAGAGCTAGTGAAGAGTCACCTCAACAACCACCTGGAAAGAAAGGAAAAATGAAGCCATATAAGGATAATTTGATATGACCCTAAGTGGAAGGTGAACTATCCTTGGATAGAGTATGATCCGAAGAGTAAGGGCATGCTGTGTTCAGTTTGTAAGGTACATGGGAAGGTACCAGTGCAATCCAGAGGGGCATGGGTGAGCAGGTCTGTGAGCAACTGGGTTAAGGCAACATCTCTTTTATCTAAACATGACAAATCAGACTGGCATGTTGCAGCGATGGAAAAAAAGGGCTATTTCTCTCTCTCTCTCTGAACAAGGGACTGTAGTTGAACAAATAGTGGCAGCTAGTGAGGAAGAGAAGAAAGAAAACCGTGAATTAATTAACACACTTCTTCGATCTCTTTATTTCCTAGTTAAATTCCATATTCCACTAACTCCCATGGTATCAGCTGTGAGAAGTTGCGTGGACTTGGCTTTGATGGTGCCAGCACTATGTCAGGCCATAAAACTGGTGTGTAAAAACGATTGAGGATGTTGGCACCTTCTCCTCTCTATATTCATTGCCGATGTCATAAGCTACAGCTCGCTTCCATTAATGCAGCTAATGAACACCAGGAAGTGAAAAGGGTATTGGGTACACTGTTGACCATCTGGAAATCGTTTCACTATTCCACAAAGAAGGCGGAAAAGCTGGTTGAAATTCAAGCTCAACTTGATTGTCCAGAAATAAAAATGCAGAAACCTAGTGACACCAGATGGCTTGCTCGCGAAAGGGCAATACGAGCAGTGCGTAGAAGTTTAGCAGCTTTAGTTGGTACATTTGAAGAAATCTATGATAATACAGGGGGTGCTGAAGCACATGGAATAGCAGTTCTGTTAACAAAATACAAGACTGTAGCTAGCATTTACATGCTGTCAGATGTCATGTACATCGTGGCCAAACTTCAGGGTAGTTTGCAAAGCAAACAAATTGATCTTGCTAGTGTGCCAACGATGGTGAGTAATACAATAAAAAGGCTACAGGAACTGAAAGAACATCCAAACACCAGCATGTGGTTCAAAGATCATATGGAAGTTTTTTCTGATCCTGCACAGCTTGGAAAGAAAAATATTGTTGTAAGTGAAGAAGATAAGGCCAAGTTTTTACAGAGAATTTACCGTCCATACATACAGAGTGTAGTTGATCACATCAATGTCAGAATGGGGTCAACTGATCTCATCTCTGCAATGTCTGTGTTTGATCCACAACATCTTCCTGACACTGAAGACAAACTTCCCAATTATGGCGTGGATAAAGTTTTGGAACTGACAAATTTCTATGGAGCTGTGCAGAAAGTGCAATATGATGGAGAGGAATGTATTTCACAGCCTGACATTGAAGCTGAAGATACACTTTCTGAATAGAAATTATTCAGGTGGCTCATATTTATGCAGTACAGGCGAGCAGTTCTATACATCAAGTCCTGTCCAAGCTGATTAGCCATGGTGACATTGCAGATGCTTTCCCCAATTTGTCTAGGCTAGCTGGAATTATTTCTGTTCTACCAGTTACAACAGCAACTGTTGAACGTAGTTTCAGTAGTATGAAATTCATCAAGACGAGGTTTCGAAACCGAATGGGTGAGGACACACTCGAAAACATCTGCATTGAAGGTCCTGATACTCTGTCTCATGACATTTTAGAAGATATAATTAATCATTACAAGTCTGTTAAAACACGTAAAATTAATTTGTGAACTCATTGACCATCCTCTCATTTATACACTTTCTCAAGAATATAATAACTATAGGTATGATTTTGTGTACCCTACAATAATTTTTCTTCACACTGACTCCCCGCTGGAGAAAATTATAAATTGTTTGGGGGTGGGGGAAGCTTGGGTTACAGTAACACAAGCTTCCCCCCCAAACACTTTTTTCTAGATAGAACTCTGACATTCATCAACCGATACGCCAATTGGCGTCACGGCCGTGCGTGCTCTGAATGGCAATTGGCATCATACCACAACCTTTTATTGGTGCGATCGGCTAGCTGTCTTACTCTTTACGAAGGATCCATTGCTGCGATACTACTCTAAGTTCATGATAGTGCCTTTATTATATAGCACTTACTATAAAAAAAATTTTTAGAAAACTTGAAAACAATTGTGACTTAAACATATTAAAAATACGATAAACTATAATGGCAAAAAGACAATGTTTGTCTTTGGAGGAGGTCCTCAAGGCATTGGATGGAGATGGGGACTTGGATGAGCTATTTGCAGATGGAAGTGATGAGGAATTTGAAGGCCTGCAGGAAGGTAAGAAAATTTTAGTGAACAAATGTTGAATAATATAATAATATATATATAATATAATATATTTAGACATGGAAGAGGAAGATGCTCATTCCTTAGCGATACCTGCCGCATTACACACGACACCTTTACCCAACCCATCGACCCAAGTACATTTGAATTTGAATGCCGCTTTTAACACACCCATCTCAGTAAAAGACTCCGTGGTTGCTTCCACATCAGACTCTGCAAACACTACTGCTACCTGCCACCTTTTACCACCATCGCTATCGACAACATGCACTTCCATATCTACTTCAGTATCGACCACACCCCAGCCTCAAACCACATCAGTATCAACCACACCTCAGCCTCAAACCACATCGGTATTGACCACACCCCAGCCTCAAACCACATCATTATTGGCCACAATGACTTCCACACTCCTGCTCTCAGAATCAACCACACCCATGCCTCAACCAACATCAGTATCAACCACACCTACTTACACACCCCATCCCCAACTCAACATTATACAGACTCAACAACAAATCCAACCATCACCCTCTTTCATTGCTTCCACCATCAATGGCGGATCCAGAAGGGATCGACTGGTCTCGTTCGAGGCCCCCTTTTCTCTAATTTCCCAAACTATAACTAAAACAAAACAAAAAACCTGCAATGCTTTTTGCCTTTTCTTACTTTTTCTTTTTCTTTTAGCTACGCGTTAGCTACGTAGCTATGTTTACTCTGCTAGCTGCGAAGCCACACCTCCAAGTGGGGGAAACATAGGGGTGTGGCTGCACCAACTTACCTTTATCGTCGTTCGAAATGTTCAGCACCTGGTTCATTACCTCCCAGCGTGTCGACTCCTGTCACTTACCAAATATCTTACTCATGGCGCAGTCAAAGTTAAAGGCTTTTTTCAAAGCCACCCCAGGCCCCCCTAAAGCTAAGTAAGTTGATCTAAACTGAGCAGTGATTGAGAATATTATGCTATTGAATAGATTGCCAACTGATAGCTATTAGAGTTAATTTACATAGAAATTTCCACATTTAATGATAGGAAAAAAAGGTCCAACAAGAACACCACTTTTCCATCTCCAGCTGTGGTACCTGTTGTCACTCTTCCATGGTCTCCTGCTTCAGTTCATTGTGTCTCCTCCGAGCCCTCTGTGTCTGTGATTCTCACCCAGCCCTCAGTGTCTGTCACAGAGAACTCTCTATCTGTGTCTCCCACCCAGCCCTCTCTGTGTGTGTCTCCCACCCAGCCCTCAGGCTCTGTGTCTGTGTCTCCTCCTGAGCCTACTGAGCCTGCACTATTACCGCATTCATGTTCCGCTTCTGTCCTGCCCTCTCATTCCGCGTCTCATCTGCCCTGCACTTCCTTGTCCACTTTTGCTGCTGCTTCTTCGTCAAGTGCTTCAATTAATTTTAAGTGTAACGATATTGGCTTGCTTATGCGCTCAATGCCCCAAACCGATATCCTGAATTTGGCTCCAGAGTGCAAGTATTCACTTTTAGTTAATCATTTTAAGCCTGATAATTCATTTACATTTCCAAGTAGTTATTTAGATGGCTGTAATAGGTCTTGTCAACATAAATACTTGGCTGAAAACCCTTGGTTTGTTTATATTAGGAGTGGGCTATACGGCAGCCAAAATGAAATTTCTGTTATTTTCATTAGGGCTGAGTTTTTTTGTGTTCTATATAACCTATCTCAACATGAAGTGGGGAAAAAATTGGCCTGGGGTCCAAGAAAAAAGTGTGCAGAGCCCTTTTGTGTTATCACACCTTACATTTAATGCATGTGAGTGCATTTTAGAGTTTTTCTCATACCTCAGGTTCAGCTTTAGATAGAGACTTCATCTAAAACATTTTTCTGGGGTTATTTAGGACACAGAAAGTCATAAAAGTAATTAGAAAATCAAAGAAGTACAATTACTGGTCAAGAAATTTATTTTGGACTAATATTTAACCACATATTCCACAAAACATATCTTGTATTTCAGGTCCATTACATAAAACAAGGCTTCCTCATAGAAAAGTCCCAGGTGCCAGAAACTTGCACAGGCACAATCTGCTGCTGGATAGTGTCCTGGATATCATCAGTGCCAGGTGGTCGCTGCCAGAGGTTATCTCCAGTACCAGCGCGTATCAGGTGATCCACCCGGAAGGTTCCGTCCCCATTATCATCAATGTAAAACCCAATATACCATCTTCCCTCATCCCAGATAACAGCAAGTGGTTGGTTAGGCTGGAACACAGGTTATTCCTGTGAGATCTCTGCCTCCTGAACGGTGGTGTTGGCTCCTGTCAGTCTTTCCATGATCTCCTCCTCACACGGAAACTCCACCGCCTCCTCTGCTTGGTAGTCATCACCTAGGATCACAGTTAGGTTCTCGATCATTTCATTCTCAGACAGTTTGTTGACCTTGTAAAGGTCCCTGCGGACATCTGAATCATGTAGATGTGTGACTCACTGGTATTGGATCTCTTGCCTCAAGCAGGTCTTTAGCTCTCGTAAATTTTTTTTTGACAAGCTCCTTCAGTTCTTTGACACATGTAACTGGTCCTCCATGTTTTTCACATTTCACAAGAAGTTGATCAACAAAATCATTGGCCCTCACTTTCTTTTCCAGGTTCTCTCTCAACCTTTGTTTCTTCTTCTCCTTCTGATTATTACTCCACGTCACCTCCATGGAGTCTAGGTGTTTTAGGACAGCAATGGTTGACCTCTCAACTTCATTGAGATGCTTGTCCATGAGCATAAGGTCATCTTTGATCCTCTTTGCCTTGAACAGCCTGTTAGAATGTAGAGCTGACTGGGCAGCAAGATAACCAAACTTGGCCAAGTACCTCTCCGTATTCAGGTTGTTTGTTGGCAGGTTCTTCCGTTGGTCTACAGTCAATGTATGGAGAGGAGTTGCTCGTGCAGTATCTGGGTCACTGCTCCAATACTCACGCTTGCACTGCAATTCTACACCTCTGGCGGCCTGGAGACACATCTCTCCCAGAAGAAAGTGATCGACATCGCTTTGTGGAGCATTATGCTCCATTTTCACGTGTGTCCACTCTACATGATATATGATAAGGATGTCTGTCTTTTTATCAGCAAGGTCACTGCAGAGCTTGGGAAGGATGTTCACCAGCAAATCCTGGCTTGCTCTATCAACGCAGTTGAGGAAGGGCATTGTCACCCTGTACGTAAAATTAGCAAGCGCCTTGAATCCTGTGATTATGAAATCGTTATAAAGGTAAATCTTACATGCTCGAACAAGAAGATTATTTAATGGTGTCTGTACGAGTAGCTGTTTGAGGTAGGGAATGCAATCGTAGACCGCACCTGCCTGGTATCCAAGTCTAGTAAAATGCTTCTCTTTGTAGAGGCTAAAGGATTTGTGTACTCCAGCCTCCTCTAGAATCAAGTCAAACTGTTCTGCTAGAGATATTGTCTTCCCGTCTCCCTCATGTGCTACAAGAGCTGCCAGAGCTGTTTCAACAACAGATTTTTTCTGCCGAAGGAATGACTTCAACAATGGCTCTCTCTTCACAATCATTTCGCGAAGGCCAATCTTGTCCTCAATGGCAGCCATGGTCATGAGGTTATCTGCATCAAACCGTTCACATGTATGAGACTTACAAAGCAAGTGGTATGGCACATGCTTAGAGCCAAGTTGATCTGCCACACCTGTCTCTATCTTGAGATTTTTGCTCACAGCATCTGTCATTAGTGAACCTGACCACAATAATGCAGACTGTGAACCATCAGTGCATTCTGGGAGTTCAAAAAGTGCCAATTTTGGCCGAATTTTGAAAATGAAGTGAACTGGGTTAAAAACAATGAAACTTTGAATATAAACATGGCAATTTTACTTCTTTTGATACCATATTTAACCATGCAATTTAAAATAATGACTATTTTAATTTTTTCCACTAATTTGATTGAATTTTGGGGCCACCCGGGCACAAAAAACCCTTGCACACTTTTATTTTACACCCCAGGCCAATTTTTTCCCCATTTCATGTTGAGATAGGTTATATAGAACACATAAAAACTCAGCCTAAGCAAAACAAAAAATGACCCATTTATAGCCTACTCCTATTTATATATAGTAAAGTTTTCATGTTGAGATAGGTTATATAGAACACATAAAAACTCAGCCTAAGCAAAACAAAAAATGACCCATTTATAGCCTACTCCTATTTATATATAGTAAAGTAGAAGATGGAATATTTTGTTTGCCATGTGTTCTCTTTGCTACAAAGGCTTTGGGTCATTTTGTATGTAATGGATTTAATGCATGGTCTAGGAAAACTAAAAAGTTTGCCAGTCACAACTGTACGCAGTACCATCAGCTGGCTTTAGCTCGGGCAGATGCTTTAAAGTCTTCCCACATGTGTCCAGAGTCTTCTATTAAGAATCGTTTGCTGCATATAGATGAGAGTAACATAGCAACAAATAGGTACATTATAAGATGTATGATACTTCTTTGTGGCAAGCAATGTATAGCTATTCGAGGTCACAGAGACGATAGCACAGCTGATTCTAAGGTCAACAGAGGGAATTTTTTACCACTTCTTGAATACTCTGCGAGGTCTGGAAATGTTGCATTAGCCAAGCAGATGTTTAAAAAAACTTATACTAGCAAAACTACCCAAAATCAACTCATTGAATGCATAGGTGATCATATTATAGACAGTATAATACAGGAAATTAAACAAGCTAAATATTATTCTATTCTTAGTGACGAAGTCGTTGATATATCCAGTAAGGAGCAGGTGTCAGTAGTGTTAAGATTTGTAGATAGTAATTGTAATATAAGAGAAGAATTCTTAGATTTCATAAGTACAGAAAGGATCACTGGAGAGGTTTTGGCTCGTGCAATAAGAGAAGCACTGAATAGGTTTGACTTAAACTTTGAAGATTGTAGGGTGCAAGGCTATGATGGTGCTAGCAATAAGTCTAGTGCAAGGGGTGTGCAGGGTCGTCTCTTGGCAGAAAATCCTAAAGCCACATATATCCACTGTAATAGTCACGTGCTTAATTTATGAATTGTTGAAGCTTGTAGTTTACCTCCTATTCGTAATATGAATTCTACTGTTACTGAGACAGCATACTTCTTCCATTATAGTGCTAAACGGCAACTATTTCTTGAGAAAGTAATTGATAATGAAACTAGTGTTGTTAAAGTTAAGGATCTTTGTAGAACAAGATGGATTTATCGGCACACCGCTTATGAACATTTTTATGTTTTGTATCAATTCCTTTAACTGCAATGGAAGCAATTACAGAACGTGCTCCTACATATGGGGATATGAACTGGGATACGAAAACAATTGTGGCAGCCAATGGCTTGCTCAAGATGTACCTTTCCTTTCCTTTTATAATATCTTTCATAGCAACAATGAATTCTATGTCTATTATAAAACCTGTAAGTATAAAATTACAAAAGAAAAGTAGTGATATAGTTAAAGCTTATATGGATGTTAAAGACGTACTGAATGAACTTTGTGCAGTTCGTCAAAGTGAGGAAATGTTACATTCATGGTATGTGCAAGCTGAAATTATAGCTCATGATGTTGGTGTGGTTCCTGTAGTCCCACGTGTATCTGCTCGACAAACGTACAGAAATAATGTTGAGTACAGTTCTGTGGAAGAATACTATCGAAGAACTGTTGTGCTTCCTTTATTGGACCACTTAGTTCAACAAATGAATGATAGGTTTGGTAAGACTCAAACAGTAGCAGCCAATTTAATCAATCTTATACCTTCTATAATCACTACTCGGGATGATATATCTTTTGAGGACTTGATTTCTTTATATAATGATGACTTGCCAAGTACTGCACTTGTGTCTACTGAGGTGTGGAGGTGGAGGGCAAAGTGGCAGAGTCAAGATGCTGAGAAGCGGCCATCCACCCTTCAATCAGCTCTGAAAGAATGTGACAAGGATTACTTTCCTAACCTTTACGTACTGCTGCGCATCGCATGTACAGTCACATCATGTGAGAACGAGAGGGCCAATAGTACCTTAAAAAACCTTAAAACTTTCTTACGTAGTAGTATGGGGCAGGACAGATTATCCGCATTGGCATTGATGCATATTCATTACAGTTTTCCTGTTGATCTTGATGATGTTGTTGACAGATTTAAACTTAAATGTAATAGGAGAATAGCTTTATAGGTATGTACATAATGTATTAATAGCATTTCTCTTCCAATTCTTTTTTTCCCCTTTTTCCCCTTCAATTATTGACCCTTGGACTTCATGACTTGGACTTCATCACAATTTTTATATATGTCATTGTGATAACCAATCATAATAACTTGGATTTGTTGTTCATTTATTTATTCAATGTAATTTAGTCTTAACATTTTTCTCTCTACAGTTTGTACATGCTGTATTTGATATATATATATATATATATAATAATTATATCTATATATAAAAGAGGCCCCTCCCAAGAATTCCTAGATCCGCCCCTGACCATCCACCGTCTCTTCAACACAGACATTGCCTCCAGTTTGGTCACCAAACCTACCATTTATCCATTCACATATTCCGTAGGACCTACAGTTCCTATACCAGAATCAACACTGGAGGTATTTGAACTTTTTTTAACACCTGACATAGTGGAAGAGATAGTAGATCAGACAAACAAGTATGCTGAAGAAGTCATGGGTGCTGAAGCCTATGTTTCTTGGTAAGAAATTACCGAGGATGACATTCGTGCATTCATAGGCTTCAGCATTCTAATGGGAATTAACCACCAGCCATCCACAGACGACTATTGGAAGAAGGATCCCATCCACAACAATAAACCTATATCCCAAAGAATATCCAGGGATAGGTACAGGACTATTACAAGATTTCTACATTTTGTAGACAATTGTACACTTTCCCCAAGGGGCAGTGAAAATTATGACAGGCTGGGGAAAATCCCAGCCATTTTCAGCCATTTTCAACACAAATTTTCATCCATATACAGGCCGAACTGCGAGATTGCAATCGATGAGGCTATGATCAACTTTCAAGGTCATCCATCCTTGAAGCCAATGAAACCCATCAAAAGAGGAATCAAGGTGTGGGTTTCGGGCTGATAGCCGAAAAGGTTTTTTCCACACAGTTCGAGATTTACACGGGGAAAAAGAAAGGTGCAGTTGAGCACCACTTGGGGGCAAGAGTGGTCAAGGACCTAACTGAGGACCTACAGGGCAAGTTGCACCACGTGTACTTTGACAGCTTTTTTACCTCGCATAGTCTGTTGGTTGATTTGGAGAGGAGAGAGATTTATGGATGTGGGACAGCCAGGAAAGACAGGCATGGTTTCCCCGAGGAGCTGAAGAAAGCCAAATTCAAGAAAAGGTAAAATGTACACTAGATAAACACAAGTTAGTGTTATGCCAAACATTTTGGGGTTGTATATCAGTTCATGCATGTTATTTACCACAACTATGAGATACACATTATATGAACTTCTAAACATTTTTAGGAGCCAGTCACTAACCACGCAATGTGGAAAAGTGTGTGCAAATGCATGGCAGGACCGAAAAATCGTCATGATTATGTACACCAACAGCGACCCCAAGAGCGTCACCTCAGTCATTCGGCATACAAACAATGGCAGCAGATAGGAAATAAGCTGCCCCTTAGCTATACAGTCCTACAATAAATGCATGGGAGGCGTGGACAGAGGGGATTAGATCAGAGGATATTATAGGTGCAGGGTGAAAAGCAGAAAGTTCTACAAATACATATTTTACTTTCTGATCGATGTGCCAGTGGCCATAACAAACGCCTTCATTCTACACAAAGGATGGTCAGGAAGCGGAAGTGAACTTACGATCAAGAAGTTCAGGATTCAGTTAGCGAAGGAGATAATTGGAAGTTATTGTAGCCGACGCAGAGCTGGGTGCGGCTCCATTATCAAGGGTCTTCCTTTCCTCCACTTCCCAATAAAGAACCCTGTAACATCTGGGAAGCTCAGTCGAGGACGTTGCACTTACTGCTACCAGCAACGAAAGAGATCGGACAGCCAGTGGTACTGCCAGGAATGTGGCATATGGCTATGCCACACTGGAATTGCGAGCACCGACTGCTACCTATTGTGGCACCAAAAAAATTATAGTCATGTTATTGGAATATAACCTTCTCTCTCCATATGTACCAATGTACTCATAAAATGATATGTAATACCTGTGAGAAAGTGGCAAATTCAAGTTGCTTCATAGTTCAGGGGGTTAGGGTTTCTTGTTTCAGATCCACTGCTCTCTCCTTTTCATGTCCACCCATGGGGGTGATGGTAGGTTAGCAGGACATTGTATTGGGACTTGACAGACAAACAAAGAACCTATGGATGCACGTACAAAACTCAGTATCACATCTAGAGTTCAACTTAGCCAAGCTAGCAGCTACGCGTTGCAAATATAAAAATTATTTATATCTTACCTTTCTTTCTCCATTGCTAGCGCGTGGGATCATCTTCTGTCCAGGAGCTTCCAAGGCTCAGCAAAGTATAGCTGGACACGCCATCGAAAGTTTCTGAAGAATCAAAGAACTCCGATCTTTAGCTGAACGCTCGATTATACTCATTGGTCCTCAAAATGTGTTATCCACAGCGGGCACTAAAACTTGCAGTACTAACTTCTTTTGTAATCAGGACTCGCTTTCTCTTCAGGCAATATACCGCTACAGGGGCAGATCCAGCAATTTTTAATAGGGGGGGTTGTTGTGGCCATACCCTTAACCACACCCACATATTGTGGTAAACACCTTAACCACACCCAAATATGGCAGGCCATGCACCGGCACCCACAATTCAGATCAGTAAAATAATCATTAATTAATCACACACACAAAAAAAGTATGAATCAGTTGTCAAACAATGAAGCTTGAAAAAGTCTCCTTGGATGGGCTTGAACAAATGCCTGACAGACTTCATCTACAGGTATTCGTTCCCCATAGTGCATGGCAATAACAGAAAGATCTGACAAACGCTCCTCACTCATAGTAGACCTCAAATAAGTCTTTATTCTTCTCAGAAGTGAAAACGACCTTTCTGCCTCGGCACTAGAAATGGGTAGTGTGCAAGCAATTACTAGGAGGCAGTGAATATTGGGGAACGAATCCTTATCACAAGCACCAAGAGCTAGGAGCAGATTATCTGGTAGATGAGTTTCTGTATCAGCTGAATCAAATTCACATTTCTTGCTATGCCAGAGAACATTCCACCTTCTGAGCTCATTCCCGAGAGACATTGGAAATGGAAGGTCACTTTCCCAATGAAGTAGACTTTCAATCACACGCTGGTCAACTGATTCTGTCGCAAAAGTACTTTTTGTTATAACAGAGGGTACAAGATGGAGCAGGCCATGAGCATGACGCTGATCTTCTTAAAACCGGTCCTTCATTTGACCCAGGAGAGAATCCAAGAGAGGGATGGCAATTGCTCTTTTATAGTGTTCTTGTGGACTGTCACTTGGGACATTTGTACGGTTCCGCTGAAGGCTCGTCTTTCTGGGAATACATTCAGAAACACCAATGGCATCAGCAAGTGGAAGGATCTCAGAATTGTACCAGGAGCTGAATATTTCGTCAATGGTTTCTCTGGTGGTCCTTATATTTTCAATACTGGAATCTACCACCTTGTAGACGTCAACAATATCATGGTCTTGCTTCTGTAATTTTGAAGCCAGTGGCTTCACTTCACCAAGAATATTTTTTGTGACTATAAATACAGCAATAGATTGGAAACAAGAAAGTGAAGACTTCAATCCTTGAGCTTTTACTTTCGTTTCTCTGTCCCAATTCCAGCTTTTGTCATCCAAAAGCAAATTTTGATACTCACTGGGTGAAACAATAGCATCCAAAAAGGTCACAAAGCATTCATACATCTCCAAAAATATTTCAAAACAAGTTTGGCGCTCCACCCAACGTGTCTTACAAAGACCAGGAAGCTTAGAATGTCGAGATGCTGGCAAATATACATCCAAAGCTCGCTCAAAAAACCTTTGTCTCTTAGGACTGTGGTTCAAGAACAAATACGACTCATTAATTAGGCCAATGAGGTTCCTCACTTCTTGGACCTTGCATGAAGCTGCAATAGAAAGGTTGAGAGAGTGAGCAAAGCAATGAGTGTATAAAGCCAGAGGAGAATTTGTTTGATCTTTGCTTGGACACCACCTATTGCAGAAGACATCACAGCTGCTCCATCATAAGCCTGACCTCGAATATTACGAGCTTAAAGCGATGGAAGGGTGTGAAATGGATTCCAAGATTTTTTCTGCAATTGTAGAGGCATTTGCTCTCTCAACGTTAATGAGATTGATTAGGTACTCCTTAATGTGAGGCTCTTGTCGAGTTGTTAGATCAACAAACCGAACACACACAGAAAGGATTTCCTGATTAGCATGAGGGTCAGTTACTTCATCTGCTATGATGGTAAAAGGTAAGTTATTTGCCCGAAGTTCACTGGTTAACTTTTCACGTAATTTACAAGCATACACATGAATAATGTCATTTTGTATAGTTTTGCTTGTATATTTGGCATTTTTATCGCAAAAAAGAAGATGCTCTTGTAGAGTAGCATTACCTTTTCCAAGGAGTTGCAATGTGGCTACAAAGTTCCCCCTATTAATAGAGCAGTCTGAAAAATCCACTTTGTCTTCCCTGTGACCTCTAAAAGGTAAGCCCTGCTTAGCTAAATACTCAACACAGTATACTATCTGGCGAATAATTTCTCTGTTTTTCTCTGCATGTTTTTCTTGTTGTTTCAGAAGCCTGCTATCTACTCTATTTGCAGGACTGCAATAATTACACCTGAAGAGATCTGCTCGTTCTGCAGCATGACGATGCATACAGCTCTGCTCATGACAAATAAGAATGCCATCTTTTCCTAGGGCCTTGGTATAGGGGTTTTGGTATGCTGTAAGCACCAGCAAACCAGGTTTAGCCCCTTGGCAACCTCCCCTATTGGGTTGCCTTGGAAAAAGGACACAATAGCGACAAATCCCTCCTTCAAGCACCTGACTATAAGACAACCATGGAAACTTTTTAAGCCAGTGATGCTGGAAAGATACTTTCCAGGATTTCCCCTGCTTAGTGACATGATGGGAGTGAAGTGTATCAGAAAAAACTGGTGCAGTGTGCGAAGTGAGGTATTGAAATCTCTGGGTATCATCAATACTTTCCCCTAGTTTTCTCAAATCATCTAAAGAGCCACATGCTGCTGTGATCATTGCTCCCAAGTCAATAGCTTCACTGCTTGAAGTGATTTGGGCTGGAACTTCACTTGAAGTGATTGTGGTAGGAACTTCACTTGAAGTGATTGGGGTGTCTGGATCACTTGATAGATCATTATTGCTAGTAGCATAACTAGCACTTAGACTACTACCTGGCCCAGAGTCAATTGTGGTAAACACAGCAGGGCATGTTTTCTTGGGTGGTGGCTTTTCCACAGAATTGGATCCAGCAGACCTAGGTTTAAAACATTTTGTCAAGTTATATTGGACTATTCCTAGCATCTATTTTGTTACTAGACTAACTGGTTACCTTTTTAACATGGCGGTCAGCTTCAAGCAGCCTCTTGAATCCTTTTTTCTTGACATTTTCATACACTAAAGCTGTTCAGAAATTTTTAACTCTAAATGCAACCCACTGTGACCTTTGATTTAAAAAAATTAACAGCTGCAACAGAGTCAGTGTTAATTTTAACGTGTCTGTAATAGCTAGAGTGTGAATGTTAACAATACATGTATGTCTTTGTTGTTGCTGATTAATAATCTTTGATAACCAAAAGGGGGGGTTGCAACCCCCACAACCCCCCCCTGGATCTGCCTATGCGCTAAGGCTGAAAAGGATCATGTAAAGAGTAAGACTCCAGAGTCCGAAAAATCAGTGCGCGTCAATTAGTATATAATTATTTTAAAACGCTACTTATCTTAAACGCGCGAGCTACAACTCACGCGCTAAAATGGAGGGTTCAGAAGGCATACCTCAGGAGACAGAACAATATTCAGTAACACAACTTCATATTAAAACTTCATAAAACAACAAATGCAGCAAAAACCACCAACCCAAAAAATAATAATAAACATCAGAGGACAAAATTATACAGGGTACTGTGTTTTGATTGCTTGTATGATGCTGGCAAAAGCTTCAGCAGTTGTGCGGGCATTCCTCTCACTCCACATAAACTCATCGAGGTATGAAGGAAGTTCATCACGGTGGACTTGTCTCCCTGGAGACAAGAGCAAAGAGAGAACCATCAAGTATAATTATCTCTACTATTATATCTAAAAATATCGACATAGACATACAAACCATGCCGAATCGTCTTTACGGTTTTACACGCAGGACACCCCATGCAAATCCATCTTTCAGGATGGACTTCTTACGTCCAACCATAGTTACATTGCAACTGTACACCAAGATACAACACCAAACATGTTTATCATAATAATAATTATTATCCTATTATTATTACTTTTTAGATATTTTTTCCCTTACATTCCACAAGTAACAGTACTTGCCAAAAGAGATTTTCTCCTAAAGTAGTCAATGACTTCCTTGTTTTCCCCAAATGCAGCAGGAGCAATCGACCTGATCGTTGTTGAAGCCATCTCTGTACATAGCGCACGTGTTTAAGATAAGTAGAGAAAAGTGCGTTTTAAAATATATATATACCGCGAAAATTAATTGACGCGCACTGATTTTTCGGACTCTGGAGTCTTACTCTTTACACCAACAGCCCTCAAGACAAAGATCAAGCACGTTTTGTTTAGTACACACCACACCCTAAGGTCACATGAAAAAGGTTCCGCGTCACGCGGTACAATTGAATTAATTAAATTAATATACCGGTTAATTTTTTCCCCCCATTTATAATTAACCATAATTATTGCAATAACTAAATTAATAAGTCAAGACGCCATCGACGTCAGAGGGGTTAATGGGGACTCGGTTCGCCCAAAGTGTGGCGTTGCCTCTCCAAAGGGTGATGGTGAGTTTCTGGAAGAGGTGGGTGTTGTTTCAGCAGGTGGGATTCCAAGTCTCTGCCTTGTTGACGGCCAATAGACCTAATGAGGTCAACAGCTTCAGGGCACCAACCACCCAGAGACTCAACAACCAGGGGAACAAAGGTTACCCCAGCCGACTGGCAGGCGGCAGAGTGGGCTGCCATCTTTATCTCACAGCCAACATTAAGGGCATGACCCTGGGTGGAGGCAGTGTGAGCTTCTGGAGGGTGGAGATGACATGGACATCTATTGCTGCTGGTTTCCCACCTTTCCAGTTAGAGAGGAAAATGTCGGCAGGGCGACTGTGGGAGCTAGGAATGAGGGCAGGCGCTTCTTTCCGGGGTGCGGGGGCAGCAGATTGGGCAGCAGAGAAAAGAGTGTCCCTGATAGCATCATGCCAATGAATCCTATCTCCATTCCCACCACAACCAACTTGATGGTCACCATGACGATCGGAAGCAGTCTGGTAGATGGGGCAGAAAGAACCCTTTGCTACCATCTGCATACCCAGCGAGTACTGGAGACAGTGTCTGAAGTCCAGGTCCAGGAGATGGAGGCCTAGAGCTCGGCAGGGAATGACATTAAGAATGGGGAATAGCAGTGGATAGGGCAAGGGCCTTAGAACGGGGGCTGGGAGCCGTGGCAATAAGATGGTCGAAGGATGCAAGATCGATAGAGTGTGAGAGGGAATGCTGTCTGATGGGGACATCCACGTCTTCCAGGGTATACCATGCTGGTTTATCGGCGGCCAGAGCCAGGGAGGCCAGGGTGGGGGACGAATGAGGAGAAACATCAGGAATCCGACCCAGGATGCTGGCAATGAGGTGGTGGGACTGATGTAGAGAGCCCAAAAATGCTGCTGGAGCATGGAGTGGAGCAGATTTGATGGAGAGACCACCTAGAGAGCAAGGTAAGGAGGCTTTTGACCACACCCAGTCTGAGAGGGGCCCCCCTGTGATAGATGATACTGCTTCACGCATAGAGGAATCAAAGGCTTCGATAGCACCCTTAGCGTAACTTGGGGGGGCAGGTTCTGAGAGCAAAGGCGACCTTTGGTAGAGAGAGACATGAACGTGGGAGGGCAGACTCCATCTGAGCGTCCTCGAGGTCCGGGAGCCTGTCCAGGATCTCATCGATTTTTTCCGCACGTTTAAGGATGATGGAGTCACAGAAGGAAGGACGACCTATAGGGGAACCAAGGAGCTCAATACCCTCAATGGCAATAGGTATCTCGGTAGGGAGAGGATTGAGGGCAGGGGGGACTACCCCAGGAATGTGAATGATGGACTTGGACCTGTTCAGGTGAAGTCAACGAGCTGGACCATCCTCCTCAATGATGGATAGAGCAGTCTGATGATCATCAGCCCTGCCACACAGGGTCCCATCATCAAGGTACCAGGCATTGATAAGCAGATCAGGTTCATGGTCCCTGATTCTTTCTATTGTTGGTTGAAGGGCGAGGGCAAAACCCAAGGGGCCTAAAGGGTCACCCTGCTGTACACTACAACAACTGAGGATGGTGTGATCACCCAGATGCAAAAGGGGCTGGGCCCCGTAACATACCTCCATCCAGGCTGCCATGGAGGGAATGTAAGTTCCTGATATCTTGGAACATTTTCCCACGGTCAATGCTGTTGAAGGCATTAGAAAAGTCGAGGAGAAGGGTCCAACAGTTGTACGGAGGGATGTTATCTTCCAACACACAACGTAGAGAGTGTACTATGGCCTCGCAGCCGACAGGGACTCCAACACCGAGCTGAAGAGGTGAAAGGGCCTCAGATCTTACAGCCTGGGAGATACACTTGGAAGTGAGCCATCGCAAAACCTGCAATTGGCCTGCCCCCCCCCCCATTTTTCTTTTTACAGGCGATGAGGGTGGCGCCGCAGAGGTGGGGGACGACATCAGGGGGGACCAACCCCGCACACAAACAGTTAACCAAACTTAGAAGAGCCTGAAGAGCACCATTAGCTCTAGCTGGGGAGGGGCAGAGGGTGGCCTCCTTTAGGTGGTTGGCTCTAAGGCTGGAAGGACCGGGGGCAGACCCGTTTGGGAAGGACCTACCTAAGAGCTTTGACGAGCCCTTCAGCTGAAATCCTAACATGTGGAGGGGACGGCTCAGATGGAATGGACGGCTCAGATGGAATGTGAGGAAGAGAGGCCTGGGGGTGTTTAATCAACATCTGGGCAAGGACGTCATCTGAAGCAGGGGCAAGACCATTAGAAGACAGGGCTTGGATGGCCTTCCTGAACTGACCGTCCTCCATGGCCTGCCTGGCACGTCTGGCATTGGCTACCCATGAAGGATCTGAGGACCTTTTCTGGTGCTTTCCTTTCAGGAGGTGACCTGCACTTACGGCATCGGACCAAAGGCCCAGGACGTCACCATCTTTCCATCTTCGGATACGAGCCTTGACTAACTTCCCGGTGTCACGCAGATGACTTCTGCCCTTACTGGGAGGGGCTGCGAGGATGAACTTGGGGAGCAAAAAGAACTTGCACCAAGGCATGAGATCTGAAGGGGTTTCGCAAATGTAATGAGAGACCGCTTCCACCAGACCGGCCCAATCATTCCTGGCTCCCTTTGGGACATGATGTAGGGTTGGGGTTGTCAAGGAAAAGATGGCCTGGAGATTGGGCAATACAGCGGGAGATGGTATGGGGTCGTCAACTGCCCCATGTTGGTTGAGAACTGCCTAGCCAATCATGGGCAGAGACCCTTTACCTAATGGGAAAGGACCCTTTACCCACACACTATTACCTACATGTATGCACATGCTCACACTAATATACTTCATTACTGCGTGCATTGTTAACTGACGAAACCTACTTTTGTATCTGGTCAAATCGGGGCATAAAGAGATCTTGGATCTTATATATGCACGCAGTAATGAAGTATATTCTAGTTTGTAGACCTGTTGTAGACTGGACTGAAAGGATTCCAATTAGAGCCCGTCGCAAGAGGTATGGACGAGAGAAGGTGCCCCATCGATGGATGCGAGTACCTGATACCCGAGGGGGCGATGGCAAACCCAGCGCTGGCAGCCACCCACCTGTCTCGTCATCTCATGAACCACAAAGGGCAGGAGAAGGACCGATCAAAAGTTGAAGCCGTGAGAAGACCGACGATATCAGCAGAAGGTACAACACAAGACTGGCTGTACTTCATGTCCAGGTGGGGTGACTACCTGCAAGCCACCAAGGTGCAGTGGGCCGAGAAGGCCCTCCAACTTTTAGAATGCTGCAACCCGGGCCTAAGGAGTGACCTCCAGAGGAACAATGGGGGTGTGGTTTTGTCGGGGCTGCCAGTTGATGCCATTGTGGCTGCCATCAAGGTGCTAGCAGTTAGGATTGAAAACCCAACGGTGGCAAGAGACCGCCTGCACAGTATGTCGCAGGACAGGGAAGAGAATGTGAGGGCCTTCGGGGCCCGCCTGAGAGGGCAAGCAGCCACATGCCAGTACAGCAAGCAGTGCACATGTGGTGTGATCGTGGACTACACGGAAGAAAACGTTGCTGACACCCTCGTCACAGGCCTGGCTGATCAAGAGATCAAGCAAGGCATCTTGGGAGAACCCAACCAGCCACTGACAATCGAGAGAGCCATGGCCTACGTTGAATCGAAGGAGATCGCGAAGGTGTCAATATCTCAGCTGGACCCCAACAACTCGGTCAACGCCTTAAGGAGCAAGTACAAGAAACTGCCAAGGCAAGGACAACCACTACCGGACATGGACGACAGCAGATGCTACTTCTGTGGAAAGACCGGACACGGGAAATACCCAGCACTCCCTACGCGGAGCACCGAGTGCAAGGCATTCGGGCACAAGTGCAGCAACTGTGGCAAGACGAATCACTCAGTAGCTGTTTGTAAGTCAAAGCCCCCACCTAGACCGGGGACAGAAAATGCTGTATTTGATCAAGTAAGTAATGTTTCAACCCATGGGGCTAACAAGCATCATGCTCTGGACCACCACATCTTCAACAGCAAGACTGACAAGTGGGAGAAAAGATGGTCCCTCCCCCAGCCAACTAGAAAACTAGTGGCGAAACTACTCCCAGACGACTACATCAAACTGAGGCTTCCTCAACGACCACGTCGGGCTGTGATCAACATTGATGGCATGGCTGACACTGGATGCCAGAGCTGTCTGGTCGGGACTCACATCCTCCAGAAACTGGGAATCTCCAAAGCTGACTTGATCCCTGTCACTCAGAGGATGCAAGCCGCCAACAACAGTGGCAGCCGGATTCTGGGTGCCATCCTCCTTGAGTTCAAACTCCCGGGCATTGAGCCTTGCTCCAAGCAGATGGTTTATGTGACCCCCAACATCTCTCGCTTGTTCCTAAGCAGAGAGGCGTGCTCTGAGTTGGGTATGATCCCCCGAGGATTCCCATCCACAGTGGTGGGTGCAACCTCCAGCATCATGCTACCTAAGAAGAAGAAGTCGGAACCAACGAAGCAAGACAACAAGCATCCTTGCAACTGCCCGACCCACTCACAACTGCCCCCGGGACCTATCCCACTACCTGTGCCAGCCACAGAGGCTAACAGGGGCGTCCTGGAACAACACCTGCGTAAGCTTCAACGTTCAACACTTGCTGCCACCAACCGCTCCCCATGATGGCCGGTCCCCCCCTGAGACTTAACATTGACCCAGAGGCCACACCTGTCATGGCTCACAAGGCAGCTTCCGTGCCTGTGCACTGGGAAGGCAAGGTGAAGGAGCACCTGGACCGCGACGTCTGCCTCGGAGTCATAGAGAAAGTCCCCATCGGAACCCCTGACACTTGGTGCCAGAGGATGATGATTGTGGGTAAATCAACTGGCGAACCCAGGCGTGTGATAGACTTCCAGCCATTGAACGTCCATGCTACTCGAGAGACTCATCACACCAAGTCCCCTTACCACTAAGCTCGAGACATACCCAGGTAGATGAAAAAGTCGGTGTTCGACGCTTGGAACGGATATCATTCCGTTCCATTGCATCCAGAGGACACCCACTTCACCACATTCATCACTGCCTGGGGAAGATACCGTTACCTCACCGCCCCCCAGGGGTACAAGGCTTCAGGTGACGGGTACACTGCCAGATTCTACAATCTGGTCGAAGACATTACGAACAAAACAAAGTGCGTTGACGACACTCTGATATGGTCTGCGGTCATAGAGCAAGCATTCAACGACGCTGTCCTCTGCCTAACGAGATGTGGCACCAATGGTATCACCCTCAACCCGGATAAATTTCAATTCGCACAAGACACAGTGCAATTCGCTGGTTTCGAAATCAGCACGTCCACCGTCAAGCCAGCCAGGAAGTTTACAAAAGCCATTGCTGAGTTCCCCACCCCATCCTCTACAGCTGATGTTTACTCGTGGTTTGGCCTGGTAAATCAGGTGGCATACACCTTCTCCCGCGCCACTACAATGGCTCCCTTCAGGGACTTGCTGCAACCATCCACGAAATTCACTTGGACCACAGAACACCAGGAAGCATTCGAGGAATCCAAGCAGATCATCATTGAGCAGATCAACCAGGGTGTGGAGATTTTTGAGAAAGACAGGACTACGTGCATAGCCACCGAGATCGGCATCGGCTGGATGTTTCAGAAACATTGTGCATGCCACACCAGAGAGCTCTTCTGCTGCAACGACGGCTGGAGAATCACTCTGGTCGGGTCCAGATTCACCCATGCAGCGGAGTCCAGGTATGCAGCAATTGAAGGTGAAGCCCTGTCCGTAGCCGGGGCACTAGAGAAATGTCGCCACTTCATACTCGGATGCAGAGAGCTATACGTCGCAGTTGACCACAAGCCTCTTGTGAAGATCTTCAGTGACAGAGCCCTCGCAGACATCACCAATAGCCGTCTTCGTAATTTGAAAGAAAAGAAGTTGATGTACGACTTCACCATGTTCCGGAGTGAGAAACAGCACTTCTGACGCTCTATCCCGATACCCTACAGGCTCACACAGCCCCGACAAGTTGTCTCTACCTGATGTGGTGTCGGCCACACCTCCCAAGATCCCCCTGGCACTCATGGCTGGACTATTAGTCGACTAGCCAGACGAGGAAGACGAGGAGGATTTGATTGTCACACTGTGTTCAGTCATGAATTCGATGGTTCAAATCACCTGGCAGCTCCTAAAGGAACAAACGACCACGGATGACACCTTGCAGCTTCTGCTACAAACCATTGAAGAAGGATTCCCCGAGAAACAGGCAGACATGCCAAAAGAAATCAGGGAATACCTCACCCACAGATCCCACCTCTACTCCACAGATGGGGTGGCAGTTTACAGGGATCGAGTTATCATCCCTGTGAATCTCAGGGAAGACTGCCTGAAAGCCCTACACTCAGCCCATCACGGTGTCACAATGATGCTATCCAAAGCCGAAGTATCCATATTCTGGCCAGGCATCGCCGCGGACATTTCACACCACAAGTCAACCTGCAGCAAGTGTAACGAGATGTCGCCATCTGTCAGAGGGCCACTCACAGGACCTACCTAAAGAAGAGCAACTTACATTCAAACAGTCGACATTAAATAATAAGAGTGAGATTGATGAATGTAATGAGAATGAGGAATGTGTGTACAAAGATCAAGGACCACGATACAAAGATCAAGGACCACTATCCACAGGATGTCTAGACAGTGAGAGTACTATGGGACCTGCTGGCAAAGAAGTTGTCAACAGGAACTCTGAGGTTTCTTCCGAATAATGAAACACCTCATGACCAGCTGTGACGCAACAGCCTGTAAATATAAAAAGAACAGAACTGTTATTAATGGGAGAATAGGTTGTATAGCAAGTGAACTTGAGTTATTGACATTGTTGTAATTTTGTAAAAGGCGGCACACCTCATTTGTGCCAAGTATCACTGATCTATTTCTCACTGAACTAGCTAAAGCTAGTCCCTTGCAGTCAAGGAACTGCAGGGAGGGTTAAACCAGTCACTAGAGTAGAGTGACTGAGTTCTGTCCAAGAAGGGTTGCTAGTAGGCAGACTAGTATCAGCAGGCTTGGACGAGAGAGCCATCTCTACACAGCTTGCATAGCTAAGAAGCTGAGTTGGTGTGGGAGTAAGCAGCTCACACCATCACAATCATCACTCCCTCCTACACCCCCGGTTCTACCCACAAGGCCGTTCCAGAGCATTTGTGCAGACTATTTCCACAACAAAGGCCACACTTATGTGGTCATTGTGGATCGATACTCCAACTGGCCCATTGTCGAACGCTCGTGCAATGGGACTACTGGCCTGGTAGGAAACTTGCGATCCATATTCGTAACCTTCGGCATTCCAGAAGATATCACGACCGACGGGGGTCCTGAATTTACTGCCTCTGTGACAAGGAAATTCCTCGCCGACTGGGGCGTCCACCACAGGACCAGCACTGTGTCAAATCCACATGCCAACTGCCGAGCCGAGATCGGAGTGAAGACCGTCGAACGTGCACTCGCGGGTAATACACCCGACAATGGAGACCTCAACACTGACTCATTCCAGAAAGCGATGCTCGCATACAGAAACACTCCTGACCCTGTCACAAAGATATCCCCTGCCATCGCTATGTTCGCCCGCCCTATTCAGGGCTTGCTACCTGTTCTCCCAGGCAAACTCAGACTCCACGACTACTGGGACCGCCTTCTGGACGACAGAGAGAAGACGATGGCTGATCGTGGATCCAGGGAACACGACAAATGGTCCGAACACTCTCGCCCCCTCACCCCTCTCATGGTTGGAGACAAGGTCAGGGTGCAAAACCAGTCAGGTCTATTCACCCGTCGATGGGACAAACTCGGCATCGTCACTGAGGTTAAACAGTTCCACCAATACTGGGTACGCATGCTCGGATCAGGCCATGCCTCCCTACGGAACAGGAAACTCCTCCGCAAGTGCTCCCCCTCCACTTCCCTTTTGGTCCCCGCATTTCAGAATGTCAGTGCTCCTCCGGTACATACCACTCTGCCCGACCAAGTAGTCGAGAGCCCCTCCATACCTGTGCCTGCCTACATCCCTGATACCACTCGGATCATTGACCCTCCACCTCCATCTCCACCTCCACCTTCACCACAGTCTCCAGCGTCAGCACCTAAGCCTCAACGGACACCGTCCAGCCCGGTGCCAACCGCCACCAGACGCCTACTCACGACCCCTCCACGACGACGCTCTAGTAGGAAATGTGTACTGGATCATCAGCCTAATTACAAAGACTAATATAGGCCTGGGGGAGATAGCCAGTCATGGGCAGAGACCCTTTACCTAATGGGCAAGGACCCTTTACCCACACACTATTACCTACATGTATGCGCATGCTCACACTAATATACTTCATTACTGTGTGCATTGTTAACTGACGAAACCTACTTTTGTATCTGGTCAAATCGGGGCACAAAGAGATCTTGGATCTTATCTACTGCCGAGGTAAAGATAGAGGAACCTGGGATGGTGGATGTGGAGGCCATTATGGTGGGAGACCCTTGGCTGATGGTGGCAGCAGGAATGTTCATACAAGAGTCAAGTCGGGAGGGCAGGCATTGTACAGGGGTTCTTCAGCTGACAACAGGAACAACTTATACAACGACCACTGATCACATCCACGTACTTAGTTTTAGCGCCTAATGAAAACACTCATTTAGTAGAGTAGAGCTCCCTCTAGACACTGGTACTCATTTCAACTGTCTAGCACTTTCCAATTTGGAGCTAGAACAGTTAGAGTTATGGGCATTCATGTTTTAGGGTCCCCAAATTTTGACTGCCTGTACCTTGGCCATGGTTGTGCCTATGCAGCAGTGCAGCAGTCTTTATAATCGAATTCCATAGAGAGATCTTTTTTTTAAAGCTATATATTGAGTTCATAGAATGAAGTAAGTATGTGGAATGTATGGAGTTCCAAAGTCATAAACACAAGTTTTGTTTTAACACTTTGTAAAAAAATGGTGTCAGCCTCCCTATCTTTTTGCACTGCTTTGGTAGACCTGGTCTAGGCTCTAGAGTCTAGACGTAACAAATGCTCGACTATCTTTCAGGTCAAGCATATTTTATCAATCAGTTAAAATTTTGCTATTTTTAAATATGGAGATTGCTCGCTCAGTGCACAAGGTTGTTTACAATATTCATGGTGTGCTAGGCAACTAGTTACTGTGATGTGATATAGAAACCATGATAGTAATGCTTTCATAAACGTTGATGCTATATAATAACAAGAGCTGACAGAATTAAACCATACTGCTGTGGTATATTGACCCAGAGAATCCTTCATACACCGTACTAAGTTATATTCACCCACTGAATACTCGTGGACTGACACACAAATGACCAACAGGAGTTTTGTGATGGAATAGAGATGAGTCACACTTGAATAATAAGTAGAAGAGGGGTTAGCTTGTTGCTCTTTCTATCATGCATCTGTTTCAGATGTAAAGCAGCCTATCTCTCCTTGAATGGAACTTTCCACAAATTTTATAGGAGAACTTCTCTAGCAGTGCTTTATGTAATGTTGTGTGTGTGTTAATTAACCACATCTTATTAAGTGCACTTTAATGCTACAGTCACTACTGAACTCTCGGTGTGTTACTTCACACTTTGAACTTGTCACTTTTGGAAATCAATATGGAATCAGATTAAAATTACCTTCTCAATAATCACTTCAATTTTTAATCACTCGACGTTTCGACTAGATACTCTAGTCTTATCTAGTCGAAATGTCGAGTGAATAAAAATTGAAGTTGATTATTGTAGAATTAAATTCTTTCTGAATTCAAAAACCGGCCTGTATTAATAGGATTGTATAAAGGAAGGATTAATTTACCCTTAAACTTTAGAAGGTGATTATTATGTCAACTGAGAGTTCATTGAGAATAAGATTGTTTCAACTTTTATTGCGTGTAGAAGCTAACTAGCTACACCTACCCGCATGCACGTAGTGTTGGGAACACGAACGCTACAATTGTCGATGAGGAACAAAACGAAGGCAGTCACTCTCGGGAAAATACACGAATTTAACACCAATGAGGAAACAATTACCACTTACCTAGAGATGGAGGTCTTCTTTATAGCTAACAATGTTGCTGATTCAAAGAAACCTTTGTCTTACTCAGTTGTATAGGTTGAAAGTCCTACGGAGTCTTGAAAAATCTTCTCGCACCAAAAAAAACAGCCACAAAGGACTTTACTGAACTTAGCACGGCTTTGATGTCACACTACCACCATCCAACATACTCTAGCTTTCTTCTTTATCTTCTCACCACTCAATGCCTGGCATTAATTACTAGTATTTTTGCAGGTGAATGTATGGTGAATACAAACATAGAATGAGATGCAAATGTTCATACATACACCATGCATTGCAATGCCAAGTTTTCCATCTAATTCCCCACTTCACTCACCAATAATATGCTTGTTCATATGTGTGTATGTTTGTATGTGTACGTATGTCATGCTACTGAGCATGCACAGTACATTATGTAGTAGCAATCAATACCTGTGAAATGAACATGATAGAGTTACAGAAGCAGAGAGACAGAGGTAAAGAAGGGCTGAGTTTTTATGAACATATATCAGAATATTTAATAGGGAATGGGAAAGAGTCTCAGAGAGAAGAATACAAAAGGACTGGGAGGAGCAGAACAGAGAAAGACATGGAGTAGTGAGAGCAGCATTAGCAGACAAGGGGAAAAGTTTAGAGTGAGTTGAACAGACAAAGGCAGAGTCAAGCAAGAAGAAGTACAAGTGAAAGTCCTAGCAATACAAACTTCTACCTTTGGTCAATGTTGACACTCTGCCAACATTGTCATGCCTTAAAAATGGAATAGAAATGGAATATATGGAGAGATTGAACTGCTGCCAATGGCAAGATTAGTATCTCACCATTGCCTGAATATATACAAATACTAACTACTTGAAATTAATTTTCTACAAAACTTATAACAATGCCTTCTTCTTCACATGATTTAGAGCTCTCAATAAAGTAAGAGTGGATTACAGTCAGCTCATCATCAGGGCGCAGTGCATCTTCAGTCTTAATGTCATTTATCAAGATGTTAACATCTTAATACAGGTACATTATTTGAAACATAATATTAGTTGGTAAATGTGCATAGTTAACTATTATTATGGCTTCTCACATTAATCGTAAGAGAAAAATAGCCGCTGTGTCTCTGCAGGTATCAGCTAGTTATTATTATTAGTAGTAGTAGTAGTAATAGTTATCACATCTATATTCAAGTCCAATTTGGGAATAATTGTAGGAGGAAAAATTTGTGTAATTTGCAAGAGTTGAAGTGGAGTGAAATTTTGTCTGTTAAAGCATACAATTTTATTGGATGGGAATCTATATGATAGTCCATTAATTATACAGTTGAATAATACTTTGAATTTTGGGAGAAGAAAGTATCTACTTTAGAAGATCTTTAAATAGTCCTTAACAGGGGATTTATAAAGGGGAGGGGGCTAATTCATAGTACATATACCTTGATATAGATGATGGCCATGCAGCAATGGATGCACGTTAAAGCTTCACAGTTTAATAAAAGTAAAATGAATATCATAAATACACACATAACACTTTAAGTGCAGTAACATGCGTCGGGGATGATATCCAGCAAATTCCCCAACATCTTCTGGAGTAAGATCTGTATCTTGATAATTATAGAGCAATATTAGCCCATTCATCTCACTTGCCCTATGGTGCTACGGAGTGGTGTTTTTATCAATCTTAGCATGATAATAGAATATTCGCTCTCACAGCTGGTTATAGGAAGTGAGGCCATGATATGCTGGGGAGAAAGTATTTATCTGTATGTTGTAAGGATTTTGCTAGGACATCTATGTCAGAGGTTAGCTATGACTGACTTTCCCACTTTTGTTTCCACATGTCAAACTCAAGATTAAATGCGATAGAAGTGGTAATCATATTCATAGAATGGCAATAATGAATGTGTGGATGCTCTGGCTCCATTAATCTTTGCTGAAGTAAGAGCATGAACTCAGAAATATTATGAGATAAAGCTTCATCAAATCTTGTCAAGCTCAGTGATCTGGTGGCCCACTATATAGGGAATTGTGAGGTTCAGATGGAAGTAATCTATAATTCTGTGCCTGGATATTTGAATGATGTTGCTGTCTATTAACTAGACATGGTCTAGACTCAACTGCACCAACACTTGCAGCAATTTTAAACATTCTCTGATGAAATGAATCCCTTGATGTATGAAAAATACCTTTTACATACTTTACTTCACTGTAGGCATATGCATAAGGCCCCTGAAGCTTCAAACTCAGCCGTCGTGTATAAGTTAAAACACTGTGTAGCCTTCAAAGTAACAATGAAAGAAAACCGAGACGTCGAATAGGCGTGATGGAGCATCAAAACAGGAATCTCTATTCCATTCGGTTGCAGAAATGTTATCTACACAACTGACCATAGGAAAAAAAGTCATAAAAAATGTGGAGGCTTTCACGATACTCTACCCACTGGCTTGGCACATCCCATAGCACCCACACCATTATAGCCTCGGCCTCGTAGAAATTGTGGCTCCAGCTGTTTAAGGGATATATATATATATATAATTATATATATATATATACATAATTATATATATATATAATACAGCAAGCAAAATCAGAATGAAGCATGTTGCAGTTAGAATGGCAAAAAGTTACTCTTCTAGTACTATTCACCATCATTATTGTCACAATTATCATCATCATCACAATCATTATTATCACAATCATCATCATTATCATCGTTGTCGTCATTGTTGTTATCGTTTTCGTTGTCATCATCATCATTGTCGTCATCACCATCATCATCATCATCATCATCATCATCATGGTCATCATCACCTCACCATTACAATTATTATTATTAAAATTGTCATCATCATCATCATCACAATTATCATTATAGTCGTTGTCATATTACAATTATCGTCATCGTCATCAAATAAATGAATAATAATTTAGTATGAGATTCCCTTATAATTATTACAAACAAATGAAGTAATAACTAGTACATAGGCTACCTCAAGTGCATTATTAATATAGTTTATAGAAACCCCTTCCCCTCTAGTTCAAATGAACAAGTGATGCTATTAGGGAAATGGCTCGTCCCCAACGCTGATGGCAAAGATCCCATTACTGAAGCTGCATTCCAACGCTGCACAGCATCATTGTCATCATCATTGTCTGTTGCACACTCTCTACATTGAGAAACTCTCAGTTACAATACAATAAAGATTAAAATCTTGGCAAGGCTCCTTTTAGAAAAATACCACCTGCCCACCTAGCTACTTCTTTATAAGGCTATTTGCTTGGTGCTAAGCTACATGTATGATATATTGAGAGTCTTGTGATTGAGTTCATGTACAATCCTGTATATGCATGTATGATCTGATTTCTGTATGATTAAGTTAGATTGGCTTTGAATGTTCCTCTCTTATGTTTTCAAGCTTGTGTTGCATCCATAAAGTCTACCAGTAGCAACAGTGAATGTTGATCTTTGATCAATACTTACATCGCTTTTCTTTTTTTTGTCCAGACCGCACTAGGTGTATAGAGATCTCTGGGCTGATTGAGACGAAATAAAACCTTGTGCGTATTTTTAGAACTACCCAAGAAAGGTTTTAAGCCAAACATAATTTAAATTGGCTTTTGGGAGGAATGAACATTATGGGCTATTTTTTTGGCCTTTTTGTGGTATTTTGGCCACGTTTAAGACTCACATCATTTTATGGGATTTTCTATTTAGGAATGTAACTGTAATCATATTGTGTCATTTTTCTTTTTTTTCCTGGGCAATGCCGGTTATTCTGTGCATGTTCACCTGGAAAAAATAATACGAATAGGTCACCGACCTTAAATACAATGGGCTTGTGCAATCCAGGAATGGTCGTCATAGTAAAGAGAACGATTGAGAAAGTGGCAGCAGATTTGAAGCTAGAGGAAAGAAAACCAAGTGAGAATGAGCTGCATGGTTGATAGTTAAATGATGGAAGTTTCATTCTGGAAAAGCTATTCAATTCATCAGCATGCCAAAGCAATGTAGATGAGTGCATTGGCTGCAGAGTTGGCATATATAGGAAGGATAACTGATGCATAGTCAATGGAGGGCAGATGTGCTAATGGTGTATAGGACACTAAACACTGCTGAAAAAACTAACCAGGAAACCATCAGTTCTTGTCATCTTCTGTGTGGTCTTCATTAAGTACTTGAGAATTCTTCAAAAAGTGCTGCCTGATAAGCTACCCTGGCGTAGTATGCTTCTTATCTTCAAGGGAAGCTGCTTTTAAGTACTCCTAACAAAACTCCATAGTTCTACATGCACATTTCCATTTCAGAATTTGTCCCATTGTGTTTCAAGGCCTCAGGCCGTTGCTCCTCCTGCACATATGTTTGCAAACTCTAACAATTCTTGGCTAAGCATAACAAAGCATGATGATATCAATAATGTACAGATGTACTGTATTAGGACTAGAGCTTACCTAGGGGTTGGACATAACAAACAGTACAAGGATTGCTAAAATCACGGTGTGTGTTTTTGTTCCCCCCTCTCTCTCTACACATCTTTGCTTGCCACTTGATGTCTTCTTGCATTCATTACTATTATCTTTACAGGTAAACATACATGAATATAAACATACAAACATATATATATATACATGATTGACCATGTGCGGCAAACCAATCCAACTTCCCACTTTGCTAACCAAACATGTACAGCACATCGCTCCTGGGAAACATAAACTACAGCATAGTAGCTCTTTCTCTCTGTATATATAAAGAAAGCTAGAATGGAACGTGCATAATGCTACCATTGTGGCATAAAATCATTCGTATGAATTTGTCATTTTCTTTGGTCAGGTAGTGCAATGGAATGATACTTATTGTGTAGGATTAGTTCCCCACTATTTTCTTCTCCCAGGGAATTTTTTTTGCTATTTATGAATCTGATTTGGGCATGGTTGGCTATGCTCTTCAGAAGGATAACCTTTCAAACGACTTTGTGATTGTATGTGATACCTGGGCTGGATTGAGTGTGCGCATTCTTATGATATCTTAGGTGGGCAATGTGGAATGTAATCTAAGGTACACACTATTGAAGCCTCTGGAGGCTTATTGTCATCCATTCCAACACACCAGTTAGCTTGAATTTATGATAATCCATCACAGAAGCATGCTGTTTATAAACACAAGATTTATTCTTCCAGCAGAGAGCAATGAACCTTTGTACGAATGTGAAAAGATTATGGTGATGCATAGCAGCACAGGTAAAAGATGATGAGAACCTGATGTATGTATTCCATTTGTCAGCAAGAAATGTTCGGTCAGTTTTCCCTAATAGTTTACTTTCCTTCTCTCTATAGTCCACCTGAACTATCCTGACCTACTTTTTCGTATACACATATTTCTAAAGAATAGGTAATGAATGTTGGGTGTCTGCAGCCTACCAGTTGAGATCCTGCTTCGAAAGCATAAGGGCTCAAGTTAAACTCCTGATGGCGCCACAAAAAATTTCCAGTTGTTCCCAGTTCTCAGCTTAAATAAAATGAGCATAATGATTAATCTGTGAGGGTCTTCCGAGACTACACTCAAGCAGGATATCATTATGTGCTCTTTACTTATGCACATGCAAGCCTGGTGGACAATTAGTGAGTGTCACCCAATGACCACAATTGATCCACACATATATACTCAGCTATATGCACAAAATACATGCCTGGTTCCTCCCATGTGAGTGGAGTGGTACCCCTCCGACTGATATAGCAGTCCACCCACACAAAACATTGCCATTTTACATGTTGCCAATGTAGTAACTTCAGTCAGCTAGTCGTTACAAAACATCAATCTCTAACTATGAGACAAGACACAGTCCAAAATTAAGAAAGTACAGGGTCACAATGATCACCAGCATCTGGCAATGCATTGTCACTAAAAAAAAATTCAAAGTCATGTATATATTATATCAAATATACTTCACAGGTCTTCGTGGTACTAAAATTTAAAAATAACACCAAAACAATTCATCATATCCTTGTACACATTCTCATATGGAGTCCATCTGAATATTTGAGAAGAGACTTATCTACCTTAGTCTCTTTATTAATACAATTCCCAGGAATGGGATCCCGATAGTGAGCCAGAATGGCCACTGTATTTGGAACTTGTAAGGTTCTTTGGTATCCACTAATCACTGAACAGATAAAATGAACGCCAGCCTGCAGTACAAATCTTGGCTTTGTGATCAGCTTATCTCGGAATTGATTACCAGTGTAACATACGTGTCGATCCTGTTTTGTGAAATACTTAGAAACTTTAAAATTTCCACAATTAGGTAACAACTCAGGGGGACTTGCATTCTTTGTGTGGAAAAATGTATTCTCAAATACAAGACTAGCATACTTTTCTCTCTCTGGCAGGTCTTGCAACATTTCAGACCAACTGGTACCCTTGATTGGAACTATCATCTCATCAATGTCAATGGGGAGTGAATACTCAGTTTCGTACATGTTTCTGTACATGCAGTCACTCATACTAAGTATTTGTCCATAGTAGTGCAATGGATACCAATACTTGAATTGTCTCCACTCAATCATGCGGACATCAGTATATCGGTGTAAGATATATCGGATTATACTCTCGTTCAACTGTTCCTTGTTGATGTAAAATGTAATCAACTCAGCTCCCAAAAGTTTGCTCATGGAAATAAACTCCACCAGGTCTTGAACAGTATTCTTACTTTCAATTACAGGCCCACTTACACAAACACCAAATTTCTTGAGAACTTTTCCTTTGCCACTGTCTCTATTTTGCACTGGAATTTCATTTGAGGTGAACTTTGGATCGCAAGTGCTAGTGTTTGATATCATAACAGACACAGGAGGGTCTTCTCCAGCCTTCACAGGGCAGTAATAGTGGTAGGGCTCTGCTCCCATATTTGCAGCATGGCAAGGAATGGGATTATTCTTTTCCAATGGCTTCTTTAGGCAAACATGGCGTCCATCTGCATACTTGAAGATGCAGTAAAGGGGAATCTTTCGAACTCCCTTCAAGGCATAACCCATTACTATCACAGCAGGTCTGTTAGGTGCACCAGTCCTGTCATCAAAATATGCTGAAAAGAAGTGATATGAATCATCCTCACCCTTACCAAAGACTGAAGTCCATGGAAGCTTTATCAGTTGCAATTGTTTAACGGTAATATTTAGAGCATTCACTGTTGTTGGCGAAACTGGGTCAGAATTGCCACTAGAACCTTCAAGACTTTGATTTTTAGATTGCTGTTCTTCGTATTCAGCGATTACTTTGTCGAGTTTTATCGTACCCAGTTTGGCTGATTTGAGGAACAGGGCAGCGGTGGTGAATAGTAGTACAACAGCGAACACCACAAGAGTACGGTAACTTCTTTGCATTTCTTAGGGATGTTCCTCCTGCCGCGTTTGTTGGAAAACAGGGTCGTAGCTAAAAAGGTGTGCCTTAGATAGCGGATATACGCTCACGCATGCGCGTTTCACTTTGGACACTCGTGCCGAGTGCTCTTTGTTGTCGTACGATGGCCCGTCGTTTGAATGTGGTAGGATCCCAAGACATCACCAATTAATAGCGCCGTCAAAAGGGCATTGCCTATCACTGGGATCACATCCACGTACTTAGTTTTAGCGCCTAATGAAAACACTCATTTAGTAGAGTAGAGCTCCCACTAGCCACTGGTATTCATTTCAACTGTCTATATAGCAATTTCCAATTTGGAGCTAGAACAGTTAGAGTTATGGGTATTCGGCCCCCAAATTTTGACTGTGTGTACCTTGGCCATGGTTGTCCCTATAGCAGTCTTTAGAATCAAATTCCATAGAGAGAGGGTTTTTTTAAAGCTATAAAATATTGAGTTCATATAATGAAGTATGTAGAATGTATAGATTTCCAAAGTCATAACCACAAGTGTTTTTTTAACACTTTGTAAAAAAAAATGGTGTCAGCCCCCCTATCTTTCTGCACAGCTATGGTGGACCTGGTCTAGGCTCTAGACGTAACAAATGCTTAACTGTCTTTCAGGTCAAGCATATTGCATCAATCAGTTAAAATTTTGAATATGGAGATTGCTCGCTCAGTGCACAATGTTGTTTACAATAATCATGGTGTGCTAGGCAACTAGTTACTGTGATGTGATATAGAAACCATGATAGTAATGCTTTAATAAACGTTGATGCTATATAATAACAAGAGCCGACAGAATTAAACCATACTCAGTGTTCTATCTAGAAAAAAGTGTTTGGGGGGAAGCTTGTGTTACTGTAACCCAAGCTTCCCCCACCCCCAAACAATTTATAATTTTCTCCAGCGGGGAGTCAGTGTGAAGAAAAATTATTGTAGGGTACACAAAATCATACCTATAGTTATTATATTCTTGAGAAAGTGTATAAATGAGAGGATGGTCAATGAGTTCACAAATTAATTTTACGTGTTTTAACAGACTTGTAATGATTAATTATATCTTCTAAAATGTCATGAGACAGAGTATCAGGACCTTCAATGCAGATGTTTTCGAGTGTGTCCTCACCCATTCGGTTTCGAAACCTCGTCTTGATGAATTTCATACTACTGAAACTACGTTCAACAGTTGCTGTTGTAACTGGTAGAACAGAAATAATTCCAGCTAGCCTAGACAAATTGGGGAAAGCATCTGCAATGTCACCATGGCTAATCAGCTTGGACAGGACTTGATGTATAGAACTGCTCGCCTGTACTGCATAAATATGAGCCGCCTGAATAATTTCTATTCAGAAAGTGTATCTTCAGCTTCAATGTCAGGCTGTGAAATACATTCCTCTCCATCATATTGCACTTTCTGCACAGCTCCATAGAAATTTGTCAGTTCCAAAACTTTATCCACGCCATAATTGGGAAGTTTGTCTTCAGTGTCAGGAAGATGTTGTGGATCAAACACAGACATTGCAGAGATGAGATCAGTTGACCCCATTCTGACATTGATGTGATCAACTACACTCTGTATGTATGGACGGTAAATTCTCTGTAAAAACTTGGCCTTATCTTCTTCACTTACAACAATATTTTTCTTTCCAAGCTGTGCAGGATCAGAAAAAACTTCCATATGATCTTTGAACCACATGCTGGTGTTTGGATGTTCTTTCAGTTCCTGTAGCCTTTTTATTGTATTACTCACCATCGTTGGCACACTAGCAAGATCAATTTGTTTGCTTTGCAAACTACCCTGAAGTTTGGCCACGATGTACATGACATCTGACAGCATGTAAATGCTAGCTACAGTCTTGTATTTTGTTAACAGAACTGCTATTCCATGTGCTTCAGCATCCCCTGTATTATCATAGATTTCTTCAAATGTACCAACTAAAGCTGCTAAACTTCTACGCACTGCTCGTATTGCCCTTTCGCGAGCAAGCCATCTGGTGTCACTAGGTTTCTGCATTTTTATTTCTGGACAATCAAGTTGAGCTTGAATTTCAACCAGCTTTTCCGCCTTCTTTGTGGAATAGTGAAACGATTTCCAGATGGTCAACAGTGTACCCAATACCCTTTTCACTTCCTGGTGTTCATTAGCTGCATTAATGGAAGCGAGCTGTAGCTTATGACATCGGCAATGAATATAGAGAGGAGAAGGTGCCAACATCCTCAATCGTTTTTACACACCAGTTTTATGGCCTGACATAGTGCTGGCACCATCAAAGCCAAGTCCATGCAACTTCTCACAGCTGATACCATGGGAGTTAAGAAAATCAGAAAGATATTTAGAAATGGCTTTAGCATTTGTTTCTTTAACATGGATGATTCCAAGGAAATGTTCAACTACCTTATTTTCGTGAAGCCATCGAGCACAAACAGACAATTCTTCCTGTGATGCAGAGTCTGTAGGCAACGTTAGAAGAGAGTTGAAGGTAGTAGTATGTGGAATATGGAATTTAACTAGGAAATAAAGAGATCGAAGAAGTGTGTTAATTAATTCACGGTTTTCTTTCTTCTCTTCCTCACTAGCTGCCACTATTTGTTCAACTACAGTCCCTTGTTCAGAGAGAGAGAGAGAAATAGCCCTTTTTTTCCATCGCTGCAACATGCCAGTCTGATTTGTCATGTTTAGATAAAAGAGATGTTGCCTTAACCCAGTTGCTCACAGACCTGCTCACCCATGCCCCTCTGGATTGCACTGGTACCTTCCCATGTACCTTACAAACTGAACACAGCATGCCCTTACTCTTCGGATCATACTCTATCCAAGGATAGTTCACCTTCCACTTAGGGTCATATCAAATTATCCTTATATGGCTTCATTTTTCCTTTCTTTCCAGGTTGTTGTTGAGGTGACTCTTCACTAGCTCTCTTTCTAGTAACAAACTTATCCATGTTTAGCTTGCTGGCAGCAGAACAGCTGGAATACTACTGCATGTGCTTACTGGGTGTGGTAGTGAATCAGGACTGAGGCCAGTGAGGTGTTGATGACCTTTCATAAGGATGGGGTCACAGAGCGACCACTAACACCTTATGTAATGGCCTGCATGCAGGCTGCTACCTAATATCTACTATATAGCGCAGACCTACAATGTGAAGGCAAGCAAATATTGCTATGCCAACGATACTGCTATGCCTATCCCTGGGCAGTTGTGAAATGTTGATGTCCAAATATCCTTGAAAGATGGGACACACACTAAGTGATGTGATCAGGCAGTACTGTGAGCTCACTTCGCTCGCCAAATGATACTAATTTCCTCTAAAATATTTTGGGGGGGAAGCTGGAACTTTTTGGGGGGAAGCTTCCCCCTCGCCCCCCCCCAGTAGATAGAACCCTGATACTATATATTCTGGTATATTTACCCAGTGAATCCTTTAATTAATAGACCGTACTATGTTATATTCACCCACTGAATACTCGTGGACTGACTCACAATGACCCAACAGGAGTTTCGTGATGGAATAGAGATGATTCATATCATGTATCTGTTTCAGATGTTAAGACAGCTGATCTCTCCTTAAATGGAACTTTCCACAGATGTTATAAGAGAACTTCTCTAGCAGTGCTTTTGTTTAAATGTTATGCTTGACATTATTACGCTAATCATGTGTTAAAATCTGATAATAATTACCATTCTCTGGGGCATTTTCCGCCTCAAGATCCAGAAGCTTAGTATTAAGTAAGTGATGGTTGGGTTCTTTAAACTCATCTGAAACCATGCCGTTCCCCCCAGTTAAGTGCATCCCAGGTTAAGGTCAAAGTTCACTTGTCAACCACTGCAAATTTATAACCAACCACACCCACAATATAGGGAAATTCAAGAGGTTCATAGTTCATTTTTTATCTTGGTAATAGTAGGATTCGATCACGATAGGTGGCCATTAACTAAAAAGCTTAGCTAGACCTCATGCATTGAAATCTAACTCAAAGAGTTGATGAGAAAGTCTACATTTAATGTTACTCTACTAGAATAACCCTGCAGATGCTGAAACACAGAGGTTTAAGCAGAAAGCATTGATATTGAAATGGTGTGATTTAAAAGTGTTTTTGAAAAAAAAGGCTAAAAATGAAGTAGATACAGTATAGTGGCTAGTTCTCTCTGAAAGCAAAAAAATTATTTCGTATAAAGTAGAGGTATTCTGAGAAAGAATCATTGCCTGCTGTACTAAAGTTTAAAGATGGAGGAACAAGCTAGATAAGAGCTAAAATAACTGCTATGGTCATTGATCCAAAGTTCCCAAACATTATTGAGTTAGAGAGGCAAAAACAAGTATTCCAAGTGTTTTATTGTGGCTAGGCTAGCTAGCTTATCTGTAGTGTTTCCTGATAGAGACCTCAAGCCATAGAGAAAACACCCTTGACATTTACAAACCTATTGATCAAAAGTCTTGTAATGGTATGGTTTATACAGACCTCTGAAAACCTCACAATAAACTCCTATACAAAATTTGGGTATTGGCATCACAGGTCATACATGGTTTTGACTGAAAGACTATCTCTCAGGTAGACAGAACTATGTGGAAGTATATAGTGTACCATCAATATGTTGCCAGTTCTATCAGGAGTTCCACATGGGAGTATTTTGAGACCACTCCTGGTTTTGCTCAACTTAGATTCAATATCTATATACCTTTTTGCTTATGATGGCAATATGAGCAAACATACTTATACAAAAAAACGAATCCATACATTGACATCATGGTGTGAAAAGTGGAGTTTACAGCTAAATAGCTCAAAATGCACATCAGTGAGATTTACCACACAGATAAGCAAACTTTAACGGCAGAAGGATCTAGGAATAACACTGTCTAATATCTATTCTGGCATTACGATCTATTGCAAACTTGTCACATTGCCCTAAATCTTATTCGAAGAACCACCCCTGAATCAACGTCAATTAGAGTTAGGTCTCTTTATCATAAACTAGTCAAATCTAGGCTAACATACTGCTCGCAGATTTGGATACCTCAACTGGTCAAAGAAAGCTATCAGAATGCTGGAATTGGTGCAGAAAAGAGATACTAAGTTCATGACTACATCACAGAGTAGAGGCACCGATGTAATGGATCTCCTGGACTTGTTATCTAGTAGATATTCTACTAGAATTGATCCCATCACAGCAGGAATTGATCCCCCTGTGCATGACATGCCTATGTAGCCATCCAGTAACTAGCAGAAACAATCTCACCCATAGAACTAAAGTAATCCATATGCTTGTGCATGACATACCTAGCAACCTGGAATTAGCAGAATTAATCCCACCCATATCACTGCAGTAATCCATCCCCTTGTGCATGACATTCCTATGTAACCATCCAGAATGATTGCATCCATAGCACTGCAGTAATCCATCCCCTTGTGCATGACATGCCTATGTAGCCATCGTGGAACAGATCTACTAACAGAATTGATCCCACCACTAAGTCATCGACTAAAGGCTACAAGAATCAATTATTTATCTGTTGTACCTCTCGCTATTTTATCTTGTATCATGCTAACATTTGAAATCTTGTCCTGAATTCTCGAGTGGGAGTGGTCAACTAAAGTCATTTACAATTTGATGCTCAAGACATGCCGACATACTATGACTTTTGATATGGGAATCAATGTGACTTAACAAACACTGACCATATAGTTGACATGAACGAGAGAAACTTAAGTATCTATCCATCAATAGTTCTTAGTGGCTATTATACCGGATGTAAACTAGTTCCGAATCTTATCTACCTATGCGTCCTCCACGCTTATCAAGATGGCAAGATTCTACTAGTAGTTTAAAGTGTATCTGGCACTGCAGCTGCTCGCTATCATATTCCTGTAGAGCTGTGGCTAGGCTAGCTAGCTTATCTGCAGTGTTTCCTGATAGAGACCTCAAGCCATAGAGAAAACACCCTTGACATTTACAAACCTATTGATCAAAAGTCTTGTAATGGTATGGTTTATACGGACCTCTGAAAACCTCACAATAAACTCCTATACAAAATTTGGGTATTGACATCACACCTCTCCCCTGCATCATTAGCAATTTTTGGATCACTGCTCAGATCCCTGCTGTGTTCTTCCATCGTCCTTGGTGTTGCACACATTTTCTCAGATGTTGAACCTGCTTAAAGAGAGTTCCTGATCTAGTTGTCGATCTGCTATGACTTGAACTCATTAACTACAGGATGTGTGCCTAGTTCAATCGGTAGGCGAAATGATCCCACCGTTGCAACAATGTGATGGATCGTTGCCGAGGTTTCAAAGGTGGCACAATGAATCTCCATAATGTAGTCGAATTATATACAGTAGCAATGAAGACAGAATGCAAGTCAGTTGGACAGACTCAGCTAGACTCAGAGTACTAAGAGCTAACTAAGGATTTACAGTGAAACAGACCCTAGCTGCTAGATAACATTGCCCTATTGACAGGAGTATATATAGCCTTTTTATAGGCACAGCAACATACAGCAATGTTCTTTTGCAGAATCCTACCACAAACACACATCAAACAGAGGATTAACCTTGCAGCAGCAGGATCTTGCAGGTTTCTATCCTGCTGGCTACTGATAAGAAGCTACACATATTATAGCTACTCACATGTAAAGAACTACACAATGCTCGAAGTCAAGCCATCACACTCATATTTACAAAGAACTGGTAAAGAATGACCAGCACAATTTTGAATAGGAGTGGTTGGATATAGAGGAATTATTTAGGTTATGGCCTATTGAAAAAAGTGAATGCGAGTGGATTATAGTAAGAATAAGGCAAACCTATATGACCCCTCCAGCTCACATTTAGTCCAAATGTCAACTGTTAGTAGTAGAGAAGAGTGAGAGCAAGCGTGTTATGTTGAGCTAATAGTATACATTTGAATTTGCCCTGATTTGGAACGGGGCTTCAAAATCCAAAAAGCTGATTAAAAGATAGCATATCAGCTGAGAGTAATCGTACAAATATATACCTGACGTTACAGAGATGATAAATGTGTAAGTGTGTGTGTGTCTGTGTGTATGATATGGCATTTGCATCCCTCTGTCTTACACACACTTGCACACAAACACTTCAATAATTTAGCATCTCTGTGACATCAGTTATATCATATATACATATTTGTATGATTACTCTCAGCTGACGTATACGGACTGCTCTCTGACTCAATATTTGAAGCAAAGTATTTCTGTAGGGGTTCAATGTAGGAATTCAGTCTTCTGTGTATATATAATTATATACTCCCTTGAATCCCCTATGGTTCCATGTGTTGCCATTTTCCGTGTTGCCAATGTAGTAACTTCAGTTAGCTAGTACTTACAAAACAACAAGAGACAAGACACATTATGAAATTAAGAAAGTACAGGGTCACAGTGATCACCAGCGTCTGGCAATGCATTGTCATTAAGACAATTTTCAAAGTCATTTACATATATCAAATATACTTCACACATCGTGTTACTAAAATTAAAATTAAAACCCAAAACAATTCATCATAATTATTCCTGTACACATTCTCATATGGAGTCCATCTGAATATTTGAGAAGAGACTTATCTACCTTAGTCTCTTTATTAATACAATTCCCAGGAATGGGATCCCGATAGTGAGCCAGAATGGCCACTGTATTTGGAACTTGTAAGGTTTTTTGGTATCCACTGATCACTGAACAGATATAATGAATGCCAGCCTGCAGTACAAATCTTGGCCTTGTCATCAGCTTAGCTTGGTATTGATAACCAGGGTAACATGTGTGTCGATCCAGTTTTGTGAAATACATAGAAACTTTAAAATTTCCACAATTAGGTAACAACTCAGGGGGACTTGCATTCTTTGTGTGGAAAAATGTATTCTCAAATAAAAGACTAGCATACTTTTCTCTTTCTGGCAGGTCTTGCAACATTTCAGACCAACTGGTACCCTTGATTGGAACTATCATCTCATCAATGTCAATGGGGAGAGTTTCGTACATATTTCTGTACATGCAATCACTCATAATAAGCATTTGTCCATAGTAGTGCAATGGATACCACTTCTGGAATTGTCTCCACTCGATCATGCGGACATCAGTATATCGGTGTAAGATATATCGGATTATACTCTCGTTCAACTGTTCCTTGTTGATGTAAAATGTAATCAACTCAGCTCCCAAAAGTTTACTCATGGAAATAAACTCCACCAAGTCTTGAACAGTATTCTTATTTTCAATTACAGGCCCACTTACACAAATGCCAAATTTCTTGAGAACTTTTCCTTTGCCACTGTCTCTATTTTGCACTGGAATTTCATTTGAGGTGAACTTTGGATCGCAAGTGCTAGTGTTTGATATCATAACAGACACAGGAGGGTCTTCTCCAGCCTTCACAGGGCAGTAATAGTGGTAGGGCTCTGCTCCCAAGTTTGGAGCAAAGCAAGGCATAGGATATTTCTTTTCCAATAGTTTCTTTAGGAAAACATTGCTCCCATTTGCATACTTTGAGATGCAATAAAGGGAAATCTTTCGAACTCTATTCAAGGCATAACCCATTACTATCACAGCTGGTGTGTTAGGTGCACCAGTCCTGTCATCAAAATATGCTGAAAAGAAGTGATATGAATCATTCTCACCCTCACCAACAACTGAAGCGCATGGGAGCTTTATCATTTGCAAAGGGTCCTGTTCAGCGGTAATATTTAGAGCATTCACTGTTGTTGGTGAAACTGGGTCAGAATTGCCACTAGAACCTTCAAGACCTTGATATTCAGTTCTGGCAGATTGCAGTTCCTTGTATTTATCGATTATCGTACTTGATTTGAGGAACAGGGCAGCGGTGGTAAATAGAAGTACGGCAACTAACACCACAAGAATACGGTAAAAATTTTGGACTAACATTGCTTAGCGATATTCCTCCTTCGCATTTGTTGGAAAACAGGGTTGTAGCTAAAAAGGTGTGCCAATTGATAGCAGATAGACCCTCACGTATGCGCATTTCACTTATGGACGCTCATTGACTGTTAATTTTTTATTATTATTATAAGCAATCAACAAATAAATGCACAAAGCTTATTCATATAGTTTATAGAACCCACTTCCCCTCAAGTTCAAGTGATGACTAGGGAAATTGCTCGTCCCCAACCCTGATGGCAAAGATCCCATTACTGAGGCTGCATTCCCCACGCTGCCCAGCCACATAAATCCGTACTACTACTACTACTACTACTACTACTACTACTACTACTACTACTACTACTACTACTACTACTACTACTATTATTATTATTATTATTATTATTATTATTATAATTTATACATATTATATTATATTATATTATAATTATAATTATTATAATTAATTATTATTATATTATTATATTATTATATTATTATTATAATTATTATATTATTATATTATTATTATTATTATATTATTATTATTATTATTATTATTATTATTATTATTATTATTATTATTATTATTATTATTATTATTATTATTATTATTATTATTATTATTATTATTATTATTATTATTATTATTATTATAATTATAATTATAATAATAATTATTATTATTATAACTTACGAACTAGCTAGGTAAGAAATAGTCATCACTAGTATACTGACTAGTGCCTAACACCGCTGCAGTGTTCCCACGCTTGCTTTGAGATGGCCACCTAATTCCCGAAAGAACAAAGATGCCTCCCCTCCAAACACTCCAGTGGTCTTTATCCCAATTGGGACAAAGAAGTGTGTAGCAACAATGTTTCCGTATTTTTCCTTTTTCAGGGACTCGGCTCTGTATGCCACTGCCCCAGGACCTTCATGTAATAATTTGGCATAGGATGGAGCAAAGTTGTCCACACATGTAGCATCCCACACAAGGATACGGCCATTCTTCCAGGGGACAATGGAAGCTCCATCAGGATGCTTGCCATCCGAGCGAGAAATGCCTGAAGGCTCCAGGTGAGATGCAATATTTATGGAAGCTAGTGATCTATGAATAATGTCATTTACAGCTGCATGCCTCGAGAAACTACCTTGACTCCTCCGACAGTTGAGACCATGAGTGCCAAACTGATTCACTTGGGATCCACACTGCAGACAATTGTGGGGATGACAGAGAGGAATACCCAAACGCAAACCAGTAGCCACCCTAATCACATCATCATCCATTCGGCCTAAGGATGACATGGGAAGGGTATGGATCCAAGCCCCTGACTCCTTCCTAGCTGCAGCCTGAATACGTACCCGTGAAGCTAGATCCACACTCGAGTTCAGGAGGGAATCAAAAGAAGCCTGAACATGAGGACCATCCCAGGCTTTCTGTTGGGATCAAGAAGAGCGATGGGCAGCATTGGTGGAGATGATGCGAAGGCCACCTGTCGAGGCAGCAAGATTACCTCCACCGTGCCTACCCCAATTGTCATTACAAAAATTTGACGAGGCAAGGGATGACATGGGAGCATTTCTGGACACATTTGAAGTGACAGCCAGGACAAATAGATGGCAGGAAAACCTCTGGGCAACATATCTACGAGTGCATTGTCAGGCCAGGGAATGGTTGCCATTTCTTTACTCACTACCGAAGACCAGACATCCTACGAGGTTGTGAAGCAGACTCTGCTGTCTGTGTACCAGGTCACTGAGGAAGCATATAGGAAAAAATTGTTTGATTCGCCGTTCGACTCCGCTAACTCAGATGCCTGGTTCCATGGCCGCAGCCAGACTTTTGACCGTTGGTTGCAAACCAGTAAGAAAAATATTGATGACACTATTTTATTCGAACTTACCTTGCAGAAATTACCTCGGTGGCTAGAGGTGAAAAATGCGCCAGCAAAACCCTCCCACATATAAAGATCTCCAGGAGATGGTGGCTAGGCATATCAACACATCGGGCCCCGAGCGCAGACCTGAACAAAAAGGGCATCAGCGAAGTCCACCCCGAGACATCAGACAATTCCGAGAAACCGCTGGGAGGCTCTCCTACAACAAACAAATGGAGAAAGGTGGTAGTAATACTCAGGTTTTTGGTCCAGCAAAAGATTTAAGACAACTTACGTGTATTAAATGTGGGAAACCAGGTCATTTTAAAAAAGACTGTAGGAAGTTAGAAACTGGGAATTGTGCAATCTCTATGAAGAAAAACATACCTGCATGGTCTAGACCCGTAGAAATAAATGGAAAGCCTGTGATTGCGTTGTTGGACACGGGGTGTTCAAAGTCCATAGTTCACCCTAGGTGTGTGAGGCAAGAGGATTACTTGCCCTGGACTATCCCATACAATACAGCCAGTTCCAAGATAGCATGCTTTCCAGCCGCCAAAGTAACCCTACGAGTAGATGGGGGGAAGAAAGTAGATATGGCAGTGGGATTAAGCAGTCACCTAACATCTGACATGCTCTTAGGCCATGACATTCCCTTTTTTCATCGTTACCTCAGACAAGCACTCGAAGAAGAGACCCAGAAAGAAGAGCAACCCTCTCCACCCACTTTCACGACCACTGAGCAGAGCATGGTGATGACCAGAGCCCAGGAGAAGGCTCAGAAGCAGCAGGAGTGTGCTGAAGCTCTCCAACAAGAGCTGGAGGAAGCTGTTGTGCGTCCAGTGGCATTCAGTGACAGTGAATGTGAGGCGGAGGAGGAAGAGGATGAACAGGAGCTAGATCCAGTTATAGTGGACGGGGCGAGGGATGAATTCAGCCCAGCTGACTCTCTCTCTTTGGAACTGTCAAGTGACACTAGGACTGATGATCACCCTACACCAGAGGATGAGATTCAAACTAATAGCATCTCTTCAGAACAGCTGAAACAAGAACAGTGTACTGACCCAACCCTAGAGCGAGTGCGGGAGAAGGCAAACAAAGGAGGAAGTCCCTATTTCTGGAAAAACAGTATGCTAATGAGACAACTTTATTCAATACAGGGAAAGGATCTCCTGGTACTTACCGGAGATGGCCAGGGAGAAGGTTCTTTGGCTGGCACATCACTCCCCTGTGGCAGGTCACTTTGGACAACAACGAGTGGTGGAGACCATCAGACGAAGGGTTGATTGGCCTGGTCTGGCAAAGGATGTAAGAGCTATCTGTTTGTCTTGTCCAGTGTGTCAGAGGGCAAAGCCGGCTATCTTAGCTAAGGCCCCTCTTCATCCTCTGCCAGTAATGAGTCAACCTTTTGCCAGAATGGCGATGGATATTTTCGGTCCCCTCCCTAGAACTAAAGCTGGGAACAAATTTGTGTTGGTTATGATGGACTACCATACCAAATGGCCCAGAGCTTATCCTTTGAAAAACAATACCACAGAGACAGTTGTAGAATGCCTTATTGACCTAACAGCTCGGATGGGTGTGCCTAGTGAGATATTAACTGATAATGGGACCAATTTTGTGTCCAAGCTTATGAAGAAGTATATATTACCAACTCACTGACACTAAGCAAATCAGAACCTCCCCATACCACCCGGAGACGGATGGTATGGTGGAAAGGTTTAACTCTACTCTTAAAAGGCTAATAAAAAAACTATCCCAGGACGGAAAGGTTGATTGGGATAAGTGGTTACCCTTCATATTGTGGGCATATCGTGGCACTGTGCATGCCACCACAGGTTTTTCCCCTTTTAAAATGTTATTTGGGAAACAAATGAGGATGCCTCTCGACCAATTAGTTAGATTCTGGGAAGGCAAAGAGGAAGCTGAAGAAACCAGTACACAAGAGTACTTAGCAATCATGAAAGCTAACATGGACATTGTGCATGATTTAGCCAGAGAGAACGAGGAGAGAGCAAAGACAGTGCAAAAGGCCAAGCATGATCGAAATGCGACAGCCCGGACATTCGAGGTGGGAAATTTTGTTTTAGTCTTCAGATCCACTGTAAAGAATAAGATCCTTAATGAATGGCAAGGTCCCTTTATGATTAGTGAAAAGGTCACTGAAGTTACTTATAGAGTGGACACAGGTGCATGTGGGAAGAGAGTTAAGACTTATCACATCAATGCCATAAAGAGGTGGTCTTCCCCAGCCCCCGCAGTGTTTGTGGCAGATGAGCAAGAGACGGACAGCATGCCTAACCCTGAGCTAGACCCAAAACCCAAATTACTCTCATGAGAGCAGAGTACACAGTTAGCTCCGCTGAAAGAGAAGTTTTGTGAGGTTATACAAGATGTGCCAGGTCTCACCTCATTAGTGGAGCACGAGATCAGAACGCAGAAAGCACCACCTATTAGGTTGCCTCCTTACCGATTAGCACACAAGGCTCAAGAGTTTATAAGGGATGAAATACAAACCCTACTCTCCCAGTCAATCATAGAGCCTTCAAAGAGCCCTTGGGCAGCCCCCATAGTGTTGGTCCCCAAAAAGGATGGAGGTACCCGGATGTGCGTGGACTACCGTAAGCTAATTGTGGTAACCACAGGAGACCCCTACCGCATACCTCATATAGAGGACTTAATAAATGAAATTGGCAAAGCTAAGTTCATCACGACATTGGATCTTACCAAAGGCTACCATCAAGTACCTGTAAGCAAAAGTAGCCGAGAAAAGACGGCGTTTATCACACTATATGGTAAATACCAGTTTAGAATCATGCCCTTTGGGTTAGTGTCCACCCCTAGTACCTTCCAAAGGCTGATGGATAACATATTACATGACATCCATACCTTTGCCACAGCCTACCTGGACGATATATTGATCAGAAGTGATACCTGGCCAGAACATCTCGACCACTTGGACGAGGTATTCAGAAGACTTCAGAAGGCAGCTCTACATGTAAAGGAATCGAAGTGTGACTTCACAGTCAATGAATGTGAATATCTGAGGTACATGGTTGGGAATGGACAGCTTAAACCAGTAGAGGGGAAAGTACGAGCAGTCAAGGAATATGGTAGTAAGAAACAAGTACGTACTTTCCTGGGTCTCTGCGGGTATTACCATAGGTTTATACCCTCATTCTCTCCCCCCCTGACTAATTTAACCCGTAAAAACAAAGAAAACATTGTTAGATGGTCAGAGAAATGTGAACAAGCCTTTACCCTTTTAAAGTAAGCCCCACTGAGTCGGTAAGTGAGTAAACCAGTATTAGTAACCCCTGACTGGTCTAGTGAGTTTATTTTGCAAACTGATGCCTCTGCCTCAGGCCTAGGCTACGTGTGAAGCCAAATAGACAGTGATGGAGCCAGCATCCGGTGGCCTATGGGTCAAAGAAACTGTTACCCAGAGAGATCAAATAGTCCACTATAGAGCGTGAGGCACTAGCCATAGTGCAGGGTATTCACCATTTCAGAATCTATCTGCAGGGTACGAAGTTCACGGTCGAGATGGACCACAACCCACTCGGCACCTAAGATACTCGCACGGGAGATTAGCACGATGGGCTCTGGCTCTACAACAGTACGATTCGCCGTTACGCATCAAGCCGGAACCGCCAATGCTAATGCGGATGGATTGAGTTGCGACGGGGGTGAGGAAAGGAAAGGGAAGTGTCAGGGAAATACTCTCACCTGACAGTGGCAGAACCTGCAGGTGGTGTTGACAGCAGAACATCACTATCTGTGGGATTAACAAAGGGACATATACATGTGAAAGAACAAGCCACTCATGTGAACAAACAAGCCACAACCACACCACAGACAACAAGCAAGAACACTCACCTGACTGAGGAGCCTGTGACATGGGTTGACCCAAGTGAAGATGATTGGTCCAATCCACAGGTTGGCAAGGAGACCAGTGATGTCAAACTGAACAGTATAAAAGGAGACTATGTATAAGATAGAAACACTCTATGGCCTATGCCCAAAAGAACTGATACCTGATTATGTTGAACTTTAAGAACTGTTGTAAGAACTCTGATTGAGATTGTTGATAGTGTTGATTGACACTGTGTATGTGTGATTCTCTATCTGTATTTAATATATAAAATACTTGTTTCAAGTGGGTAGCCAGTTTCTCGGGGAGAGATACTGAGTTAAGCTTGGAATAAGATTTCTAGCAGCTAGGAATAGGTCCCAGGCATCGGACGAAAGTGTGGATCTGACCGAACAGTTAAAGTGTCTGTTTCAGCAGAAGGACGACTTTCCGTCACAGTATGGATGGTAGCTACACTATGCTATGCTGATTACAATGTCTAGCTAAAAAATCAGAGTGAAGGCTTGCTTACTTACTTCTTTATGCTGAAAATGCCTACAGTAGCTTGTGTACGCGCATAGTTTTGGGACCATCCAAAACTATCCTGCGTATTTAGTTAGTCACATTCATGCATTGTTTGTTTCTATTGTACAGGGCAAGCAAAGGCCTTAGAGCTTCCCAAGAAGCTCTGTGAATCAAGAGGTGAACCCATGAAAGAGTTTGCAGCTTCAGATGGTTGGTTGTGGAGGTTCTCTCGTCGACATGGCATTCTTGAGCTAGGCTTGCAAGGGCAGAAGTTATCAGCTGACACACCCGCTGCTGAAGAGTTTATTCATAAGTTTCAAGAGTTTATAGAGGATAACCACTATACACTTAAACAAATCTTTAACTCTGATGAAACAGGATTATATTATATACTCATGCCTCAGAAGACTTTAGCATCTAGTTTCGAGAAATCTGTTGATGGTAGAAAAACTCAAAAAGACAGGATTACCATTAGTGCATGTGCCAAAGCTTCTGGCACAATTAAACTACCTCTATTTTTGATAGGAAAGTCTAAAAATCCTAGGTGTTTCAAAGACATTCCCAGGGATCGCTTACCCTTGTATTACACCAACCAAACAAATGCTTGGGTCAATGCTTCTATTTTTACAGACTAGTTTAACACATAGTTTGTTCCTATTGTAAAAAAGAAGTTAAGAGAGATGGATGTGGAACCAGGAGCTATTTTGTTGATGGTCAGCTCATCCTAATGTGGAGATTTTAGTTTCTAATGATGGGAAAATAATAGCGAAATTTTTACCCAAAATGTAACATCCTTGATTCAGCCGATGGATCAAGGTGTTCTTATTGCCATCGAATGACGATACAGACGAAATATCCTCGAAGAACTTCTTCTTAAGGATAGCACAGAGACACCTATCATCGAGTTTTTGAAATCAATAAACCTACTGAAAGTCTCTACTTTAGTTGCAGCATGCTGGGATGAGATTAGCCCTAGAACGCTGAGATTGTCATGGAGGAAGATCCTACCAGAAGGGCCAAATGTAGAAGGTATTGCTGAAGAACTTACAGACGACTGTTCTGCAAAAGACTATAGTTCACTATTTCAAATGTTGGGGGAAGACTTGAGAGAGAATGAAATCACAGAGTGGCTAGAAACTAATGAGCATGACATCGGATATGCTCACCTCACTGATGACGAAATTGTCTAAGAATTCAGGAGGATTCAACTCAGATGGAATCAGATGAAGAGGAGCCCGAGCAACTATTAATCACAGCTCTGCAGTGGAAATGTTCGATGGGTGCATGCAGTGGCTACAAGAGCAGGAAGAGTCAAGCTTATATAGCCTCTCTGTACTGCGGGAGTTGAGGGAACTGGCTGCAAGGAAGTGCATTAATGCCCTTAAGCAGAATAAAATAACATAGTATACTTTACCAGTATATACCAAACAATTAAAAATGTGCATGCTGTAATCACCATACTTTTCATCCTTTAACAAACACATTAATGCACAATGATTAAAAATGTCTTGTAGTCAACCCACACCTGCAAAAAATAAACAAATTCAGAGTTCAATATAACGCTATTCATACATTTCACTAATCCGAAAATTTCTCTAATCTGAACTATTCAGATCCCCAGGCTATTCGGATTAGTGAGGGTCTACTGTAGTATTATTATTATTACTATTATTATTACTATTACTATTATTATTATTACTATTATTATTACTGTTATTATTACTATTATTATTACTATTATTATATTATTATTATTATTATTATTATTATTATTATTATTATTATTATTATTATTATTATTATTATTATTATTATTATTATTATTATTATTATTATTATTATTATTATTATTATTATTATTATTATTATTATTATTATTATTATTATTATTATTATTATTATTATTATTATTATTATTATTATTATTATTATTATTATTATTATTATTATTTATTATTATTATTATTATCATCATCATCATCATTATTATTATTATTATTATTATTATTATTATTATTATTATTATTATTATTATTATTATTATTATTATTATATAAAGAGCAAACATAACATACCAATTTCATTAACACCTAATTAACACATGCTATAATTATAGTTATATAATAATCAATTACAAAAATACCAAAATAATAATTAATTAACAATAAATACATACTAAAAAGCTAACAAGTTCAACTCCCGACCAACCCCAAAACAGACAAGGCATTCCCCCGCTGGACTGCCACTGAGAGATGCTGAAGGAGGTAAGCACGGGCATTCACCTCCCCAGTTCTTTGCCTTATCCTTAGGCTGAGCTCCTTCAGGAAAGCCATCGACCTGTTCCCGATGACCCCCAATGACTCGATGGCCACAGGCACAAAAAAGTGGCAAGGATCTAGGCTGGCCACTTTTCCCCCCTCAGCCATAGCAACCACAGCTAGGACTTGGCGGTTATGCTCGAATTTCTGCCTATTTTTCTTTCCTTTTATGCTCCTAATATTCACCTATTTTTCTTTTTGTTCTACCTATTTTTCTTTCCTTTTATGAAATTATGCTCCTAATATTCACCTATTTTTCTTTTCAATATACATGTATATACCTCTTTTTCTCAATTATGCTTTGACAAACAATTGTTACATCATTTAAAAAGAGAATATAGGCAACCAAGGATGCAAGATTCGAGACATTTTAACAGTTACAATTATCTATAGACTATAGTTTACTGTAACATAGCAGAAAGTTGTAAGTAATCCTCCAAAGGAGTTTCTTGCTTCGTAGTGCTCAAAATTGAGAATGCACGTTCAGCTATAGCTGACGACGGCTGCACCAATAAGACTAATCTACACGTGTGAGTCCAGTTAGGCAATCTACCATCCTCCTCATGGCACTTCCACCACTCAATGGGGTCTACGCTATCTAAAAAATCCTCAGCTGCTGCAAGATATTCAGGTAACTCAGACTTTAAGCCATTAATCTACTTCCTAGAATGGGCCAGTAAGTGAATCAATATCAACAACAGTTGGCTTGAGTCCATTCACTTTTGAAGGTGAAAGGTAACGTGCTGCCTTAAAGGCAAGTACAATAGGCCTGAGATCTCTGTCAAACTTCTCCTTGAAGTACGAGTAGGCAGGGACACAACAAGCTTTGGCATAAGCTATCAGTTGGCACTCACGTGTAGAATTTCCTCCTGACAGATACATTTGGATAGTATTGTGACGAGACATGAGAATACAGAAGACTTGATCGCTGATAGGCAACTAACACTAATGGCCCATCACCTTCCAATGAGTATGTTGCCTTGATGAACGGTTCCATTGCATCTACTGTTATAGCGAGCTCCATTTTCAGTTTCCTACATGCATCAATGATTTCCAGTAGTTTTCCAGTTGTACATGGAGGTAAATCACTGCCATGCAGAAAATCAGGCACATCTCCAAACATGTTATGCAATTTGTGGATAACTTCAAACTTACTCCACCATCTGGATGCTGAATAGGTTGGAGTGGACAATTCAGTCTGTGTCTTCCATGCAAGCCTTGACTTCGGACTGTGAGCGAACCAAGCCTTTATGAACACATCTAAGATAGGTGTTTTCATTCTTTCTCCAACATGATCCAGAGTGTGCAAAAACCAGCCGATATCCATTATCTTATTGTAGATCTCAGATATGTTCCTCATTGCCACATCATTCACTGATGGCACAGTCCCTCATTGATGCTATAATCAAATTAGAAGCAATTGTCAGCTCAGTGTTGAAAAAGCAGTTATTAGTTGCCGAGCATATTCTTCTCCAGTGATGGATTTAGCTAAAAGCATCAGCCGACAAACATGCTGCTTGATAGCCCACTCTTTATCTATGTAACGTAGAACAATCACAAAGGCCTCACACACATGGGTCATTCCATCAAAAATGATTGCTACATGTCTCCCGCAAATATCTTGTTTCAGTTTACTGATTTTATCAAGATGAATGGTATCAGACGACAAAGGTGTGATGAATCAGATAGGGAAAATGCATTTTCTTCAAGTAGGTCCCTAAAGGCGTTTAACTTGCTGAGAGGAACACCAGAGCAGTCACTACATTTCACTCTCTACATATGGGTAGAATCGGGTAATGTGATGAACTTCTTTATCAAAAAGCTCAATTGATGCTTTTCTTTCGATACCAAATGTTCCTTGCCCCTCACATACTTCAGAGACTTGATGTGAAACTCTAAGGAACTTTTCTTTACAGAGAGTTGTTTCCGGCAGCCTGAACAAAACAGTTTGCCATTGCTTACTGTCAAAGGTTCATTTTTGTAAGCCTTCACTCTTTCAGCTGGAGAAACTGAATTAGGAAGGATCATTGATTGTACAGCCTCTTCCTGTCTTCTTTCCTACAGGAGGAAGGTTGATGCCAATCTTCCTTTTTCTGGCTAAGTCTGATGGCTGAGGAGGTTTGAGCCGATCTACAAGATTGGTGACTGGCAACTCTGTTTAGTCTGAGCTGGTACTTTCATTGATGTCACACACATTGTCTGTGTCACCATCTAGTCCTGCCTCTATTGTCTCAGCCATATACTTCAGCTACAAATAGCTAGCTACAAACTCAACTGTTCAGTGCACAATGACTTGTCCATGTGCAATAAAGTAATTAACTGCCAAGCAGAGTAACCCTTTACCAGTAGACAATACTTGCTTGCAGATTGGAAAAGAAAAATCCTATTCCTTGCCATGCTGCAAACTTGGGAGAAGAGCCCTACCACTATTACTGCCCTGTGAAGGCTGGAGAAGACCCTCCTGTGTCTGTTATGATATCAAATACTAGCACTGCGATCCAAAGTTCACCTCAAATGAAATACCAGTGAAAAATAGAGACAGTGGCAAAGGAAAAGTTCTCAAGAAATTTGGTGTTTGTGTAAGGGGGCCTGTAATTGAAAATAAGAATACTGTTCAAGACTGGTGGAGTTTATTTCCATGAGCAAACTTTTGGGAGCCGAGTTGATTACATTTTACATCAACAAGGAACAGTTGAACGAGAGTATTATTATATAATCCGATATATCTTACACCGATATACTGATGTCCGCATGATTGAGTGGAGACAATCTATTGCACTACTATGGACAAATATTAGTATGAGTGACTGCATGTACAGGAGCATGTACGAAACTGAGTATTCATTCCCCATTGACATTGATGAGATGATAGTTCCAATCAAGGGTACCAGTTGGTCTGAAATGTTGCAAGACCTGCCAGAAAGAGAAAAGTATGCTAGTCTTGTATTTGAGAATACATTTTTCCACACAAAGAATGCAGGTCCCCCTGAGTTGTTACCTAATTGTGGAAATTTTAAAGTTTCAAAGTATTTCATAAAACTGGATCGACACGCACGTTACCCTGGTTATCAATCCCGAGCTAAGCTGATGACAAGGCCAAGATTTGTACTGCAGGCTGGCATTCATTTTATCTGTTCAGTGATTAGTGGATACCAAAGAACCTTACAAGTTCCAAATACAGTGGCCATTCTGGCTCACTATCGGGATCGCATTCCTGGGAATTGTATTAATAAAGAGACTAAGGTAGATAAGTCTCTTCTCAAATATTCAGATGGACTCCGTATGCGAATGTGTACAAGGATATGATGAATTGTTTTGGTGTTTTTAAAAATTATTTTAGTACCACGAAGATGTGTGAAGTATATTTGATATAATATGTACATGACTTTGAAAATTGTGTGACCCTGTACTTTCTTAATTTTGGACTGTGTCTTGTCTCGTTGTTAGAGATTGATGTTTTATAGTTTTGTAACTACTAGCTGACTGAAGTTACTATATTGGCAACATGGAAAATGGCAATGTTTTGTGTGGGTGGACTGCTATGTCAGTCGGAGTGGTACCACCCCACTTGCATGGGAGGAACCAGGCATGTGTTTTGTGCATATAGCTGAGTGTATTTGTGTGGATCAATTGTGGTCATTGGGTGACACTCACTAATTGTCCACCAGGCTTGCATGTGCATAAGTGTAGAGCACATAATGATATTCTGCTTCTCGGAAGACCCTCACAAATAACCATTATGATCATTTTATTTAAGCTGAGAACTGAAAAAAACTGGAAATTTTTTGTGCACCATCAGGAGTTTAACTTGAGCCCTTATGCTTTCCAAGTAGCTGTCTCAACCGCTAGGCCACAGGCACCCAACATTCTTTACCTGTACTTTAGTAATACGTGTATATGAAAAAGTAGGTCAGGATAGGATTAGAGAGAAGGAAAGTAAACTATAAGGGAAAACCGACTGAACATTTCTTGCTGACAACTACATCAGGTTCTCGTCATCTTTTACTTGTGCTGCGGTGCACCACCATCATCCTTTCACATTCCTACAAAGGTTCATTGCTCTCTGCTGGAAGAATAAATCTTGTGTTTATAAACAACATGCTTCTGTGATGGATTGTCATAAATTCAAGCTGACTGGTGTGTTGGAGTGGATGACAATAAGCCTGCAGTGGTGGCGCTCTCATTCAATAGTGTGTACTTTAGATTACACTCCGCATTGCCCACCTAAGATATCATAGGAATGCGCATGCTCAATCCAGCCCAGGTATCACATACAATCACAAAGTGGTATGAAAGGTTATCCTTCTGAAGAGCATAGCCAACCATCAGATTCATAAATAGCAACAAAAATTCCCTGTGTCCTGATTCAGTAGTCATATGATAAGAGGAAAATAGTGGGGAACTAATCCTACACAATAAGTATCATTCCATTGCACTACCTGACCAAAGAAAATGACAAATTCCTACGAATGATTTAATGCCACAATGGTAGCATTATTCACGTTCCATGCTAGCTTTATATATATATATACAGAGAGGAAGAGCTACTATGCTTTAGTTTATGTTTCCCAGGAGCGATGTGCTATACATGTTTGGTGAGCAAAGTGGGAAGTTGGATTGGTGTTGCCGCACATGGTCAATCATGTATATATGCACATATGTATATATGTATGTTTGTATTCATGTATGTATACCTGTAGTAATGAATGCAAGAAGACAATAAGTGGCAAGCAAAGATGTGTAGAGAGAGAGAGTGGGGTGAACAAAAAAAACACCTTGATTTTAGCTTAAAATCCTTGTACTGTTTGTATTATGTTGGATGCCGCTCATAGGTTACATGATTTTTATAGGGTTAGGCATGAAGACATCATTGATGTTAGTATTACTGTTGATGGCAGATGGCTTAGACAGGGCCACAAACAAAATTATGGCTTGGTTGCGGTGATGTCTTGGGACACTGGAGAAGTTTTAGATTATTATCTTATGTCTAAGTTCTGTCAAGCTTGTGTGCAAAGACCTGAAGATGAAACAGAAGCAAGTTACACAGAATGGTTTGAGGGTCACAAGGTAAATTGTGAAGCCAATTTTGAAGGCTCTTCGGGTTCTATGGAAGTTGTATATAGGAACACAAAAACTTTTTTAGCGTTCAGTGGAGAGCTTAGGTACACACACATTAATTAGTGATGGGTATACAAATGCACATAAACGGTTGTTGGAAGTCGAGCCTTGCGGTCCTAGTGTCTTTGGGTAGTGCTAGGGGGGTTAGTCGTGTGTCTAGTTAAAATGCAAACCTACTATAGGGGAGCAATTAGAAATAATAAGGACAACCTAGAGGGGATGATTTGCGATGTGAAAGCAATTTTTTATCACTCTTAGTCAACTATGGAACATCCCAACACGAATATTGTCCTACAGGAGTTTTGAGTTGGTGTAAGTTTAATCCAGCTTGTGCTAAAGGTGAGGTACCACCAGTACCGATAGGCCTATGATTCCTCTGGACAAGGCTATGTATGTTAGGAGGTTTTTGATAAATTAATGTCCGAGGATCTTTTGTGCAAATGTTTAGGTGGTTATACACAACCAAAATAAGTTTAATTCTGTTGTGTGGAGTAGAGCGGGACATATGAGTGCAACAAGTGTCAGGCTTGCTGTCGAGAGGCAGCAGAGTTCAATGGATGGCGGAACATTGTATGGTCCTGGCATGGGGGATCTGTAAAAAATTTATTTTGTTTATGTGTCTTTTGCTTTCTATTGTCAAACAGATTACTGGAAGATACTTTTGTTTATGTGTCTTTTTGTCAAGCTTAGGAATTAGTGGAGGATGACTTTTGTTTGTGTTCTATTGTTTTTCAGGGATTACTGGAGGGTGTCGGAAGACATGTGTGGAGGGTGACGATGGATGGACCTGGGCATGGGAGCCCTGCAAATGATGACGTGTTTATGTTTGCTAATTCAATATTAGCAAAGCAACATACATGTAACAAGTCTGATGCATCTTTAATTTATGTGTATGTATATATTATATATATATATATTGTTGGTTTTCAGGTTGTAGTTAGGATGTAGGATACTGCTGTTGTTGAAAAAATAAAGGACTGTGAAAAGTCAATTGGTTGCTTTCAACATTTTGTTTGTACACACAATTCTAGGATGTATTCTGGTGAAGCAGGGGGTGTTTATGGCAGCTGGGATGTGATTACAAACTGCTTGGACTTCAAGGCTCAATAATTATCTCTGAAGTGATTTTTGAAAAACCGTTCAAATGATAACTTGAATATTTTTTATCCTTTCATTAAAAAAAATATATATCATTTGAAAGCAATTTTTATATTCTACAACTTGCGCGGAGTTTTTGTTTGATAGCATTACTAAAAAAAGACCTATAGATGAAAATGTAACGTGATGTCATAAAGCTATGTTCAGAAAATGAGACAAAAAACCTTTTTTTCAAAATTTCAAGACGCGCAGTTTGTAGTGCTCATTATGATAGACTAAATATAGACCAAATAAGAGCCTCGCTACTGCAACGTGGTTTACTTAACAGCTTACGGTCCGCACTGGAAGAGAGCTATGAAAAAATTATGGCGAAACAAAATAACAAAAGAGACTTACCATTAGAAAGCACAGACTGCAAGCTATAATTTGATATATAAATCGGGAAACTAGAGTGAATGCGAGCAAAGATTGGTACTTTATATGAGACTACGCGATACGCAGCCTTCTTTCCCCCTTAAAGGTGGCACAAAAAGGCCAAAAATATAGCGCTACGTCTTCATTCCTCCCAAAAGCAGATTTAATTATGATTGGCTTAAAACCTCTCTTGGGTAGTTCTAAAAATACACACGAAGTTTTATTTTGGCCTAGTGCGGTCTGGACAAAAAAGAAAAGTGATGTAAGTAATTGATCAAAGATTTTGCTACTGGTAGACTTTCTGGATGTAACACAAGCTTGAAAACATAAGAGTGTGATACTGTGGTGGCAGCGCCTCCATGGATGACTACCAAGTGGACGATCAAGACTATTCTACCCAACCATATTGAGGAACATTCCAAGCCTTAATAATCATACAGAAATCAGATCATACATGCATATACAGGATTGTACATGAACTCAGTCACAAGACTCTCAATATATCACACATGTAGCTTAGCACCAAGCAAATAGAAGTAGCTAGGTGGGCAGGTGGTCTTTTTCTAAAAGAGCCTTGCCAAAGAGAGAGGATTTTTCTTATTATCAATCTTTATTTATTGTAACTGAGAGTTTCTCAATGTAGAGAGTGTGCAACAGACAATGACGATGACCCCTCCAATGACGACAACGATGATGATGATGATGATGATGCTGTGCAGCCATGGAAATACTGCCTTACTTTTGTAATGGGATCTTTGCCATCAGGGTTGCGGACGAGCCATTTCCTTAATGTCATCACTTGAACATTTGAACTTGAGTGGAAGGGGGTTCTATCAACTATATGAATAATGCACTTGAGGTAGCTACCACTAGTTATCACTTCATTTGTTTGTAATAATTATAACGGAATCTCATATTAAATTATTTGATGACGATGATAATTGTAATTATGACGAAGACGATGAGGATAATTGTGATGATGCTGCTGCTGATGATGATGATGACGATGACAATTTTAATAATAATAATTGTAATGGTGAGGGATGATGACGATGATGATGATGATGATGATGATGACAACAACAACAATGAAAACAATAACAACAACAACGACTATGTTGATGATGTTAATATAATAATAATTGTGATGGTGATGATAATTGTGGTGATAATGATGGTGAATACTAGAAGAATAAACTTTTGCCATTCTAACTCCTGTGGAAAGCAACATGCTTCATTCTGATTTTGCTTGCTGTGTTATATATAATTATTATATATATATCCCTGAAACAGCTGGAGCCACAATTCCTTCGAGGCCGAGCCTATGATGGTGTGGGTGCTATGGCATGAAAATCAAAAGGAGCAGCTGCACGTATATATAATCAAACAGTATCCAAAGGCAGTGTATACACAATATGCTGCCCAATTGAATCTTTGTGTAGTCAAATGCTGCAGTGTTCAAGAAGAGACAGACAGAACTTGAAGTATGGATTGATGACATCATTGAAGGTGAAAAAGATAAGAGATGTGCCAAGCCAGTGGGTAGAGCATCGTGAAAACCTTCCACATTTTTATGACTTTTTTCCCAGTTGTGTAGAGGTTATTGCTAACATATCTGCAACCGAATGGAATAGAGATTCCTGTTTTGATACTCCATCATGCCTATAGGACGTCTTGGTTTTCTTTCATTGTTACTTTGAATGCTACACAGTGTTTTAGCTTATACACGATGGCTGAGTTTGAAGATTCAGGGGCCTTATGTGGATGTAGCATATGCCGAAAGTATGTAAAAGGTATTCTTCATACGTCAAGGTCAAATGTGGATTAATTTATCAGAGAATGTTTAAAATTGCTGCAAGTGTTGGTCCGGTTGAGTCCAGACCACGTCTAGTTAATAGACAGCAACATCATTCAAATATCCAGACACAGAATTGTAGATTACTTCCGTCTGAACCTCACAATTCCCTGTAGCTAGACCACCAGATTACTGAGCTTGACAAGATTTGATGAAGCTTTATCTCATAATATTTCTGAGTTCATGCTCTTACTTCAGCAAACATTAATGGAGCCAGAGCATCCAAACATTCATTATTGCCATTCTATGAATATCATGGTCTCACTTCCTATAACCAGCTGTGAGTGCGAATATTCTATTATCATGCTAAGATTGATAAAAACACCACTCCGTAGCACCATGGGGCAAGTGAGACTGAATGGGCTAGCATTGCTCTATTATCATCAAGATACAGATCTTACTCCAGAAGAAAATGTTGGGGAATTTGCTGGATATCATCCCCGACGCATGTTACTGCACTTAGTGTTATGTGTGTATTTATCATATTCATTTTACTTTTATTAAACTGTGAAGCTTTAACGTGCATCCATTGCTGCATGGCCATCATAATCAACTTCAATTTTTATTCACTATACGTTTCGACTAGATGCTCTAGTCTTCATCCTGAATTTCATGTGAAACTTTGATCTCTCTGACCCGTAGGATGGACGTTTGAGCAAGATGGAGAGCAGAACATTTATCGGAGTTAACCCTTTCACCGTCGGATTAAAAAAAAAATTGGACTCGGGTTTCAGGATGAAGACTTAGAGCATCTAGTCGAAACATCGAGTGAATAAAAATTGAAGTGAAGGTAATTTCGATATTCATTTCCAAAAGTGACAAGTTCAAAGTGTGAAGTAACACACCCAAAGTTCAGTAGTGACTGTAGCATTAAAGTGCACTTAATAAGATGTGGTTAATTAAACACACACAACATTACATAAAGCACTGCTAGCTATAACATTTGTGGAAAGTTCCATTCAAGGAGAGATTGGCTGCTTTACATCTGAAACAGATGCATGATAGAAAGAGCAACAAGCTAACCCCTCTTCTAACTATTATTCAAGTGTGACTCATCTCTATCCATCATGAAACTCCTGTTGGGTCATTGTGTGTCAGTCCACGAGTATTCAGTGGGTGAATATAACTTAGTATTGTGTATTAAAGATTCTCTGGGTAAATATACCACAGTAGTATGGTTTATTTTGTCAACTCTTGTTATTTATTTATTTATTTATTTTTTGTCTTAGAAGTAATAATAATAATAATATGACATATGTAATACCACATATTTTTGTATATATATATATTTTTTTAATGGGAAAGTGTCAGATGCCTGTGCTGCCCAGTACAGACGTGCAGTTTTGTTATTATATAGCATCAACGTTTATTAAAGCATTACTATCATGGTTTCTATTTACATCACAGTAACTAGTTGCCTAGCACACCATGAATATTGTAAACAACCTTGTGCATTGAGTGAGCAATTTCATTATCAAAATTTTACCTGATTGATGCAATATGCTTGACCTGAAAGACAGTCAAGCATTTGTTACGTCTAGAGCCTAGACCAGGTCTGTGCAGAAAGATAGGGAGGCTGACACCATTTTTTTACAAAGTGTTAAAAAAAAATTGTGGTAATGACTTTGAAACTCCATAAATTCTACATACTTCATAGAAATATATAGCTTTAAAAAAAGCTCTCTCTATGGAATTTGATGCTAAAGAGTGACACTGTTGCACAGGCAATACCATGGCCAAGGTACAGGCAGTCAAAATTTGGAGACCCTAAAACATGAATTCCCATAACTCTAACTGTTCTAGCTCCAAATTGGAAAGTGCTAGACAGTTGAAATGAGTACCAGTGGCTAGAGGGAGCTCTACTCTACTAAATGAGTGTTTTCATTAGGCGCAAAACGTGGATGTGATCCCAGTGATAGGCAATGCCCGTTTGACGGCGCTATTAATTGGTGATGTCTTGGGATCCTACCACATTCAAACGGCGGGCCGAGAAGGTCCCTGTGTCCACCAATCGACAACAACATGAACTCGGGCAAGAGTGTCCGCTAGTGAAACGCGCATGCGTGAGCGTCTTTCCGCCATCGTTTAAAGGCATACCTTTTTAGGTTTTCCAACAAACGCGGCAGGAGGAACATCGCTAAGAAATGCCAAAAAGTTACCGTATTCTTGTGGTGTTCGCTGCCGTACTTCTATTCACCACCGCTGCCCTGTTCCTCAAATCAGCCAAACTAAGTACGATAAAACTCGACAAAGTAATCGCTGAATACGAGGAACAGCAATCTAAAAATCAAAGCCTTGAAGGTTCTAGTGGCAATTCTGACCCAGTTTCGCCAACAACAGTGAATGCTCTAAATATTACCGTTAAACAGTTGCAACTGATAAAGCTTCCATGGACTTCAGTCTTTGGTAAGGGTGAGGATGATTCATATCACTTCTTTTCAGCATATTTTGATGACAGATCTGGTGCACCTAACAGACCTGCTGTGATAGTAATGGGTTATGCCTTGAAGGGAGTTCGAAAGATTCCCCTTTACTGCATCTTCAAGTATGCAGATGGAGGCAATGTTTGCCTAAAGAAACCATTGGAAAAGAAAAATCCTATTCCTTGCCATGCTGCAAACTTGGGAGAAGAGCCCTACCACTATTACTGCCCTGTGAAGGTTGGAGAAGACCCTCCTGTGTCTGTTATGATATCAAACACTAGCACTTGCGATCCAAAGTTCACCTCAAATGAAATTCTAGTGCAAAATAGAGACAGTGGCAAAGGAAAAGTTCTCAAGAAATTTGGTGTTTGTGTAAGTGGGCCTGTAATTGAAAGTAAGAATACTGTTCAAGACCTGGTGGAGTTTATTTCCATGAGCAAACTTTTGGGAGCTGAGTTGATTACATTTTACATCAACAAGGAACAGTTGAACGAGAGTATAATCCGATATATCTTACACCGATATACTGATGTCCGCATGATTGAGTGGAGACAATTCAAGAATTGGTATCCATTGCACTACTATGGACAAATACTTAGTATGAGTGACTGCATGTACAGGAGCATGTACGAAACTGAGTATTCACTCCCCATTGACATTGATGAGATGATAGTTCCAATCAAGGGTACCAGTTGGTCTGAAATGTTGCAAGACCTGCCAGAAAGAGAAAAGTATGCTAGTCTTGTATTTGAGAATACATTTTTCCACACAAAGAATGCAAGTCCTCCTGAGTTGTTACCTAATTGTGGAAATTTTAAAGTTTCTAAGTATTTCACAAAACAGGATCGACACGTATGTTACACTGGTAATCAATTCCGAGATAAGCTGATCACAAAGCCAAGATTTGTACTGCAGGCTGGCGTTCATTTTATCTGTTCAGTGATTAGTGGATACCAAAGAACCTTACAAGTTCCAAATACAGTGGCCATTCTGGCTCACTATCTGGATCCCATTCCTGGGGATTGTATTAATAAAGAGACTAAGGTAGATAAGTCTCTTCTCAAATATTCAGATGGACTCAATATCAAAATGTGCACAGGGATATGATGAATTGTTTTGGTGTTATTTTTAAATGTTCATTATTTTAGTGCCACGAAGATGTGTGAAGTATATATGATATAATAATTATGTAAAAATTGTCTTAACTTGAGCACTTATGCTCTCCAGGCAGCTGTCTCAACTGGTAGGCTACAGACACCCAACATTCATTACCTATTCTTTAGAAATACTTGTCTACAGTGAATTAAAAAAAGTAGGTCAGGATACTTCAGGTGGACTATAGAGAGAAGGAAAGTAAACTATTAGGGAAAACTGACTGAACATTTCTTGCCGTACAAATGGAATACATATATCTGGTTCTCGCCATCTTTTACCTGTGGTGCTGCACACCAGCATCATTTTTTCACATTCCTACAAAGGTTCATTGCTCTCTGCTGGAAGAATAAATCTTGTGTTTATAAACAGCATGCTTCTCTGTTGGATTTTCATAAATTCAAGCTAACTGGTGTGTTGGAGTGGATGACAATAAGTCTCCAGAGGTGGCGCTCTCATTCAATAGTGTGTACCTTAGATTATACTCCACATTGCCAACCTAAAATATCATTGGAATGCTCATGCTCAAACCAGCCCAGGTATCACATACAATCACAAAGTGGTATGAAAGGTTATCCTTCTGAAGAGCATAGCCAACCATGCGCAAATCAGATTCATAAATAGCAAAAAAAATTCCCTGTGTCCTGATTAAGTAGTCATATGATGAGAGGAAAATAGTGGGGAACTAATCCTACACAATAAGTATCATTCCATTGCACTACCTGACCAAAGAAAATGACAAATTCCTACGAATGATTTTATGCCACAATGGTAGCATTATGCACGTTTCATTCTAGCTTTATAGATATATATTTATATATACAGAGAGAAAGAGCTACTATGCTCTAGTTTATGTTTCCCAGGAGCGATGTGCTATACATGTTTGGTGAGCAAGGTGGGAAGTTGGATTGGTATTGCCGCACATGGTCAATCATGTATATATATATATGTATGTATGTTTGTATTCATGTATGTTTACTTGTAAAGATAATAGTAATGAATGCAAGAAGACATCAAGTGGCAAGTAACGATGTGTAGAGAGAGAGGGGGGAACAAAAACACACACCGTGATTTTAGCTAAAAATCCTTGTACTGTTTGTTATGTCCAACCCCTAGGAGAGCTCTAGTCCTAATACAGTACTCATCTGTACATTATTGATATCATCATGCTTTGTTATGCTTAGCCAAGAATTGTTAGAGTTAAAAACACACCAAGATTGGAGTCTGCTCAGAACAATGTATAAGAGGTAAAGGATTAGACTATCTGAAACCCTGATAGGCAAGGTCCTGGCATCCATAGTCTTCTCCACTTCAACAATCAGTCATGTCTTCTCTTTGCTCTTTCCAAACATATGCAGGAGGTGCAATGGCCTGAGGCCTTGAAACACAATAGGATGACAAATTCTGAAATAGAAATGAGTATGGAGTTTTGTTAGGAGTACTTTAAGCTTCCCTTGAAGATAAGAAGCACACTACACTAGGGTGAGCTCATCAGGCAGCACTTTTTGAAGAATTCTCAAGTACTTAATGAAGACCACACAGAAGATGACAAGAACTGATGGTTTCCACTTTTAACCTGGTTAATGTTTTAAGCAGTGTTTAGTGTGCTATCCACCATTAGCACATCTGCCCTCCATTGACTATGCATCAGTTATCCTTTCTATATATGCCAACTATGCAGCCAATTCACTCATCTACATTGCTTTGGCATGCTGATGAATTGAATAGCTTTTCCAGAATGAAACTTCCATCATTTAACTATCAACCATGCAGCTCATTCTCACTGTGCCAGCTTTCTTTCCTCTAGCTTCAAATCTGCTGCCACTTTCTCAATCGTTCTCTTTACTATGACGACCATTCCTTTGCACAAGCCCATTGTATTTAAGGTCGGTGACCTATTCATATTATTTGTTCTGGGTGAACATGCACAGAATACATACATAGATCCAACAACTTGCAGGGTTACCCGGCATTGCCCAGGGGAAAAAAGAAAAATGACACAATATGATTACAGTTACATTCCTAAATAGAAAATCCCATAAAATGAGTCTTACTTAAAGGTAGCCAAAATACCACAAAAAGGAGCCCAAAATAATCTACATCCTTCATTCCTCCCAAAAGCAAATTTAATTATGTTTGGCTTAAAACCTTTCTTGGGTAGTTCTAAAAACACATACGAAGTTTTATTTTGTCTGAATCAGCCCAGAGATCTCTATACACCTAGTGCTGTCTGGATAAAAAAGGGAAGTGATGTAAGTATTAATCAAAGATCACGATACACTGTTGCTACTGGTAGACTTTCTGGATGCAACACAAGCTTGAAAACCTAAGAGTGGGATACTGTGGTAGCAGTGCCTCCATGGACGGCTACTACCCAAGTTGAGGATGAAGACTATTCTACCCAACCATATTGAGGAACAATCCAAGCCAATCTAACTAAATCATACAGAAATCAGATCACACATGCATATACAGGATTGTACATGAACTCAGTCACAAGACTCTCAATATATCACACATGTAGCTTAGCACCAAGCAAATAGCCTTATAAAGAAGTAACTAGGTGGGCAGGCAGTCTTTTTCTAAAAGGAGCCTTGCCAAAGAGAGAGGATTTTTCTTATTATTAATCTTTATTGTATTGTAGCTGAGAGTTTCTCAATGTAGAGAGTGTGCAACAGACAATGACGATGATGATGATAATAATGCTGTGCAGCGTGGGAATGCAGCCTCAGTAATGGGATCTTTGCCATCAGGGTTGGGGACGAGCCATTTCCCTAATGTCATCACTTGAACATTTGAACTTGAGGGAAAGGGGGTTCTATAATAATGCACTTGAGGTAGCTACCAATACCTATGTACTAGTTATTACTTCATTTGTTTGTAATATAAGGGGTCCTTCACAATTATCAACATTTTCACAAGTGTACAAAACGTACGTTAGGGTGGAGGCCTGCCGTACGCTCTCTATTAAAAAAAAAAGACATAAAAAAAAATCTAACCAGAGACTCCCAATCTTGCAAGTGCCGAATTCTCTACCAAAGCGTGTCCTAATTTTGGACTGACCGACCAACTGAGCAAGCTAGACAGCTGCCTCCCGTCGCTGGACTGGACAATGTCGCGCATGCGTACTCTTCACCAAGTATCAACATTACTGATACTTTACCTGCTCAGAATCTGTCCGAATGGTTTCCAAACGTTACGGCACCGGCGGTACTAAGGGGGGTGGGGGGGGGGGGGGGGGGGGGGGGGGGGGGGGCGGGGGCGGAGGGGTGTTCGCCCCCCCAACCACACAGCTTTACCAGCCAGCTAGCAAAGCACAAATCAGTCACGCGTAATTTGATGCTGTTTTTTTTTAACAATGGCGACAAAAAGACAGCAGCAAAAACATATAATTTTGGACGCCGTTTGTGAGATGGACCACTATCACGAGAATAAGATTGAGTCGAGTGCTTGCTTGCTATTGCAAATTGTAGCTTTGAGCTGGCAGCTAGTGAATGTGCTTGTGTCGTAGACTCGTAGAGACCTAGTGAATAGTGTTGTAGAGCGGCGTGCGTTTAATTTCGCGTTATTCGCGCTATTAAAAATATTTTAAAAATATTATTTTTTATTTTATAATTTTTAAATTTTTTATATAATTATAATAGCTAGAGTCCAGATTATATAGAGTCCAGATTATCATATTTTTAGTGTAAAGGGACAAACTTTAGACAATAACTGGAGATGCTGAACTGTCTACTTTCCGTCATTAGTGTTGCCCACCATTGTCTAATCATCATTGTCTTTGAAGTCTTTGAAGTTCATATATATAGTGTGTTCTGATTACTTTTTCTATAATGAGATTGCTGAAGTATAAAGCTAGCTAGTTCTGTAGTTGTTCTTCTGAGTTGATCTATTTCACTGTACTTCAGTCAGTTATCATCAATGCATTCAGTATCTTGCAGCAGTCATCTACACTGTCTGCAAGTCCAGATGCCAGACAGTATGTCAAAAAGCTTTGCAAAACTAGGTGGGCATGCAGATATGAAGCCATAAAGGCAATCGAGGCAAATTTCCAAGTCATTTTTTAACTACTTTTTACTATCGAAGATGAAACATCACAGACAAAGGCTGCAGCTGATGCTAGAGGCTTATTGCACCAATTTCAGAGCTTTGAGTTTCTTCTGGTCATGACTGTACTAAAGCAGCTCCTGGTCAGTATCTTCAATCTAGGCAGATTGACTTAGGAGCAGCAGTCTCATCCATCAGGCCACACTCACTGTTTTAAGGAGACAGAGAACTTAAGACAAGTTTCAGGAGTTCTTTGAGACAGCTACTTCTCTTGCTAACACAATTGGTGCTGATATTCCCACAATGCTCTCTGCATGGAGGAAGAGAATCTTGCTGCGACTTGATCATATGTGGCATACCGAGCATCATCACGAAACGGTTGAAAGTAAGTACAGAGCAGAATTTTACTATCAGGTACTGGAGTATTGATGGAACAAATAGAAGGGCGATTCTCACAAGAAACACAGAACCTCCTAGTTTCTTTCAGCTACCTCCAGCCTGAAAAATTGCTGAAGCAGGGTGAGGACCAAAAAAACTGACAGCAACTTGCAGCACCTAGCTGAGTTCTATGGAATGAATGAAACAGCTCTGAAAACAGAGTTTTTCCTGTTTAAGGAATCTAGGAGACTGCTCAGCATTTAATCTTGAGTTTGACATGTGGAAACAAAAGTGGGAAAGTCAGGCATAGCTGTCTGACATAGATGTCCTAGAAAAAGCCTTACAACATACAGATAAAGACTTTCCCCCCAACATTCACATACTTACACACATCATGGCCTCACTTCCTATAACCAGCAGAGCTGTGAGTGTGAATATTCTATTATCATGCTAATATTGATAAAAACACCACTCCATAGCACCATGGGTTAAGTGAGACTGAATGGGCTAGCATTTTATCAGGATATCGATCTTACACCAGAAGAAGATGTTGAGGAATTTACCCCATAGCTTATAGTTGCTAAGAACAGGAGGGCATTCTTTATGTGATAGCTATAATATTCACCAGCAACACTGTTACCCCATAGCTTATAGTTGCTAGGAACAGGAGGGCATTCTTTATGTGATAGCTATATATTCACCAGCAACACTGTTACCGCATAGCTTATAGTTGCTAGGAACAGGAGGGCATTCTTTATGTGATAGCTATATATTCACCAGCAACACTGTTACCCCATAGCTTATAGTTGCTAGGAACAGGAGGGCATTCTTTATGTGATAGCTATTCACCAGCAACATTGTTACCCCATAGCTTATAGTTGCTAGGAACAGGAGGGCATTTTTTATGTGATAGCTATTCACCAGCAACACTGTTACCCCATAGCTTATATAGTTGCTAGGAACAGGAGGGCATTCTTTATGTGATAGCTATTCACCAGCAGCACTGTTACCCCATAGCTTATAGTTGCTAGGAACAGGAGGGCATTCTATATGCGATAGCTATTCACCAGCAGCACTGTTACCCCATAGCTTATAGTTGCTAGGAACAGGAGGGCATTCTTTATGCGATAGCTATTCACCAGCAGCACTGTTACCCCATACCGGCATTCTTTATGTGCTAGGAACAGGAGGGCATTCTTTATGTGATAGCTATTCACCAGCAACAATGTTACCCCATAGCTTATAGTTGCTAGGAACAAGATTTATGTGATAGCTATTTACCAGCAACATTGTTACCCCATAGCTAATAGTTGCTAGGAACAGGAGGGCATTCTTTATGCGATAGCTATTCACCAGCAACATTGTTACCCCATAGCTTATAGTTGCTAGTAAAAAAGGGGCGGGATTATTAATTTGTATTTATTGTTGTTTGTCCTACTTCTGGCAGGTTAATTATGATATCTGGTAAGGGGTCTCATCCGATACAGTCCGTTCTATGGATCTTTTCTTTATGACAACTATTCCAGGTTTACATAACCCGTATTATTTATGACAGGTGACCTGTTCACATATTTTACAGGTGTTGAACTTATGATGCATAAACATGCCATTCCAGGCAAAACCAGTTTTCTATTCACCACCACACTGAGTCTTGCTTTGCTCGTCTAATGAAGTGGCAAACAAAGGTGCATTATGTGATGAGGGAAGGTGCATTAAGTGATGAAGGAAGATGCATTATGTGATGAGGGAAGGTGCATTAAGTGACGAAGGAAGGTGCATTAAGTGATGAGGGAAGGTGCATTAAGTGATGAGGGAAGGTGCATTAAGTGATGGAGGTAGGTCCATTAAGTGATGAGGGAACGTGCTCTGATGAAAGGTGCATTAAGTGACATGGGAAGGTGCATTAAGTGACATGGGAAGGTGCATTAAGTGACATGGGAAGGTGCATTAAGTGATGGGTAAGATGCTTTAAGTGATGAGGAAAGGTACCATCCAGAGTGTACAATAACTCTGATTGGTGACCAAGATGAGCTTGATTTTTAGGAGCCTTCATCAAAAGCTAGAATTGATGGAATAATGCAATAAGTAACTCCAGCCCCATAGTGATAAGACACATTTTCCAGGTGATTTATAGATGTTATTAAGGCTTCTTTGTCACTGGGATAAAATCCTTCCAACATCCATGGTTCCAAGTATATATGAAAGCTCTAATCCTGTATTGATAATATGGCATCTGTATCAACTCGCTCTTCCAAAAGTCACACTAGGACTGCAATTTTTCAATTTTTCAAAACATCACACACACAATTGAAGTAGCTATATCTTACCAACATCTTATAGGCTTTCGAATAAATATTTGTATATACATCACATTTAAATACAAAAGGTTGTGATATTGCGTCAGTTGAGTGTGTTATCAACCAACAAAACTGCATTGTACAAGATGGGAGGAAAAGTATATTATAAAGTCAGTCTGTTTTTAATACAAATGAAACATTAAGGGAAGGTGTCTGTGCAAATTAAAAAAATGGCTGCAGTTTGACAGCACAGTTATACATTAGTTCCATAACTCCTTCTTTCATACTTGCCCTCCACACAAGGAGTGACGCAGTCACTGATAATTGCCAGGGATGAAACCAGAAATGCAACAAAACTCACACTCATTATACTGATGAGGTACTTCCAAGTTTTATCGAGATCTTCACAGCTTGGAATTAGTTCATCGACAACTGCAAATGTACTTCTGAATGTGTCACCGTAAAGATTTGAGCTTGGGTCAAATATACAGGTAGCATTACCAGCTGTTATGTAGAGAATGAAAATGGATGAGGGAGGAAGGATGGGAGGAGAGGAGTACGGAGGAAGGATGGGAGGAGAGGGGTGCAGAGGAAGGGAGTGGGAATGGAACAAATATTTATGACTGACATTTATTATTGGATATAATTTGAACTAATATTGGAAACTGCTTGATCTTACAAAACTTGAGTTGTTTCTTCTATACTTGAACAGTTAGTCAAGGGTACCCCCTCCCAACCCCCCCAACCCCCGAATTACTGGATACCATTATATAGGTTGATCACATACAAACAATAACTTATTACAATGTAGGATAGGAATTTTCCACTGCACAACATTGTACTTTATAACTTGTTATGTACCAAACAAGTCCAATGTAAGAAGTCTAGCTAGAGGAAGCATAAAGTGCATGTGCGTGTGTGTATTAGCATGACCAGAAGAAAAAACGATTCCAAGCTCTCGGAAACCGCCATCACCAAAAATGCAATAGCACTTACGATCATCAGCAATTTTTTGTTTAGGATATATATACCTGTGCATGCATTTTTCACATTTCTTACAAATTATGCAGCATGGCAACATTACCAAAAAACTACATCAGCTACAATAACTTGCCCAATAATCAATTTGAAATTATATTCTCTCAATATTTCGACTAAATGCTCTAGCCTTCATCAGGAATAATATTCTGATGAAGGCTAGAGCACCTAGTCAAAATAGTACAATTTCAAGTTGATTATTGAGAAGGTTATTGTAATGTTATGTCAACTGAGAGTTCATTGAGAGTATCAGCTATACATTAGCAATCACATAATGCAAACAGTTTGCCAGTTTGTGGCGAGGTTGCCTTGAGCCCTACTCTATTAGAAAAACACCTTGGTTACTGAAATTTCGAAATTACTTGCAGTGATAGCTATTCTGAGTCTTCAGAACTAAAACAGTTGGTTGGTCAAATAAATCGACCCATTCCTTCCAGCACCTTTGGTATGGGTAGCTACACCTGCTAGAATACATTTCAATATTAATAATCAGTAAATAAAAAAAAGAGGAAACAAAATCCGTACACATGTAAACGGTGAAAGGTTATCCAACTGGTTGTGATCTGCAAAAGTTTTGTCTCCTTTAAACAGGTCAATGTAAATATAATTGTTTGCTTGCTTTGTTTAGTTGCTTAGTTGTTAACCTTTTCACTGCACATACCCGGTAGTACCGGGTAGAAAAAATGAATTGTGCGTACCCGGTATACCGGGTATGTGAAAATAATCCTTTTTTTAAATGCGCCTGTACTGCACATGCCATCTATAATTTTTTTATGAACTAGAGGTGATTTCCACATGGAAAGTCGTGTTTCCCAGTGGTAGGCAGCAAAATGGCGCGAGCGCGGCTTCACAGCAGGCGATACACAACAAAGTTGTGGACCAGATCTTTGCTGATACGGACAGCGAGGACAACTTTGATTTGGACGATACAGGTAATTCATTTCCAACAGTTGACTATGATAATGCCAACACTGAGATTGGGAGTATTCCATGGACGAGGCCAATGATTTTCTCGACTTGGGCAGCCCTGCACAGGGCCAAGGTGACAATGCTATGTCTGTAGATTGAAACGACATCAATGTGACCAAAATATATGGCTGCTAAGGGTTACATAACGATAAATGTTCAAAACACATTTGAAAATATGCATCTGAACATCAAATACCTGCATTCCATCATCCCAGAGGGATGTATGGAGTATAAATGACTAATTATTGGGAAAAACACATGTTACAGTGTTTTTTCATGATTCTGCCGACAAACGTTGATTTTTTTCTGTTTTTTTAATAAAATGAATTCATGTTTTTATTCATTTTATGTATCTTCATCATTATCCAGTGAAAAAACAGCATCCCATAAGAAGTTCTTGGAGAAAAAGTAGTTTTTATCATTGATTTGATGAAAGAAGGGAAATCCAATATGGCCGCCATGAGGTCACATGACCACCTAATTATGCAAAATACCAAATTTCAATTTTTCTCCCATAGGCCAACCTCTTGCCCACCCAAACACACAAAAATAATTTAATTTTTTTGGCATTGATTTCAAAATACCTTTTTTTTTTTAAAGGCCCAGCACAGGGAGGGGGGTGGTATTTACCAGCAGGTGAAAGGGTTAATATGTACATATATTTTTTGCTTTTAATCAGCTCTGTTTTTATTTTGTTGGTTTATTGCTACTCTATATTTACTTTTTTCTGACCTGCTCATTGTTGTCATATGACACACATACCAATTCTTGTTTCCATTGTTGACTTGACCCATGTAGGGTCAACTACAGCCTCCTTCAAGGACTTGGTAGCAGATGCAGAGGTGAATTCCACAAACCAAAACAGCAGATGTTTGAGTCTCAGTTAGACTTGGCGACCGTTAAATAACTCCACAAACCAAACAGTAGAACTGAGCGTGCATCATTCGTTTTCCCTATAACATAAGACATGCAGTCTTGACTCAATTCCAATTTTACAAAAAGGACAAGAGTTCGCTTGACTGCATCATCGACAACCTATCCATTCCTTTTCACCATAATCAAGAAACAGAGTAGTTGTGGGTGTGCATTGGAACATTTGGAGTCTTCTGCTACTGAACTATTAGAACTGAGAGCAGGCTAGTTGTGGGTTTGCATTGGAACATTTGGAGTCTTCTGCTACCGAACTATTACAACTGAGAGCAGGCTAGTTGTGGATGTGCATTGGAACATTTGGAGTCTTCAGGTATATACTAGGTATGCAAGGGGGAGGGGGGGGGGGGGGAGAAATAGATACATAAATAGATAATGATGGTCAATTTTTTTTTAATACTTACAATGTTATTTGTACCTATGGTTTACCACCTTAGCAAAGATTAATTTTGGCTAAAGCTATCGTTTAGGCAGTTAAGAAGCGGCGGATTTGATATATGATATTTTGGTTTTAGTTGGTTTTTTGTTGTCATTTGCCATTTCAAAATAATTATGTATAATCAAAATAGTGAGTGCTGGCATATCCCTGGATATGAGGATTGCAACTAGATCGACCTATTACTTGAAATAGCAGGGGGGGGGGTTAACAAAGTTTATATCTCTTTAAAACTAGATATGGCAGCTTCTTAGTATACTAAATGGTGATTTCAGCTGATAATGGGTCCCCAAACACTTCAGGCATGCCATAAATCTTGGCAAAGGTAGTCAACTGGTTAAAAACTGTCCTCAGTAATTTTTGTATCTAATTCCCCCCCCCCCCCCCCCCCCACACACACACCACACACAACACACACACACACATAACTTGTGTATATACAATATCTCTATTCATATTTACTACCACAAGACTCCAAACTGTCCAATATATTCCAATGACCAAATCATGCCCAAAAAATTGGTATGAGCTCATAAATTAATTTTATAAAAACACAAGTAAATATCTATCAGCCCGATCTTCAACAAAACAAAGTAACTACTTATAAGGCATGTGATATGTGTATAAATGAATACATAGACAAGTACCTTTAGTAATAAAATGGTAAATAACATCTAGTTCTTGCGTTACGCTGAGTAACTTCTTGTAGATTATAAACTTGAAACAAAACATTGATTACAAAAAATATTGTTTTTTTACCAATGGAGACTACAAACATTTACATGTATTCATATGATGTAAATACTGCTTTAAAAAAAACTGTATTCTTTATATATTATAAAAAAGGTAAAGGGTCCTGCAAATCTTTGTCGTCTACATTGGTAAAGACTTGTTTCTAGTTTTACTACTTTTTTTGAGATATAGTAAACCTTCTTGTCTTGTATGTCCCAAGATGCATGTGTATATCGGATAGACTTATAAAAGAAAAATTTACATAGACTTAACACTTTTTTGGATCCTTAACCTAACCAAATATACAGTAAAATATTATTATTGTCACCCAAGACATATTGTCAGAGCGATAGTGATCACTTCTTTGCAGCAAAATTGTGGAATTGCTACTGAATCAGATGAATTGGCTCAGCCAGCTTAACATTGTGCGTGCGCACACACACTATTGTGTTTATATTGATAATTTCCAGCTGTTTGCAATACAGAGCACAATTTTGAGTTCTCTAGTAATAAAATGATAACGAAGAATCTATGGTACACATGCTTAAAAATAAATACTCTCCACTGGGATGTACATTTTGTCTCGGCATTTGTCGATGCTGTTGATGCTGCTCCAGGATTCTCTGCATGCTGTTGCTACTGCTCCAGAATTCTCTGCATGCTGTTGCTACTGCTCCAGGATTCTCTGCATGCTGTTGCTACTGCTCCAGAGTTCTTGCATGCTGTTGCTACTGCTCCAAGGTTCTCTGCATGATGGTGATGCTGCTCCAGGATTCTCGGCATGCTGTTGATGCTGCTCCAGAATTTTCTGCATGCTGTTGCTACTACTCCAGGATTCTCTGCATGATATTGATGCTGCTCCAGGATTCTCTGGTGATGCTACTCCAGGATTCTCTGCATGCTGTTTATGCTGCTCCAGGATTCTCTGCATGATATTGATACTGCTCCAGGATTCTCTGGTGATGCTACTCCAGGATTCTCTGCATGCTGTTTATGCTGCTCCAGGATTCTCTGCATGCTGTTGATGCTGCTCCAGGATTCTCTGCATGCTGTTGATGCTGCTCCAGGATTCTCTGTATGCTATTGATGCTGCTCCAGGATTCTCTGCATGATGTTTATGTGACTCCAGGATTCTCTGCTCTCACCATGCATATTCACTGTCTATTCATTTGTTCATTTCTCAATGATTTCAACACTCACATTGTTGTTCTCACTCTTCATTTCTTACTCGAAGCAAATTATAACAGTCTAGCCACACTCTTCAAACTTGTTTTATGCTGTTCTTTTGGTAATTTAGCTGTTCTGTGGATGCTATGCAATACCACTGTGGTTTTTCATCCTCAGTAAACTAGTAGTGTGTATAGCCTGTTGGCACATGCATATGGTTCTTAAATGTCCAGCATGTGACAATACTCTCCTTTATGTGAGCAGGATGACCAACAACAAATGTTTCCACACTGTGCTCAGAATTTCTGGGAGGAGACAAAAGTTTCCACTTAATAAATTGTTTCCATAATTTATTGATCATTATAAGCACCTACAGTATTAGATATCCTTTACGAAAAGATAAAACTTGGACAATAGGAATGATCTTTGGTCCCCTCCCATTCCCCACTCCTTGAGCAGCGGGACACTCATAACTTAATATTGTGGATAATTTTTACTAATGAAGTATTGTTGATTTTTTAATAGATTTTTATTAGTTACATGTTGTAACATGTGATGGCCTTAACAGGCTCAGCAATATGACAAAGGATGTGCTCTTGGATGGACCATGTGGTACTGCATAACTTTTCTTTCCTTACTTTAGTGGAACTGATTTGTAATATCAAAATGCAACTTATTGTATTTGCATTTTAGAAAAGCTTATTTTGTAAAAAAAAAATTGTTTTAGCTATAAATATTATTATCAATGAACTCTGAGTTGACAATAACATTACAATAATGAAAGCTAGAGCACTAGTTGAAACATCGAGGTTGATTATTGAGAAGGTTATTATAATAATATAAATATTACGATTGCAAAAACAATGACTAAAGTTAGGGCCGATTGGTTAAGGACGTATTCCACTCACCATCTACTGTATGTATTATTATTATTATATAGAGGAAGTAGTACAATGCATAGAAGCCAAGTTAGTTGGTTGCTGGGAAAGTACAATACAAAAATGGACAAACATTCACTAAAGATGCTAATTGGGTGCACGTTTGGATTCTTTATGAATTTTGGGAAACAACGTTCTAGCTATATTCATTCATCTGCAGTGATGGAGCAACTGCACTGGCTTACATAGGACATGGCATTTTTTGGGGTTTGTTCTCGTCTCAGTGCTGAAGTGTCGAGACATTTATGTCATTGGTTGTTGTGCATGCACAAACAAGACTGCAAAAATTATTCACCCAAAATTCACGAAGAATCCAAACATGCACAACACCAGCTGAGATACTCTGAGCTGGAAAACACGGCATTCTCATGCGAGGCCTTGCATAGAACAGCAAAACTGTACAAGAAAATGTGAGAAACATATTGAGGAGGCCAAGACAAGCATGAGAAAAAGCTGAGAGGAAGGCAACAGGAACTCTTGGATTTATGTAGAATAAGAGAGAGAGAGCAGGCAAACCCTGAACAGCGACCATAGGGAGTTAGAATATTGAAGACCTTGAGAAGTGAACAGCAAATATAGAGACAGACGCAAGGAGATTATCCACCCTATTAAATGACTTACCTGCTGCACTGGAGAAAGAAAAGAAAGCAAAATGCAAATTTGCTAATATGCAATCAACAGACAGGAATGTCCATAAGATTTCATGCTAAAGGTGCTATTTTTTACTTCCCATCCCAGCACTCCAAGTATAGACTATGGTCTCAGCCTATACATGATACATAGCTACGTATCAACTCTCTCCTAGAAGTTAACCGTCAGCTCTTCTAGTTATTATTGCTCAGTTGCTCTCTCCAAACATGTCAACTTTATCTCTTCCTGTCTCTATATTGTTGACACGGCTTGGGGGTACTATATTATATATTATTGTGCTCTCTCCTGGCATGTCAATTTTGTCCACGCCTATGTCAGTATTTTTATACTGCTTAGGAATTTCCTGCCCTGTGGGTATCATTTTCTCTGCCCCCTAATTGGTCGACCACTTTGAGTTTCCCCGAGCCACACCTACGCTACTCCATAGCTCTGCAATTAGACAGATCTTGAACAGGCAGCTTCTCAACATTTTCTGGGTGATGTCATCACGATGATGTCATCACAATGCTGTCATCACGATGATGTCATCACGATGGTGCCATCACGATGATAGCTAGCCGTTCAAACAAGGATGATTGCTCTTTCTTATCTGGATACTACTTATATAACACTCACTCAAACATAGACCCTTTACCTAATATTGAGTGAGAGGTATAATATGCAAATATACATGATCCGAAGGAGGGGGGGTAAGATCCAATACCATAAATTCATTACTATATATGTCAAATATTCATGCATTCTGATCTCAAGTGTTCTATATCAAATATGCAGTGTCTCGCTGGCAATGGGGTTCAATTAATTCAAAGTTGAATTAGTTAGACTGTTATTTGGGTATATTTAATTCACCTGGTTTAGTTAGTTTGTCACAGTTATTTTATTTATTTAAACTGGTTTTTGAGGTCCATTAATTCAAAGTTGAATTAAAATTGAATTAACGGGGCATAGACCACATTTGTGGTAACCAATTTAATGCTTCATCCATTTTGAATGGTTTTGATCTCAAAAGGTAGCTGTGCTTTACAATGATATTTATAGCCTATAGGCAAAGCAGTGTTGCCATCAACATCTGTCTGACAGCCTGACACACTGGCAATAGTACAGAGGTGTTGTTGTTTTTTACAAATTTTCAGCCTTCATCAAGACTTGCCATTTATGTTGCTTGTCAGTAAGTTTCTCCCCCCCCCCCCTTTTCATTCAGCAGGAAAAGTGAGCCCATAGAATGAACCGTATCTCATGGAAAATTGGCTGGATTGAAAAAATTATCATTCATTTTGAAGAGCAAAGAGAGAGCATTCAAATGATATAAAAATTATATACTTATAGACAAAAATTGAGTGAGCAAAACTGTGAATAATGTCGGGAATACACATTTCTTTGAATCATGAGAAAATATACAACACTTCAGGAGGGAGGGGTAGATCCACAGTGGTTGTAAACCCCTCATTTTGCTCTTGATCATGACTATCATTCTTGCACTCTTTCATCAGCTACACAAAGACTCACCAGAAATACAGTGACTGAGCAGGGTTGACACAGGAGCAGGCAGGCCTGTGTGATAGCCAGCGCTAGGGAAGGACCAGCTACAGATGCCATCTGAAGGTAAAGGGTGGAGCATAGATGGTAAAGCCGTTAATACTATAGTTCCAAACTTTCAGCATCATTTGAGTCTTCAGCTTCTAGATATCTCTTCTTCTCCCACGATTCTAACCCAGAAGATCCTTCGTAACTCTTAATGACTCCATACTTTCATCTTTCCAGAGCTTTTGTTTGCATTCTTCTTGACATGGAATTTAATAGTGCTAACAAGTATATAGCAGTACCAATTTGGGTGTGTGTCAAAGCAGTGGCCACAAAACCCGAACATAAGGTCCGGTGAAACTGAAAAAGTCCTCAAATAGAGTTTTCAAAGCCCTCAAATAGAGTTTTCAAAGCCCACTTCCAAGCAGGTGGGAAAAACGAACATGAAAATGAAATGAACGGACTTGCCTAAAAAAAGCCAATCTTATGGTCTCTTTATTTAATTCAAAATTAGTTCATTTTAGTTGACTTGTCATGTCAATTTTAGTTGAATTGTTTAGTTAAACTGTCATTTCAAATTTATTTGAATTAATTAGTTAACTTGTCACATCAAATTTAATTAAGCCCCACTGCAGTCGCTGGCCAACAGATTAAGTAATCTGGAACAGCAATTGGTACAACTATGTGTGAAAATAATATTTTGGTGTTGAGCAAGTACAAACTGTGGCAATCTAAGCATTCCATACACTTGAACATCCTCGTTCCCAACCTGTGCGTACACTGACTTTCTGTCTTATTGCAGAAGTGGATTCGGAGAAGGGAGGATATCATGATTGTATGTCTGCCACTTGGCACTGCCCTGATACTGCCACTGCTTCAACTTTGTGGCAGAATATTGAGGATTCACATATTAGAAAAACTTACCAAGTCACCAAAAACAATAATGATAAATTTGTTAACTAGTCGACACTCTGCAGCTATTTTTTCTCTCACAATTAATGCTAGAAAAACTACTAATAATAATTGATTATATACATTCACCACCTACAGTATAATAATGCAATGTATCTATATTAGTTGTATTATGTGTAGTTTATTTACATGTTTATGTGTGGTCTGTGATGGAGGTTATGTTGACTCAACCTCTGTACCATCCTATTCATTATGATGCATGCTATATTGCTCTGGAACATTATCCCGATAGTTGTGAGTTGCCATTTAGTTGTTGATGGAAAACTAGTCACCTGCCATCAAATTTATTCATGCTAACTGCCATTCATGTCAAAAGAAAGGGCACATTGCTCCAACTAGTCATTCGTGTACTAAATGACCACAGGCTTTAAAAAAGCGACTAAACTCGGCAAGATTTTTCCAAAGGCTAATTCCGTGGAAATTGAAGGAACCACATCAGAGGAGAGGATGAGTTGTACATATTTGCTCTTGGTCACCAGTCCAGGAAGGAGGGCCTTTTCACTGCAAGTTGTTAAATACTAGTGTGGATGGAGATCAACACCTTATCAGTCTTACCAAAAACAGCCTGTAAATCACTATTGCCTGACGATCAACCAGTTAGACCTCAGCTGCTCTCAAGACCTATCCAGGTGCAGCAGGTGAAATGTCAGTACAAGTCCAGCATAACATTTCTACTTTGGCAAAGCTCCTGGTAGTGTCCACAGATAGGCATGCCCCAATGGGATGTGATTTGCTGAGAAAAATCAAACTTGACTGCAAGTATTTGCACAAAATCAGAATTGACCAGTCTCTTGCTTTGTCCACCTTGCCCTGCTGGATCAACATAAAACTATATTGCTCACATCGTGCAACGCTACATGTTTAGCAATGCCAAAGTTCTTCAACCCGCGACCAATACAATTCTCCCATCAACCATTATTTTGGAGAATGCGAGAAAGTTTCCCACAGTGAGTGGGCAGCCCCCATAGTCATTGAACTTAACACTGATGGTTCGCATTGTATCTGTGGGGACTACCAAGTGACTGTGAATTCCACTCTAGGTACTGACCAGTATCCACTGTCAAATTCTGCCCATCTATACTGCCCATCTATATATTCACATTCTTGTCTGGAGGTCAAACATTTACAAAATTAGGTCTCGCTCAGGCATACCAGCAGTTGTTACTCAAGTAAGAGTCAAAATAATTATTACACAATTATTTGTCTGCATGTACGTACGACATCCAGTGTTAAGCCTACTGCAGCACATGCAAATGCTGATGGGTTGTCAAGGTTACCACTTCCACAGATCACATTTGAACGACAGTCCTCGGAAGCATCTATTTGAACATCATCCAGATCAAAAGATTACCTGGTACTGTAGTTCAAGTTTGTCAATCTACTCGCAGAGACGCAGCATTGAGGAAGGTATTGTAGTTCACATGGCAAGGTTGGCCAGAGAAAGGTGAAGGTGATCCGGAGTCATTCAAGAACATGGAAAAGGCGCTGTCCATCGATGTTGCTTGCCATGTGGAGAACAAGAGTTGTTGTAAATGTACCTTCCAAGCTGATGGAGAGTGTTATAAAGGAAACACATGACTCACATCCAGGAAGATGTGTAAGATGTGAAGGCTATTGTTCATAGTCATGTGTGGTGGCCATGGATGTAGATAGAGAAATTGAAACTCTGGTGAAAAGTTGTCTCCCACATGTTTGAGCATCAAAAATCCTCCAGCAGCTGGTCCACTACATCAATGGACATTGCCATGGCAGTGCACCCATGTGGACTTGGTCCTTCAGGATATCATGATTATGGATGAGCATTCCAGAGGTCTACGAGATGAAATGTACTATATACATCCCAGAGCATTGTTGAAGTGCTAAGAAGTGTGTTCCCCAAATTGGGTCTGCCCTCCAACTTGTGTTGGATAATGTCTGCTGTTTGTGGTGGCTGAATTTTCACAGTCCCTTGAAGAAAATGTAATTTAGCACATACAATTCTCTCCTTACCACCCAGCCTCAAATGGCATGGTGGAAAGGTTTGTGAGATCAGTTAAACAGGCCATGAATGCTGGTGTTACACAAGCTCATTCGGTTTGTAAGAAGCAACTTCCTAAAACATTGTGTTATCATTCAAACAAGACATGCAACCACTGGCCACACTCCAGCCTCACACTTTTTTTTACAGAGAGACCTTCGCACTAGGCTACCGCTGTTAAGACCAACATGCGAAGATCGAATATTGACAAGCAAGTTCAACAGCACAACCACCATGCTCATGCTGGAAAACTAGTCTCATGGGACAGGAGATACAATGGCTCAGAACTACGGTTCAAGAGAGAAGTGGATTCCTGGAATTGTTTACTCAGAAGTAAGGTCTATAGTATTGTAATGAGAGAGACTGAAACAGGCTTCATGTGGATCAGTTGAGAGAAAGGTTAATCAGGGTTTCTACTAATGTAGGAGATAGCAGTGAGGCCGACATAAACATGAAAATGGACCGGAAAATAGTACTGAAGTGCATTCATCAATGCCACTAGATCCACTGCTGCTCGGAAACGCAAGCCCCCCATACTGCTGCTATAGTCACTGAACAACTGATGTTTTTGTTTTTTGTTAACCTTGTTTTGGTTTAGTTGTGGAGATGTGTAATGTATGTACACGGCTTTGTGTTGTCTGTGATGGAGGTGTTGTTGATTCAACCTCTGTACCATCCTATCTATCTGTGGCAAGGTTTATATAATATTGCTCTGGAACTGAAAGTCAGTTGTGTCTAAGTTGGCCAGTAAGCCATTGATGTTATGTTGCTCTGAGTAAAAGTTTTCTAAAAAAGAATATAACACTCTGATGTAATAAAATGCCTCGTAAACTACATTAAGAGTGGAAGTTCTTCCATGTGCTGCTCCTGGTTCTAGGCTGAGTAAATAGACAGTGGAAGTTCTTCCATGTGCTTCTCCCTGATGCTGGGCTGAGTTCACCTTCACTCTCACATTATCGAGAGCTCTATATAAAAGATGCAAAAAAGAAGGCATTCTTGTAGCTTTGTTGAAACTTGTTTGGTTTTTGTTTCAATGAATAGTTCTTGCAGTGTTTGTGCATACTCAGATGCTGGTAGACTGATCTAGGGTCTCCATGTTAAACCTTATAGCATCCAAATGCTAGCACAGTATGGACATTGGCACAAGATAGAAGTTTTCATTGCTAGGACTTTCACTGTACTTCTTCTCGCTGATCTCTACTTACTCTGTTCAGCTCTCTCGGGACATTTTTTCCCTTGCTGCTAATGCTGCTGTGTAGTCTAATGCTTTTCTCTATTCTCTCTTTCTAGACTCAGTAGAGTTCTTTCCTTGTATGTGGTAATGCTCTTCTTGTCTCTCTTTCCTGTTCCCTATAAATACTTGCTCTTCATTTTTAAATCAGCCCTTCCCAGTGTCTGTCTCTTCCTTCGGTAGTTTGTGTCATTTCGCAGGTCAATGACAGTTACTAAGTGTTATACTCTGTATGCTAAGTAGCATGACACATGCACACACAGACAAGCGTATTCTTATAGAGATGCTGTATAATAACAAATATACTCATTAGATAGTGTAGGATACTCACCAGTTATTTGCACACAATTCTAGTATACCATTTAGTTATCTGCATACTATCCTAATTCACTCACTACTTCTCTGCGCACTGTTCCAGTATACTCACCAGTTGCATACTATCTTAGTTTACTCACTACCTCTCTGCACACTGTTTCAGTAGACGGAGTAGGTTATCTCTACATTATTCTAGTATACTCACTAGATATCTGCATTGCCCGGTAACTCTGGTAGTTAGGGAGGTGGACCGCTGTGCTATAGATCCCAGTCATGCCAGCCGCCAGGAAACAAGCAGAGATGGAGAATGAGTTGAGCAGAACGTGGAAGAATATCTGTAGAACAAGGGAAAATATATTGATTCAACAATCCTGTGCAATATGCTATATTGTGATAAACTAACAAATACCATAAAAGCAGCCAGTATGTATGTATATTAAGCTCCTACTCTTTGCTTAGCACCTACATGTGTGATGTACCAATAAGAAATTGATGATTTTTGCTCCTGCTTTGTGTCAAGCACCCATTTTCTCCATGCTACGCTCACCTCCTTAACTATCTCTATTTGTTAAATGTTGATAGCATCTATATCTCCTGCTTGATAGTCTGTGTCTCTTTCATTTCTGGCAACCAGACAAATTTATAGATGGACGTCCATGTAGGCTATGCTCTGCAATAGTACCTTTCGCCATCCCTTCTATAGCTAGTCTGGTATATACACTGGACAATTCTTACTTGATTATGTCTGTGCATGGCCATTGCTTGTTAAGGTGTTAAGCGGCCATTTTCTTGTTGATTGACAGTACAGCTTAACCACCAGCCTTCACAGGATTTATGATAAATATTGAAGTGATTACAATCGTATGCAATTCAAAAGAAATTACCATAACATAATATGATAATTATTTTATGCACACGTGGATATTCTATATAATTATTTTTCCTCCAGGAGCTGCAGGCATATCTTGGCCACAAAAATGGCTGGCAAGTTTGCTGTTGGTTGAAATCAGGGTTTTTACTAGCTCCTCCCACGAGTCCACAAGTGACACAGAAGTTGATGTCACAAGCAAGGGCTGCTGTCCTTGCTACAAAAGCTGAAGCCCCGAAAGAAAATCTGAGCTTTGTCGGCAGAGGGGAAAATACGTTCTTGAGAGAAAAGATCTTCTGTTTGAAACCTTTACCCTAGTTTATGGTACCTGCTATCAAGGTGACAGGATGGCTGGTAGAAATTAGTCTTGCAGTTATGCAAACAATAGGCATTTTCCCCTAGCATAATAGAATAGGGACTGATTACATTACAGACAGAGAGAAAATGACTATATTCCTAGCCATTAGTGCATTTCAATTAACATACCAGTAGATCTTCTCAATGAATACACTTGACTATCCAGGTGCAAATTACACCCAGCTCATCACTATGTATGTACATAGCTCCACAAATTTTGAGGTGGTCAGGCCCGGATATGGGTGTGGTTGGGTGTGGTCAAAACGTGACAGATTTTTAATTTTCACATTTAAATTAAATTGCACAGTTCAAAATCTCTCCAATTAACCATTTTGATCCTTCTGACACCTGCATCTCCATAAATAAAGGTACCTAATACATGTTGTCTGCATTCACTTTTAATGACAAATTCATTGGCAACTAAGTTTAGAACAATTTTGTCCGTAAGATCTTTGTGGACGTGCAATGTCATTAAACTGTCTATCTCTCCTGAGACATTGTTGAACGCAAATAGGACTTCACACGACGCATTGCACTAAATAACCATTCACTGGTACTATTCGTAGCAGGCATAACTAGTAGAAGTTTAGCCAAAAACATTACTTCACTAGTTAATTCCTTCTCAGCAGGTGACAATTCTTTGAAATATAACATTATGTCTGAAATGTTTGGTATTGTTACTTGGTGTACAGTTGCAATGTAACTATGGTTAGCAGATGGTTAGTCATAAGAAGTTCAGCCTGAAAGATGGGTTTACATGGGGGTGTCATGCGTGTAAAACTGTAAAGTCGATTCGTCATGGTTTGTATGTCTATGTCGATATTTTTAGATATAATAATCGAGATAATTATAATATATCTTATTGAAGGGAGCTTCTTCTCAAAGTCAATGCTGAGTTTGCAGACATGGCTTCTTTTAATATATTGGTGGGACAGAGAGTACAAGGTTACTGGCTACTGCAAGTGAAGCAGGGTGCAGTCGACCAACTGCGATTAATGTGTATCAGTTGTTGCGGGAGGTTTGTTCAACAGCCCTTTGTAGCTGTCCGATAATCAAAATGTTGAATCCTACTGGAATAGAGTAAGTTATACCGCAAGATATACACAGTATATAGATAATTTGATTAATGCAGGCGAAGATAAAGTTTAAAAGGATGAAGGGGGTTCATCGTCAACTTCCTCCATACCTTGATGAATTTATGTGGAGGGAGAGGAATGACCGCACAACTGCTGAGGCTTTTGGCAGCATCCTACATGCAATCAAAACACAGTACCCAGTATAAGTTTGCCCTCTGATGTTTTGTTTTGTTTTGTTGGTGTCTCAAAGTCGATGCTGCATTTGTTGTTTTATGAAGTTGTGTTAATATGAAGTTGTGTTAATTTTTTGTTGTGTATTGCTGCTAATGAATATTGTTCTGTCCAGGGGTATTTGTTACCTACTTTGAGTATCCTTTCTTGATGCCTTCTGAATGCTCCATCAAAATCAAAGGACTTGCTCTGCATGGTGCGCACGCATTTAAGATAAGCAGGGAAAAGTGCGTTTTAAAATATATACTGCGAAAACAATTGACGCGCATGGATTTTTTGACTTCCGGATTCTTACTCTTTACATGATCCCAATTACCTTGGAGTTCTCTTCACTCATGAGCTTCATCAGTTGAAACAGATTTCCATCACCACGATTGTCATGACCACGTATCCCACATCCCTGCCTTGCCAAAAACTTTAGACTGCTCAGAACCTTTAGAAGGCAGTGCCGATTTTTTGCATCTTGGGCCAAAGTACTAGAGAGCATCTCACCTACATCTCGTGTAGTTGTTGGCACTGTAATTAGCTTCTGAACTGCTATCTTGTGGCACTGACTTTTCTCATGCTGTCGGATACCTAGTGTGGTATCTTTCCAGTTCGTAACCGCTACAATATAAAGCATTCTAAATAAGTGAATAGTACTATAAACTTTAAAAGTTACTTTAAGTTAAAAGATCTATGGAAGTCGCTAAACTTACAAAAGCAACATCGGTAGCTCCTGGCTTCACTGTTATATGCTTTGTTATATGCTTAGCCTTAACAGCTTTGCAGCAGAGCTGGCAGTGCAGAGAATCTCTGGCTTCACTATAATGTAGCCAAGACCAGGTACGGAACCAGCTCGCTTGGCAAGATCTCTCCACTACCTTCTTTTCCCCGAAAGCTCTCTTCCAAAAGGTGAAGTATTCAGGCGGTTGACGGGGAAACTACAGGAAGGTTATCGATCACTTCAGACGCTACACCAAAGCTCGAAGCCATGCCATAGCCAGAACGTACAGGCTAGTCAATTGGGTAAGGGTCGTAATCGCGCATGACGCGGGATGTTGACCACACCCATTTGCAATCTTAAAAAAGTGGTCCGGCCAAAACCGGAGTGGCCGGACCGTCGACGCCGCCACTGCATACTACAACTAATATTGTAAAAGATGTCATAACACTTGAATGCTAATTTGCATGCTAAGTGCCTGTCCCAATCATAGTTGCAACAAGGATTCTGCTTTCTGTCAACATCACTCAATTGAGTTATCTGCTACCACTGTTAGGGCACACACCTAGCTAAGGTTTTATTGGGCTCAAGAGAACTGGTTACATAGTAGAGAAGAGAGACCTGGATACACAGTCAGTAGAGGGAAAGGAACTGGTTATATGGTAGGGTAGGGAGAACTAATACATAGTCAGTAGAGGAGAAAGAATTGGCTGCAATTTAGAGGAGAGAGAACTGGCTGCATAGTCAGTAGAGGAGAAATAAATGGCTACATAGTGGAGAGAGAGAACTAGTTAAATAGTCGGAATAGGAGAGGGAACTTTTTATATGCTACTTCAGGCTGCATAGTTAGTAGAGTCGAGAGAACTGGCTGCATAGTCTGCACAGCAGAGAGAATTAACTGGCTGCTTAGCTGATGAAAGAGAAATAACTGGCTTTACAGTGAATAGAAGAGATAAAAACCTGCTATATTGTAGAGGAGAGAGAACTGGCTGCATAATCAGTAGTAGAGAAGTAAACTGACTGCACAGTCAATGAGGGAGAAACAACTGGCTCTGCAGTTAGTAGAGGAGAAAACCCTCTGCTATATAGTAGAGGAGAGAGAACTGCCTGCATAGTCAGTAGTAATGGGAGAGAATTGGCTACATAATCAGTTGAGGAGAAAAAATTGCCATGTGTAAAAATAACAGCCATACCACATTTAGGCATGGCTAGTGTAACAGAGTGATCGTAGAGAGCATGTGAGGTGTTATAACCTCATTTTCTAAATTAAAAAATACACAAAAACAGTGTATAGAAAGAGTATAGGCTCTCAGCAGTTCCAATGGTTTATACAGCACACACATTTTATGGACCTGCAATATCAATCGATCATGCGTTGCAATGTTCTTGGATACTTTGCCTTAGCTTGCCTTAACCATAGCTCTATCCCTAGCCAGTTTTGGCTAGGATATAAGCGTTATGTTTTGGAGTCCATATGGATCAAACCAATTTAGTGCTATGCCCTTCAAGTGTGTGTTCCTAGCAACAGAGGCCTAGGGCTATGTTCAGGGCTGAGGCTGGGACTAGTCCATACTTAGCACAAGGTAAAGTGGGTATGGCAGATTAATTGAATGCACGTGCTATTAAATGCACGTGCTATTACAAATAATAAAATATGTCAGCAATAATGATAATAATGATGACAGCAATAACAATATATATATTTTTAATGTACTTCCATCCTACCCAACAGTACTGAGTGCCATTTGTGCACACAACATGTTATGGCTTCTATTTGATACACAATATGCCATCCTGGCCCATCAATTTGTCCCTCCCAGTGTTGATGTTTGTTGCTCAAGAATTCACCTCTCCCCATATTTTGTTGTCCAGGTGTTTCCATCCTCCTCTCTCTTTCTTTACACATGCTATAGACAGAGTTGTAGTCCTTGCTCCTGCTAACCTGTATCTTCTCGATCTATTCATCACAATATCCTCGGCAGTTTGGGGGCATTTTTCTGGCTCATTTCCTTTCTGGCTAGAATTGTTTGCAAAGACTCTTTATGCTCTATCATGGTTGCAATTTTCCTTGCTATTGTTTGTGTAATTCACACTGGGAGATGGAGAACAGGTGATGTTTAGATAAAGCATCAATGTCTCCTGCACTATGCTTTGGTGCCAAGACCAAAACATGTGAAATGAAAAAGAAACATGTCCATTCCTGTACAGAGTAGAGCTTAAAAAATGCTGGCAGACACATGGTGTTTTTTTTTTGGCATAGCACACTCTACTGTCTGTGGAAAGTTTGCCAACGCTTGGAAAGAAAAAAGTGCCTGAGAGGGAGGAGGGAGAGTGGTGATGTGGATTCAAAAAGAATGTGGGGGGAGGGGGGTAATTCTGGTAGTAAAATTGAACCCCCACCTGTGGCTCTACGCCACAACGCTGGTGTGCATCACACTAATTTAGCTGCCACATACTGTAGTAAACATAGAAGACTAATTTCCCCTGCATTTTTGAGGGGGTGCAGTAATCACATTGTCCTTATAATGTTGATATAAGTTATACCACTCCTGTTACAAGAACTGGGTGTGGTAGACAATACACAAGCACCAGCAGTCACAATGCCACCCACACACTGGTGTTGATCACCCACACACTAGTGTTGATCACCCACACACTGGTGTTGATCAAATGCCACCAAGTTGAGCCTACATGCCCTGCTACTAGAGAGTGCTGCATTAAACTAAATTGATGGTTCATCTTCAAGACTGTTTCCTTCATCATGCTTTAAGGTACATATGGGCTATTTGCACTAGAGCAGACTCTTTGATTTGTGACTCCTCGCATTGTAGCCTAAACGATTTCCTCCTATACAGTGGAGCACATTCTAGTCACCTCGGTATCCTCCTATTCAGTGGAGCACATTCTAGTCACCTCGGTATACAGTGAAGCCCACTCTAGTCACCTCGGTATACAGTGGAGCCCACTCTAGTCACCTCGGTATAGAGTGGAGCCCACTCTAGTCACCTCGGTATACAGTGAAGCCCACTCTAGTCACCTCGGTATACAGTGGAGCCCACTCTAGTCACCTCTGTATACAGTGGAGCCCACTCTAGTCACCTCGGTATACAGTGGAGCCCACTCTAGTCACCTCGGTATAGAGTGGAGCCCACTCTTATCCAAACCTCTGAAATGACAACACCTCTTTATATAGTGGAGACCACTCTAGTCCAACCCTTTGAAATGAGGACACCTCTGTATACAGTGGAGCCTATTCTAGTCCAACCCTCTGAAATGAGTACACTTCTGTATACAGATGACCCCATTCTAATCCATACCTCTGAATTGAGGACACCTACAGTGGACATTCTAGTCCAACCCTCTGAAATGAGGACAACTCTGTATACAGTGGAACTCACTCTAGTATATACAACTCTCTGAAATGAGGACACTTCTGTATACAGGGGATCCCACTCTAACTAAATCCATAACCTGCATAGTCTAATTTACAAAGAAAAAATATGTTTATAAATTTAAGATTTAAATTTAGCCAAGATACAAATAATATTTTATTGCCCGAGTTTTAGAAGAAATTCTCCAGTTTGTTTTATTTTTATTTTATTTTTTAATAGTTTCATGTGTAAGCAATCATCAGGGAACAGCCAATCCAAAATTGTCATTCTATTAGTTCTGCTTAGCACTGAGCACTGTTGGTGGCCTAATTGATAACATACAAATTGCCAAGTTTTTCAACACCTATGGCCAGTCAAGCTATCGAGCTATTGTCTACCATACTCCACGATTATGCAACTCTCTTGAGTCAGGTATGGGTATCAGAGAAGAACCCAGGGATCTCAACAAAAGGTAAATGTCTTCTCTAGGTGTGTACTATGAACCGACCAAAATGGTATATGGAATTTTGAACAGTAATTTATTGACATATGAATGCGTTACACTACCTGTTTTGGGCTTGAAGTTGTTTTGATACCTCCTCTAGTATTATCACAACCACTTAATGATGCTGGTCCTTTATTCTGAGGGTAGACCCTACCTCCCACCTTTCTCTCCTTTCTATCTTTTCTTTCCTTCTTCATTTCCTTCATTCCCTCCTTCCTCTCTTTCTTTCCTTAGTTCCTCCCTTTCTTTCTTTCTTCATTTCCTTCATTCCCTCCTTCCTCCCTTTCCTTCCTTAATTCCTCCCTTCTTTCTTTCTTCATTTCCTTCATTCCCTCCTTCCTCTCTTTCTTTCCTTAGTTCCTCCCTTCTTTTTTTCTTCATTTCCTTCATTCCCTCCTTCCTCCCTTTCTTTCTTTAGTTCCTCCCTTCTTTCTTTCTTCATTTCCTTCATTCCCTCCTTCCTCCCTTTCATTCCTTAGTTCCTCCCTTTTTTTTCTTTCTTTCTTTCACTCAATAAGCAAAGTTAATGTGCAACATACTCATTTTTCTATGTCTGGTAAAAATAACGATATTCATCCTTTTGTTGTTTTTAACAAACAGTTTATAACAATTCAGCATTAATAACAATATTATTAATAACAATATTATATCAACATCAATTTTTTATGCTTACCACACATGCCAATCTTGAGCATCTTATAAAGAGAGCCAAAAATCCAGCAGCTAACAACTACATTCACACATAACACATAATTATAACAAGAACAATAATTTATTATTACGCAAATCAATACTTTTTGTAGAAAGTGATTACATTGTATTTTGTAAAGAGACAATATAATAGAGATATAGAGGAGAAAGACAGAATTCAGAGAGGAGAAATGATATAGAGGAGAGAGATTACAGAGAGGAGAGAGAGAAGACAGAGAGGAGAGAGAGAAGACAGAGAGGAGAGAGATTACGGAGAGGAGACAGAGAAGACAGAGACGAGATAGAGAGAAGACAGAGAGGAGATGACTGAGAGGAGAGAGAGAGAAGACTGAGAGAGAGAAGACACACAGAGAGAAAATAGAGAGGAGAAAGAGAAGATGGAGAGAGAGAGAGAGAAGACAGAGAGAAGAGAGAGACAGAGGCCCAAGAGATGGACCTTCTTAGTTGATGTGTTTAGAATAAAAGAAATACAAACAAAATTACTCGTGATCTAGTTGGTTCTCGGGACTAAAAAGATGGAGCATGATGTTGGCATGCTCCCATACACAATAAGAGAACATGTAGAAATACACAAGGTGATAAGAAGTTCACTGCAAACGTTGGTAATTTAAAAGCTCTTTGAGGTGTCTGTTGTGCTGATGCAGCTGTTCACATCACAACTCTATAAATATTATCATGCGAATATAATTGGTAGCTAATGACAACACAGTAAAATATCGTTATCTTATTCATACAGGATGGGTTTTATTATTGTTCCACATGTGATTTACTGACTATATAGCATGATACAAAAACATTGTAAAAAATTGACTGCTCACCGCATGCATAGTTCCAAAATGGTTTGACCATGCCATTCCACGAGAAAATGTTTGGACAAACCACAGAGTATTTGGCATCAAAGCAGATCAGGACTATTTTTAAATACTTATACAAAGATTTAATTATGAACTACGTGGGAGTTATGGATCTCTGAAGAGTCCTCTTGATTGTGACACAACATCCCTTCAGCACAAGTTGTAAGCTCCAACCCTAGCTATGAATATTTCTCTATATGATATGCATTGCATTGGGCATTGGTACACCTTTGCTTGTAAATTCCGGGTCTTATTGGTGTGATTATGCATCCCCATAGTCACGCATCCCCCCCTCTCCCAGAAATGAGGACAGTTGCTAGTATTGTGATATGCATAGCAATCCACAACAATGCATGTAAACATGATGCAACCGTGTAACATGGAAAAATAAGACTAATTTTTTTTATCAATTAGCAACATGGTTTGATTCATCAATTTTTTACATAAAATGAAACATGCATTCTATAGTTTGAAACATGCAGCAATAATTTTACTATCTTTAGGGACTAGAAGTATACAGACCTTGTGGTGAATTACACTTAATAACTACTAATACAGTAACCAGGTACTACAAAGAGAAACTAGTAATCCTTATTTTAGAGTGGACACGCGTGAATGTGCAGTGTAACCATGACTACTGCTTCAGTCATTACTTTGGAGACAAGTACTGTAGTATTATTGCTTGGGATATTGTGGTTTTGATAACACACAACACTCCAAGTGCTCTTGGACATGCCTAAGCTGGTTGTTAAATGCATCTCACTATTAAGTACACACTATACTATATAGTAAGACCTTCAACACAATTGTGCATTGCTTCAGCCATAATGGGCCTCATATGGCCAATGAACCAATGAACCACGGAATACACTCTGTGATGATAGAAAGCTTACCATTCTTCTCTAATAATAGGCTTGATATCCTTAAATCCCTAATCTCCACACCTGGCTATATACATGCAAGGCAAAACTGGGGCTTAGCAATGAGTATAGAGTAAAGAGTATAGAGTAAATAAGTAAATATACCTAGTTAATGCCATATAGCTATCTTCCACTGCTATTTTATATTTATAATTTTTCCCCAAATTGCAATAGCTATAATATATTCTACTCTATAAAACTGTTAATATTATATATATATATATATTTGGGTATTTAAGGCATAATTGGTCAGGCATACATTATACATAACTTGTGGTATTACTGAAGTGGCACTTGCTACATTTGGAATTGTTAAATCACATGACATAAACACTGCTATGTGTGTAGCATAATGTTAGCTTTATGTGCCGTCAAAGTAGTAGTTGATGTTTGGATACATATTCTCTGAAAGTCCTGAGTCTGATTCACACAAGCACTGACAAAAAAAAAATAGTAGGGGGGAAAATCAGATGTTTTAAAACAGCACTGGCTCAATTCCACCACATAACACTTTGAACTTAAAAGATATGATCAAACAAAAAATTTGGTCAGAGAAATTTTTGAGTGAGATATATAATATTAATAATAATATTGATAATGGTAATGGTAATGGTAATAGTAATAATAGTAATAGTAATAGTAGTAGTAGTAGTAGTAGGAGTAGTAGTAGTATAATAATAATAATAATAATAATAAATAATAAATAAATAAATAAATAATAATAATAATAATAATAATAAAATTTATGCTTTTTTTTGTATTCTATATGATATGCATGTATTCTAATTATTTTATAATAATAAAAATTAATGAATGAATAAAATAATAATATTAAAACACACTTTTTTACTATAATTCAAATTTTTAAAGAAAGATATATTCTGTTCTTCACCAGTGGAGTTGGAATACATTCAGTCAGTGGGTGTTTTAACACTGTGAAAGGTGAAATATCCCAAAAGATGGACTGACAAATCAACTCCTGCTGTTCCTGCTTTTGGCTATATAGCTCCTGCACAACATTTTGAGTTGCATCCCTCATCCCTCCCTCCACCATCAAATTTCAGTAAAGATGCTACGGGATAACGTTGACTCGAATCAAATACATCTAAGCTCTTCCACTAGCAGGAACTAATATATATATATGTCTCCCTAAACCCTCAGGTGATGACGCAGTGTAACAGTAGCCAACTGTGATTAAATAGTGTCTCATGTAGCTAACAAAAAATAATAATAATCTCTTACAATGAATCCACACCAGAAAGGTGAGAGCGCAATTCCCAGCGACGAGGTGAAATAGACGATGAAGGAAAGCACTACTATAGGCAGGGCTAGAGAGACTTGCAAGATGCCTAGGATAGTCAGGAGAGATAGACAGCGTCTTTGATTAGTCAACTTTAGACACATAGTTACGAACTAGCTCAGCTACAATTGTTGGTTGTTGTTTTTTCTTCCCCTACAACCTAAATGGCGATCTTCAAAATGCTGCCAGCTAGATGTAATCCATGTAGCACGTGCCAGCTAAATGTAATCCATGTAGCGCGTGCAGACGAAGGGGAATTCAGGAAGCATGACGAATGAACTTTGAACCTCATGACGTTTGGTGGGTGTGGTTGAGGATGAAACTGAACTTTGACCTTCATACCTGGGATGAACCATCACTTAGCTGTTGAACCTGGAGGCAGGAAGTGCTTCAGGAAATTGGGGGGGGGGAATGAATTTCAGATTTTAACACATTAACATTTATACAAAAGCATTTATACAAAAGCACTGCTGAGAAGTTTTCCTGTAAGATCTTTTGAAAGTTACATTGTAGGAGAGATTGTTGTCATCACATCCACATGATATAGAGAGGAACATTAAGAAACAAGCCAACTGCTGCCCATTCAGGTGTGTCTCGTCTCCATAGAACTCCTGTTGGGTCGTTGACATCAGTCCACAAGGATTCACTGGGTAAATAAAGCACAGTATGGTGTTTTATTATTAAAGGATTCACTGGGTAAATATAGCTTAAAGGATTCACTGGGTAAATATAGCACAGTATGGTGTTTTAGTATGAAGGGATTCACTGGGTAAATATAAGTATGGTGTTTTAATTCACTGGGTAAATATAATGCAGCATGGTTTAATTTTGTCAGCTCTTAATGGATCACTATCATGGCTTCTATATCACAGTAGTTGCCTAGCCCACCATGAATATTATAAACAAACTTGGCACTGAGCGAGCAATATCCATCTTTAAAAACAGCTATATCTAACCTGATTGATTCAATGTGTTTGACTATAGTGAAGCATTTGTTATGTCTAGAGCCAGCTAGGTCCACCATAGGGTGCAGCAAGATTAAGTTGCAGAATACAGTTTGATAAGCGTTCAAGTCATTGCTAGAGCTGCAGCTTCTATTCAAACTATAATGGCATGTAGCATGGTGTTCTATTACTCGATGGTTTTCACTAACAAATGTAGGGACAAAGAATCTCAAATTTGATTCCATTGAAGAATTTAACAAATGGAAATTATTGGAGGAGCAAACAACATATACTTATTATTCCATGGACCCTTACCCGATATTTAACTTATCGGTACCACCTGAGTGGGCAAATTCCTGTTGTGTGTTTTTACTAGCCCTAAGGCTAGGAGTAATATATTGGTATGATATCCCTTGCCAAATTGTAGCTTATCCAAGATGGCATCCAAAATGGCCACAATTTGGACCTCTTACTCTGAAATGTTTTAGTTAGACTTTCAATCTCACCCAAAATGGTGTCGTATTAAAGACGATAAGATTTGCCATCTAGTGATATCCATTGTAAGGGTGACAATGGTGTGTTCATTTTTAGCCTTAAAGTTCTTTTTTTTAAAGGAAAAATTGATATATTGCAGTGGTGTTACTCATATTTATGTGACTCTCCCAGTAGATAATTTTGTTTCTTCTTGGTTAAAATATATTTTACAAATACTGTGTACAGAAAGTATATCCATTGTAGAGTTATGACATGTCAAAGGTCACCCACACACATGAAAATTGGCTCTTCCCAAGAACGTATTGAATTACTGTAACTGGAAGTTGGTATTAACAGCTTTTATTTTATTTTTATATATATTTTTAAGTGTATTTCCACTTAATAGAATCATTAAAATGCACTTATTAATATAGTTTATAGAACCCCCCTCCCCTCAAGTTCAAATGTTCAAGTGATGACTAGGGAAATGGCTCGTCCCCAACCCTGATGGCAAAGATCCCATTACTGAGGCTGCATTCCCATGCTGCACCGCCACAGAAATCCGTTGAAGAAGATGTTGATGGGAGTTCTCTTCGTAAGTCACTGACCTCAGGCGGCGTCCCAACTCCCTGAAGAATGCCTTTGCTTGAGGCCCAAAGGATCCGCAAGTCTCTACTGCCACAGGTACAAACTTGTATGCCGAGTCCAGGTGGGCGTACTTCTCACCCTTCAAAATCTCTGCCTGGGCTGCCACTGCACCAGCCTCAGTGACTGCAGCCAAAAGGTTGGATGGGGCAAAGGTGTCACTGCAGGTTGCATCCCATACCAAGAGTCTACCACTTGACCACAGCTTTCTTGAATTTAAATACCGTCACCACATTATTGCTTGTTCCCCACAGCAGCTGGTTCCCCACAACAGTAACAAAAATCCACATTACATCATCGTTTTGACATCAACGTTCTCAGATTGCATTGCTTTACCCATTACCCTAGCCCTAGATACACTGCCCTGGTCATCTGTAAAGTCATTATTATGATGTAATGCCATGTGCTAAGCACTGTTGTGTACTAAATGGAATACTGCAATAATAAATTACTGAAAAGTGCTGCTTGTTTTCAGCAAATTTTAGGTTCCGGCATCTAACCTGAGTAACAATGGCTGTATGACATGTCTCGATCACTGTTGTGATGAACATCCTGATTCTAATTTGGTATCACCTCAAAGCTAAGAGTCACGGAAAACCTTATTGAGAGCTGCTGAAATCAGAAAGCATTCCCATATTTTGGATTTGGCAAAACAGTTACCAGAAGGAAAAATCCCACCAGTACACTATCATCGAAGGTGTCATAGCATTTTAACGGGGAAAAACCCCATCTTGATTCCATCATTCGGAAGAGTGGTGAAGTGGCAAAGCAGGTTGTTCTAGAAAATCTTTGAGACATGCATCAAACTTATCGACAGTTTATGAGGCTAAATGCATTTTTGGTCAGAAAGTAAGCAAGTATCTGAAGGGTCAAAGAACAAGAGAAACTCTTATTCACTGCAGTGAGTTACATTCTGATGTAGGTGTCTGGACTGTAGCAGTCAAGGAGAGAATGCTTGCTCGTCAGCAGCGAGTTCATAGCTTTTGAGGTGCACTACCACTGATCATGTTACCGCTCGTACACAAGTATGTTAACCAGCAGTGTGGCAAGTGAGGAACAAGAGGATGTTGATGTACTGTATAATGCATCACTCAGAGAAGCAGTCATTCCATGAGCTTTTCTCATTCATAAAGAATGAACTCTTCTTTGTTACCCCAAATGTGTTGCCAAGGACTGATCTTATCTCAAGACTAGTCAAATGCATGAATTCTCTTAATATTGATCAGGTCAAAGATTCAACCAAGAAACTTATTCGGCATAAGCTGGAATGTGAATTTGCTAGAACACTCTAGATGACAAAGGAAAGCTTCTACATCATGGCAACCTGTCCATGTGTGAGCTTTCCAAAACAAATCATTCGCTGATGGCTGAGTTAGAATTTACTAATGCTGAAGATGTTATGACTAAGGCAGCCTTGAAATTAGGAGCTGAAGTTGTGAAACAACGCAGCAGCCCTGCACGGCCACCTGAAGTGGAGCCAGCATCCCAGAATCATTGCTTGGGTTCCTTCAGACAGTGCTAACAGGAGAAAGGGACTGTCAAAATCCATCCCAAAAAATCCAGTGACTTACCAGTTCCTTTAGCCAAGACTTTGTCTTTGCTATTAATCCTAGAAAGGAGAAGCTACCGAAGTACATAATACTGCCATTTGCTGTAAAATCACAGACACGAAATGTCATTATCCACACTACTTTGAACCACCGTGGTCACAATGTATCTTAAGATCAAAGAGATTGATACAGCTCTATGTCTGCAGAAACTATCGCTTACTGAAGGTGCTGCTGCTCTGTCATCAAATATGCTCTCTTCACAACTCTAGCATGGGAAGATCTACTTGAGAGGAAACAGTCGGTGGTGAAGGCACATCCCATAGAGTTAATTGATTGCAAATTAGGCCAAGATTGTTGAGACTGGCTTTAATATTCTTATCTGTGATGATATCAGGTTTGTTCAAGACAGCATAGGGTACTTACCAACAATCAATTCCCCTGCAGCACAGATGTCCACTGTGAATGAAATGCTGAACCAGTCACTCAAAATCATGCACTCCTTGTGGTTAATATTGTTTGCACATTTGATCAAGCACTCTATGCCAAAGCAGCTACGATTGTATGTAAGCATCAGGATAAGTTCAAACATCATTCTCAGGCTACAGGTGTTCCACACAACTCTGCAACGTACTCACAATCATTGGAAAACCTATTCCAAGATGTAGGATTAAGAGATATGCGGGTAGTGTCTGAGGTTACTGCAGAAGGCTCGATATCTGGGGTGATGGAAGGCCGCAAGGTCCATAGAATGGTATATGAAGCAATGATGCCACTTGCTTGGGAAGGTGTCCTTTCATTGTTGGAAAGAACATGTAACTCCGATGTGGTCCACCGGGTTGAAGCAGTGCAAAATATCAAAAGCCTCAGCGATGATGTCTCTCATGCTTCATTGAAGCAGGTCATGGAAACAAAGTCATGTACATGCATCATGAAAATGTTTGACATCGCATCTTCGCTTCCTCAGAGATGGAAATGAAATCTAACCACATTCTGGATTGTTTGGACATGTTGAGATCTTGCTGGGTCTGTTGTGAGCATCAAGCGAAGCCGATTGCTTTTGCACTTGGCATCTACCAAGGATATGATACCGTGGTGACTATGGTAAGATCAATTATGCACAATTCATACCTTACTACCATGCACAGATGTCCAGCCTGTCTGTTGATAATCCAGATGACCCATTTTATAAAGGGTGGTTTCTCAGTGCAGCTTGCCCCCCAAAATCCCTTTGGAAGGATTCCAGTGACCCAGACCATTGAAGAGACCATAAACAAAGACACTCAGACACCTAAAGGAACCAAGTATAAAGTCAGGTGCTGTCAGTAGGTACTATCTAACAGCAGATTATAGGAGCATAGCTATATCTCAGGCATCTCAGAGAAAAGACAGGTATAGGAGGCTCCCAGTTGAGTCATCCAGATCGGCAATAATCTAAAATCTAAAGGGATGAAAATTACGTACAATCATTGGTTGACTTGATGGAATAAAAAGCTGGATTAATCCACTAAGTCCTGATTAAGCAGATTCAGTGAGCCTGTCTTGAGGTACCCTGGCTCCATAAGATGTTGCCAATGATCTTCTGAATGCTCACAGGTTAGGACAAGGACAGGAAGTATACCAGAACTTCAAGAAAAGTTGCTTGGTGGAATATCACCCAACCATCAATTTCTATGACAGCCTTACAAAGCTCAACCTGAAAACATTCAGCGACACGAACAAAAAGAAGGTCAGAAAAGCCAAGGCCAAGGAAGTTGTCCTTAAGGCAGATAGAAACCTGTTTGGCCATGTGGTACTTGTTGCCCAGTGTAGATGGTAACTGTCTACACTGGGCATGACTAAGACCTCTACCTTGGTCACTCTCAAATGACGATGGATCTCTCAGAAAGACTAACAAGGCAGCATTGGTCAGAGAGCTGGAAAAGAATGTGCTTCAGAGCAGAACCCATCCAATGATCAGCATGTATCATTGATGGAATGAGTCTATTGCAGAAAATAAAAGGCAAGAACTGAACTTTTGCACACCTTGCAGAAAGTACTATGTATATTGTGCTATGTGAGGGTGGAAATATTCCAACAATAATATATGTTGTGTTTGATGTATATTTGGAGAGGTCCATAAAAAAAGCAGGAAGATGTAATCGAGAATCGAGTTCATGCATCCAGCAATGGAGGAAATATCCGTGCAGCTCACCAGTCTCATCAGATACCTGGTGGATGAGTGGAAAATGTTTAAGAAGTTACATGACAAATTACTCTGTAACTTATGGCAATATCTGTTAAGAAATGATCGATAGCATGCATCAGAGGAGATTAAGTCCTCGTAAGAGGAAGCTGACACACGTAGCTCCAACATGCCATGCATGCATCAGAGGCTGGATATAAAGACATCATCATTTGTGCTGAAGATACAGATATCCTCATGTTGTGTGTGTCTTTGCTTCTGGGAGAAATGTGGAAGATAAAGCCGGACATGGTTCATAGACATCAGAAAACTTGCTACATCGTATAGCATAGCATCTTATTTTACATTGAGGAAGATAATTTCTTCAACTACGAAGAAAATGTCAGCTTCCTATGGTAGCCAGAAATGAAAATAGTTCACATCACCAATGTGCCATTGCTATTCCTATGAATGTAGAGGTATGTCGAGTTATAACATGTACTGTGGTGGATCCTCTCTGTAGATCCTACCCAAGCTATTTGGATTGACTCAGAATATTTTTAACTCACAAGAGCAGTCACAATTTTACAGCCACGTGGAAATCTGCCACTGAGCATGGGCAGCCTGCTTAAATACAGGTCTGCCCCTGTGGATCTAAAAATAGACATGTTCTAAATATAGGTTACTAATTCAATTAATAGTCACATGGCTCTCTGTAGCTGTTGTTGTTGGTTCCTTCAGCTGGGGATCCACAACATGTATCTATATTGATTTTGGCTCATAATACACGTACAATGTACCACTCGTGTACAGGTTATAATATTTGGGAGCATTCCTGTATAGCATATCAGGAAAAAATCCTGATGGCTACTTAATGAGCGGAGAAAAATATTTATGCACAGGCTGTAGTAGTTGGACTACTACAGAATCAGCTAAGATATGCATCCAAAATTAATGCCAGCAGCTTTGTTAGCATAATTATGTACACTTGTGAGAAGTATTGCTAGAACTACACAAATGGGAACCATATACACAGAGATCACTCGGTGTGGTTGAAATTATGAGAGCCTTGTTACAAGTTCTATTTTGAGCTAACCTCTCTTAATAGTAGTGGACCTGACAGTGATTCTGATATTGATGACTCCTTTCAATTTTCCGAGAGGGTGAGGAATCTATCCACAGGTATGCGCAATTTTCTTGTATGCACAATTTTGAATATTATTGACCCTTCACTTTGCCTAATTACTTTACAGACATATTAAAGAATTGGAAAGGGTATATAGTTACTCTTAACGACAACATGAGGTAGCCATTGAAAGTACCGTATGTCCTCGAATGGTTACCATGTGTTCAAATGATTTCAGGCGACTAAACGGAGCAGCAGATACAATTCGTACCAATTAATCCCAAGCCCAGGCTAGCCTCGACCAGAGAACACCCCAGTACATTCTTTTCCCCCTCACACAGCTCTCTGCTACCCAATGCTGTGCTAACTTGCAGAAGAGCTGCATGTCTCCTGTGGCATCATGTACAGTGCAGTTCAAGAAATAGCACCAAACAAGTGATTCCAGATAGCAACCTAGGCACCAGGAAGGAAGAAAAAAGGAGATACTCCGGTTAGTATCTACATACCAATCAATATTTAGGAGAGGGTGTACATAATACAGTACTAATCAATATTAATTTTAGGGAAGGATGCACATACATACTAACCATGGTACTGTAACCTATATTTGGGTGAGGGTCTCATACATACTAACCAATATTTAGTGGAGAGTGTACCTACATATTAATCAATATTTAGGTTCACAGCACCTTCCTCATCACTTAATGGACCTTCGCTTGTCACTTAATGCACCTTCCCTCGCCACTTCTTTAGGCGAGCAAAGCAAGACCTCAGTGGGGTAATGAATGGAAATTTTTTGAATTGTGCATAAATATATGTATATGCATCATAGTCACCTGCCTTTAATAATACAGGTTATATAAACCTGGAATAATTGTCATAATGAACAGATCCACAGAGAAAACTCCTGGATATTCTAGCTAAACTGGCCTGGCTGTGCTACTCGAGAGAGAACAGACTGCTCTGTTAATATCCGATGAGACCCTTTACCAGATATCATAATAAACCTGGGACAAACAAATTAATTACCCCCGCCCCCACAAAGCCTCCAAAACCATAGCCCCCATAGGCAAGCAAAAATAAGCTGAAGGGAAAGAATAATGGACATAGTTACTCGGTTCATCAACATACTCTATATAGCTTTCTTCTTTATCTTCGCTCACCACTTAATGCCTGGCATTAATTACTAGTATTTTTGCAGGTGAATGTATGGTGAATACAAACATAGATAGACATGCAAATGTTCATACATACACCATGCGGGGCAATACCAAGTTTTCCATCTAACTCCCGACTGGGCTCGCCAATAATATGCTTGTCCATGTGTGGGGGTGTGTATGTGTGCCATGCTACTGAGTATGCATAGTACATTTTGTAGTAACAATCATTGTGAAATGAACATGATAGAGTTACAGCAGCAGAGAGACAGAGGCGAAGAAGGGCTGAGTTATATGAACATTTAATAGAATATTTGATAGGGAATGGAAAAGAATGAGAAAAATACACAAGGAAAGAAATTTCTGGGAAGAGCAGAACAGAGAAAGACATGGACTAACGAGAGTAGCATTAGCAGTCAAGGAAAAAGTTCAGAGGGAGTTGAACAGACAAAGGCAGAAACTAGCATGAGCAGCATGAGCAGATGAGGAAAGAAACATTTGGAGAGATCGGAACAGAAAATGGCAGCAAAAAGAAGTACAAGTGAAATTCCTTGTAATACAAACTGCTTGCCATAAATTTTTTCAAAATTCCTGTACACAGAAAAATGCATGCTATTCGGTTAAGCTGCTGAAATAGAACATTTCGAAAAGCATGCGGATTTATTTCTATGGTGCGCATGCGTGTCATGTTTATTAGCATTTTGCTATTGGTTTTCGCCTTTCCATCGAGTCAATTGCATCATCAGCTATATATTACGAAGAACTTGGCTGCTCTGATTTTTTGTTTTTTAGTCCAAATAAGATTTCCCACAAATTTGTTTTTGTATCTCTAAACTGATCTACATTGCATTACAACCACATGTTTGCAGATGCCCTCTCAGAATTCCATAACCAGCATCGATGCGAAACATAACAGAAATAGGAAGTTACCTCATCTCACTAGCTATTAAAAACCACTCTTCACTGACAGGACTGTACTGCTTCTCTATCACAAGCTATTGAAAGGTCATCTCCTGATAATGAATCATCGGCACTTGAGACAGAATGGAAATTATGAAGCAGAGTGGCACTGCTTGAACTACCACTAGGTAATGTACCAATAAATCAATTTGGTCATATTACATATAACTAATTGCTAATAGACTTACTTCATGTTTGGCGTAAATCCAATGCCTTGGCTATTTTCTTTACTGGAGGTCCTCTTGAGATAAGAATTGTTTTAGACATGCTGAGTAGAATGTGGTTGAAGCTGAACACAGTAAGGTTTGAAAGTCAAAAGCTATATCACATCAAATACTACCTACTAGTGAGATAGACAATAGCACACACAATTATTACAAATACTACCTACCAGTGAGATAGATGATAGCACACACAATTATTACAAATACTACCTACACACACAATTATTACAAATACTACCTACCAGTGAGATAGACACTAGCACACACAATTATTACAAATACTACCTACTAGTGAGATAGACGCTAGCACACACAATTATTACAAATACTACCTACTAGTGAGATAGAGACTAGCACACACAATTATTACAAATACTACCTACTAGTGAGATAGACGCTAGCGAACACAATTATTACAAATACTACCTACTAGTGAGATACACACTATCACACACAATTATTACAAATACTACCTACTAGTGAGATAGACACTAGCACACACAATTATTACAAATACTACCTACTAGTGAGATACACACTACCACACACAATTATTACAAATACTACCTACTAGTGAGATAGACGCTAGCACACACAATTATTACAGATACTACCTACCAGTGAGATAGACGCTTGCACACACAATTATTACAAATACTACCTACTAGTGAGATAGACGCTAGCACACAGAATTATTACAAATACTACCTACCAGTGAGATAGACGCTTGCACACACAATTATTACAAATACTACCTACTAGTGAGATAGACACTAGCACACACAATTATTACAAATACTACCTACTAGTGAGATAGACGCTAGCACACACAATTATTACAAATACTACCTACCAGTGAGATATACACTAGCACACACAATTATTACAAATACTACCTACTAGTGAGATAGACGCTTGCACACACAATTATTACAAATACTACCTGCTAGTGAGATAGAGACTAGCACACACAATTATTACAAATACTACCTGCTAGTGAGATAGAGACTAGCACACACAATTATTACAAATACTACCTACCAGTGAGATAGACGCTAGCACACACAATTATTACAAATATTTACCAGTGAGATAGATTCTAGCACACACAATTATTACAGATACTACCTACTAGTGAGATAGACATTGGCTCATACAATTATTACAAATACTAACCAGTGAGAAAGACACTAACACACACAATTATTACAAATACTACCTACCAGTGAGATAGACGCTAGCACACACATTTATTACAAATACTACCTACTAGTGAGATAGACACTAGCACACACAATTATTACAAATACTACCTACTAGTGAGATAGACGCTAGCACAAACAATTATTACAAATACTACCTACTAGTGAGATATACACTAGCACACACAATTATTACAAATACTACCTACCAGTGAGATAGACGCTAGCACACACAATTATTACAAATACTACCTACCAGTGAGATATACACTAGCACACACAATTATTACAAATACTACCTACCAGTGAGATAGACGCTAGCACACACAATTATTACAAATACTACCTACTAGTGAGATAGGCACTAGCACACACAATTATTACAAATACTACCTACTAGTGAGATAGACGATAGCACACACAATTATTACAAATACTACCTACCAGTGAGATAGACGCTAGCACACACAATTATTACAAATACTACCTACTAGTGAGATAGAAACTAGCACACACAATTATTACATATACTACCTACCAGTGAGATAGACGCTAGCACACACAATTATTACAAATACTATCAGCCAGTGAGCTAGCACACACAATTATTACAAATACTACCTACTAGTGAGATAGACGCTAGCACACACAATTATTACAAATACTATCTACTAGTGAGATAGACGCTAGCACACACAATTATTACAAATACCACCTGCTAGTGAGATATACACTAGCACACACAATTATTACAAATACTACCTAGTAGTGAGATAGACGCTTGCACACACAATTATTACAAATACTACCTAATAGTGAGATAGACGCTAGCACACACAATTATTACAAATACTACCTACCAGTGAGATAGAGACTAGCACACACAATTATTACAAATACTACCTACTAGTGAGATAGACGCTAGCGAACACAATTATTACAAATACTACCTACCAGTGAGATAGACGCTAGCACACACAATTATTAGAAATACTATCTACTAGTGAGATAGACGCTAGTACACACAATTATTACAAATACTACCTACCAGTGAGATAGACGCTAGCACACACAATTATTACAAATACTACCTACTAGTGAGATATACACTAGCACACACAATTATTACAAATACTACCTGCCAGTGAGATAGACGCTTGCACACACAATTATTACAAATACTACCTACTAGTGAGATAGACACTAGCACACACAATTATTACAAATACTACCTGCCAGTGAGATAGACGCTTGCACACACAATTATTACAAATACTACCTAATACTGAGATAGACGCTAGCACACAAAATTATTACAAATACTACCTACCAGTGAGATAGAGACTATCACACAATTATTACAAATACTACCTACTAGTGAGATAGACGCTAGCGAACACAATTATTATTATTACAAATACTACCTACCAGTGAGATAGATGCTAGCACACACAATTATTACAAATACTACCTACTAGTGAGATAGACACTAGAACACACAATTATTGCAAATACTACCTACCAGTGAGATAGACGCTTGCACACACAATTATTACAAATACTACCTACCAGTGAGATAGACACTAGCACACACAATTATTACAAATACTACCTACTAGTGAGATAGACGCTAGCACACACAATTATTACAGATACCACCTAATAGTAAGATAGATTCTTGCACACACAATTATTACAAATACTACCTACTAGTCAGATAGACACTAGCACACACAATTATTACAAATACTAACTACCAGTGAGATAGAGACTAGCACACACAATTATTAGAAATACTACCTACTAGTGAGATAGACGCTAGCACACACAATTATTACAAATACTACCTACCAGTGAGATAGACGCTAGCACAAACAATTATTACAAATACTACCTACTAGTGAGATAGAAACTAGCACACACAATTATTACAAATACTACCTACTAGTGAGATAGAAACTAGCACACACAATTATTAGAAATACTACCTACTAGTGAGATAGACGCTAGCACACACAATTATTACAAATACTACCTACTAGTGAGATAGACGCTTGCACACACAATTATTACAAATACTACCTACTAGTGAGATAGACACTAGAACACACAATTATTACAAATACTACCTACCAGTGAGATAGACGCTTGCACACACAATTATTACAAATACTACCTACTAGTGAGATAGACGCTTGCACACACAATTATTACAAATACTACCTACTAGTGAGATAGACGCTTGCACACACAATTATTACAAATACTACCTACTAGTGAGATAGACGCTAGTACACACAATTATTACAAATACTATCTACCAGTGAAATAGAGACTAGCACACACAATTATTAGAAATACTATCTACTAGTGAGATAGACGCTAGTACACACAATTATTACAAATACTACCTACTAGTGAGATAGACGCTAGCGAACACAATTATTACAAATACTACCTACCAGTGAGATAGACGCTAGCACACACAATTATTACAAATACTACCTGCCAGTGAGATAGACACTAGCACACACAATTATTACAAATACTAACTTCTAGTGAGCACACACAATTATTACAAATACTAACTACCAGTGAAATAGAGACTAGCACACACAATTATTAGAAATACTATCTACTAGTGAGATAGACATTAGCACACACAATTATTACAAATACTACCTACCAGTGAGATAGACACTAGCACACACAATTATTAGAAATACTATCTACTAGTGAGATAGACGCTAGTACACACAATTATTACAAATACTACCTACTAGTGAGATAGACATTAGCACACACAATTATTACAAATACTACCTACCAGTGAGATATACACTAGCACACACAATTATTACAAATACTACCTAGTAGTGAGATAGACGCTAGCACACACAATTATTAGAAATACTATCTACTAGTGAGATAGACGCTAGTACACACAATTATTACAAATACTATCTACCAGTGAAATAGAGACTAGCACACACAATTATTAGAAATACTATCTACTAGTGAGATAGACGCTAGTACACACAATTATTACAAATACTACCTACTAGTGAGATAGACGCTAGCGAACACAATTATTACAAATACTACCTACCAGTGAGATAGACGCTAGCACACACAATTATTACAAATACTACCTGCCAGTGAGATAGACACTAGCACACACAATTATTACAAATACCACCTGCTAGTGAGATATACACTAGCACACACAATTATTACAAATACTACCTAGTAGTGAGATAGACGCTTGCACACACAATTATTACAAATACTACCTAATAGTGAGATAGACGCTAGCACACACAATTATTACAAATACTACCTACCAGTGAGATAGAGACTAGCACACACAATTATTACAAATACTACCTACTAGTGAGATAGACGCTAGCGAACACAATTATTACAAATACTACCTACCAGTGAGATAGACACTAGCACACACAATTATTACAAATACTATCTACTAGTGAGATAGACACTAGCACACACAATTATTACAAATACTACCTACTAGTGAGATAGACACTAGCACACACAATTATTACAAATACTATCTACTAGTGAGATAGACACTAGCACACACAATTATTACAAATACTACCTACTAGTGAGATAGACGCTAGAACACACAATTATTACAAATACTACGTACTAGTGAGATAGACGCTAGCACACACAATTATTACAAATACTACCTACTAGTGAGATATACACTAGCACACACAATTATTACAAATACTAACTACCAGTGAGATACACACTAGCACACACAATTATTACAAATACTACCTACTAGTGAGATAGACACTAGCACACACAATTATTACAAATACTAACTACCAGTGAGATATACACTAGCACACACAATTATTACAAATACTAACTACCAGTGAGATACACACTAGCACACACAATTATTACAAAAGTACTACCTACTAGTGAGATAGACACTAGCACACACAATTATTACAAATACTACCTACTAGTGAGATAGACACTAGCACACACAATTATTACAAATATCATGACCTTTACATGCATATGTAACTGCATGGAAAACATGTGACCAGATTTGAGTGAACAGTCTAAACGCTGGCAAATGATTTTTGTTAAATTTTAATATTGGCCTACGATACCTAAAGATAATGTCCTGAAAGTTTGGAACTGTACGAGTACTACCTACTAGTGAGACAGACGCTAGCACACACAATTATTACAAATACTACCTACTAGTGAGATAGACGCTAGCACACACAATTATTATAAATACTATCTTCTAGTGAGATAGACACTACACACACAATTATTACAAATACTACCTACCAGTGAGATAGATATTGGCCCACACAATTATTACAAATAGTACCTACTAGTGAGATAGACGCTAGCACACACAATTATTACAAATATTTACCAGTGAGATAGATTCTAGCACACACAATTATTACACAAATACTACCTACTAGTGAGATACACACTAGCACACACAATTATTACAAATACTACCTACTAATGAGATACACACTAGCACACACAATTATTACAAATACTACCTACTAGCGAGATAGACACTAGGACACACAATTATTACAAACACTACCTACAAACATTCACTCCTCAAGAGTTGGTCTGCTGTTGATTACATTACATTATAGTTTTGATAAGGCAAAGCAAGCCTCACATTTTGGCGGCTGTCTAGATTTTGCAGTTATGATTAACTTGAATGGACCCCTCCCTCTGGATCTGCCCATGTTTAATTTGATATCCAAGTAGAATGGATGCACGTTTATATTTTCCCTTCCAAAATCTAATTCAACAGATTTCTCAATCCTTTCACTCAAAGATTATTCGGGTAAATTTGCCACACAAAAAATGCCAAAAAGAGCTGATATCATCTATGACCAGACCAAATTCACTTAATAGGCTCCCCAAATATCCTCCTACTATTAGTAAATTACATTTTTCTACTGGTTAAAAAAAAAAAAAAGCAACTGAGCGTGCTCAAATTTTTGTTGCTATGGTAAGATAAAACACATTTTAAAATGTTTAAAATAAATAGCATCCAAGTGTAACTAAGGAGCTAAAGTACTGGGCATGCTCAGTGCTATGGCAACACAATGTTTACTAGCCTAAAGCTAAAAATTATTAAAACCTGGAGCTACAATCCAGAATTAAGAAAAGGAGTACAATTATAATGTAATGGGCTAAAAATTAATTGTGCTCTTCCCTATGGGAGTATATATATTATCACTATACAACTGTATCATTATTATTATTGCTGTTGTTGTTGTAGTTATCATACCTTTTATTATAATAATTATATTTGTTCCCAAAATTAATGGACTATTAGAGAGAATTGACTATTGGAGACACTATGCATATTACCTATGTCTTGTCCATTTAACAAACTAAAATTTAGTCTATAAGTTGTAATATAAGTGACAGGATGGAAAGAGTAACTGTGTTGAGTCAAGTACATTTGTGCATTTGTGATAAACTTCAGTAAGCACGTCATAGAATCAGCCTTCTTCCAGAGCGGACCCTCCAACCCTCCAGACAGATCCCTGACTCTTATGCGACGCCTACCCTTTACTTCCCAGTCTAACCCACTGGACAGTCTCAGAGTAAGCCAAACTCTTGCTGGATCCCCAAATAACAATGAATTGTTATAATTATTACATAAAAGAGATAACTCTACACAAAGGCAGTCACGATACAGTCTCAGCCACAAATTAATGTCTAGCTTAGCTCTTAACTTACGAGACTCTTAGTTATCTCACATTATCTTGTCTAACAGTTCCTTTTATATTATTCTAGCTACAGGGTTCTATATCATCAGGTCGCCACGATAACCTTCTCAATAATCAACTTGAAATTGCTCTCGATGTTTCGACTAGATGCTCTAGCCGTCATGAGGAATAATGAGATGCTAAAACTCGCGTGAGCCTGCTATATGGTTATTGTAATTCAACTGAGAATGTTTAATAAGCATGTTTTAAGTATTAAGTTCTGCAGTCATTCAAAGCGTTTCTTCACCATTACAGGTTTTCTTCAATGTGCATTCCATTAAGAATATCTGTTATGTTTGCTTGTCTGATTCAAGTTGTGCATCATCTTCATCCTTGGAATCAGTACAGTTATCATCTGAAGTATCATCAGAGTGGCTGGAACTAAAACAACTTTGTAGGACTGTTGAGCATGCTTATATTATTATCTTTCTTCTAAAACATCTCAATCCTATCTTGATTTATGGGATCATGATTTTTAAATTGTGAACCATTTGTCTAGAGTGCCTACTATGCTAGCAGGTCCATTTTAGATCATAAGTGTAGAGCTTCAAGTTCAGTTAAAGTTTTTGGTCCTGATTTACTGGGATTCAGAGAAATGTGCTGTTCAACAAAGTGCACAAGTTCTTCGATATCAGGTTCTCTCGCATTGCTGCTGCATGATTGGATGAAGACGAGTGTTAGGACGTCAGACTCACATCAGCATTGGAGCCACTACATACCCTCTTATCTTCTCGCCTAATGAGAAAGGTAATGTAATATAAAACATAAAAGTAAAACCTTTTTATTACATGTGAATAATGCCAGACTTCACACATATCCGATTATAGTGGCTATCGTAAAAGGTCGAGTTAATCCCGGTCTCAAACTCTCAGCCTTTATTCAGAGAAGGTGTCTAATGCTGAACTTTCTCAGTCTACAATAGGCAAGATCCTGAAAAGGTAGGATTAAATTCTTGCAGAAGCAACCAAGTGGGAAACCGAAAGCGAAGGCATGCAAGAAAATCAGTTGATCCAGAAAATACTTTGTAGCTACACTTGGTTTGCAGATGCTAGAGCTAACGATGTTCCGGTCACCACAATTATGCTAGAAGAGGAAGCTATCCTGAAGCTGGATAAACCTAGCTTTAAAGTAACTAGCCTATATGGCTGGATTTGCAGGTGGATAGTTAGGAATGGTATTAAACTAACAAAAAAGCTGATGGAATGAACATGGATGCTGATTTTGGAGGTGTTAAAGCAAGTGTGTTTCAATTAGAAGGAAGAGCACATGATCGCTGCTGGGGTGATTTACCTTTATAGTCCTTTAAATATTTCAGTTGAAACATCGGCTTAAACAATCAAAAAGCTGATTTAAATATAAATCTTTGAGTGCAGTGTACCTACAGTCTTATGCACATGACACTGTTGTGTATGTAGCTAGCTATAGTACATGTAGGTATGAAAAGTGGGTCAGGAAGATTTTGGCTGGCTATAGTAAGAGAGAGTGGATTTTATAAAGGAAGTGGATTATTAGACTGCACTTACTGAAAAAATGAACATTGAGTGGACTATACTAAGAATAAAGTAAAGCTATATGACCCTTAGCTCCCATGTAGTCCAAATGACAAATGTTAGTAGCTAGAAGTAAAGTGAGAGCAAGATTGTTATGTAGAGCTAACAGTTTCTAGTCCTTTAAATATTTCAGTTGAAACATCGGCTTAAACAATCAAAAAGCTGATTTAAATATAAATCTTAAAGCTTATGATATGTAAATGTACAAATCTATAACTGACATCACAGAGATGATGAATGTGTGCATATGTGTGTCTCTCTGTATGATAGGGGGGATGCAACTGTGAAGTGCCACTAAATACAATGATTCGAGAGCCACAACCACTCAGAAGAATTGCTCTATGTCTGTTCTCTGACTCAACAATTGCAGCAAATTATTACTCTAGGTGTTCAATATAAGAATCCAATCTTCTGTGTATATACTCCCTTGAATCCACCTATACTTCCATATGTTGCCATTTTCCATGTTGCCAATACAAAACATTAATCTCTAACAATGAGACAAGACACAGATTAAGAAAGCATATCATCACAATGATGACCAGCATCTGGCAATCATTGTGACACAGTGATTGTCAAAGTCATGCACATATCAAATATACTTTACCACATATTCTTGGTTACTACAATAATAATAAAAGTAAAACCAAAACAATTCATCATATCCCTGTACACATTCTCATATGGAGTCCATCTGAATATTTGAGAAGAGACTTATCTACCTTAGTCTCTTTATTAATGCAATCCCCAGGAATGGGATCCCGATAGTGAGCCAGAATGGCTACTGTATTTGGAACTTGTAAGGTTCTTTGGTATCCACTAATCACTGAACAGATAAAATGAATGCCAGCCTGCAGTACAAATCTTGGCCTCATCATCAGCTTAGCTCGGTATCGATATCCAGGGTAACATGTGTGTCGATCCAGTTTTGTGAAATACTTTGAAACTTTAAAATTTCCACAATGTAACACCTCAGGGGGACTTGCATTCTTTGTGTGGAAAAATGTATTCTCAAATACAAGACTAGCATAATTTTCTCTTTCTGGCAGGTCTTGCAACATTTCAGACCAACTGGTACCCTTGATTGGAACTATCATCTCGTCAATGTCAATGGGGAGTGAATACTCAGTTTCGTACATGTTTCTGTACATGCAGTCACTCATAATAAGCATTTGTCCATAGTAGTGCAATGGATACCACTTCTTGAATTCTTTCCACTCAATCATGCGGACATCAGTATATCGGTGTAAGATATATCGGATTATACTCTCGTTCAACTGTTCCTTGTTGATGTAAAATGTAATCAACTCAGCTCCCAAAAGTTTACTCATGGAAATAAACTCCACCAAGTCTTGAACAGTATTCTTATTTTCAATTACAGGCCCACTTACACAAATGCCAAATTTCTTGAGAACTTTTCCTTTGCCACTGTCTCTATTTTGCACTGGAATTTCATTTGAGGTGAACTTTGGATCACAAGTGCTAGTGTTTGATATCATAACAGACACAGGAGGATCTTCTCCAGCCTTCACAGGGCAGTAATAGTGGTAGGCCTCTGCTCCCAAGTTTGGAGCAAAGCAAGGCATAGGATTTTTCTTTTCCAATGGTTTCTTTGGGCAAACATTGCTCCCATTTGCATACTTTGAGATGCAGTAAAGGGAAATCTTTCGAACTCTATTAAAGGCATAACCCATTACTATCACAGCTGGTCTGTTAGGTGCGCCAGTCCTGTCATCAAAATATGCTGAAAAGAAGTGATATGAATCATCCTCACCTTTACCAAAGACTGAAGTCCATGGAAGCTTTATCAGTTGCAAAGGATCCTGTTCAACGGTAATATTTAGAGCATTCACTGTTGTTAGCGAAACTAAGTCAGAATTGCCACTAGAACCTTCAAAACTTTGATTTTTAGTTCTGGCAGATTGCTGTTCCTCGTATTTATCGATTACTTCGTAGAGTTTTATCGTACTTGATTTGAGGAACAGGGTAGCGGTGGTAAATAGAAGTACGGCAACTAACACCACAAGAATACGGTAACTTTTTTGGACCAACATTCTTAGCGATGTTTCTCCTGCCGCGTTTGTTGGGAAAGCTAAAAAGGTGTGCCTTAAAACTGTTCCGAGATAGCGGATATATCCCCGGTATGCGCTTTATCGACTGCCTAAACTAGCACTTTCGTTGTTGTCATAACGGTGGACACAGAGATGTTCTCGGTCTGCCACGGCCTGGCCTGCCGGTTGAATGTGGTGGTAAGATCCCAAGACATGACCAACTATCAACAAGTTGGATTGGATGTTAAGGATCTTGTGGGGGATGGTTTCAGCAGGGGGGACAGTTGCATTTTTTTTACTTTTTTTTTAATACTTGTGGTTACAACTTTAGAGCTCCGTAGATTCTGCTGACTTCATGGTATGGACTTGATATATAGCTCAAAAGATAGGTCTCTCTGTGTGCTCTATTTTGATACTAAAATATGTTTCATAGAATAACTGTAGGCAAGTTAAAGTGGAGGGACCTACATCCCAAAGTCCCCATCCAGAATAACTCCAGATTAATAGGTGCCCAAAAAATGAAATTGGTACGAGTGGGAGCAATAATGTAATTGTGGGTGTGGTGTATGTTAATACGGAAGGGATGAAGGGTCAGGAATCAGAAGATTTCAGGAAGCATGCTGTGAGGTAATTCTGGTAGTGATTTTAATGCCCACATAGGATTAGGGTCAGACAGTCACCTAACAGGAATGGTAAGAGGTTGTTGGACCTGGTTGGGGTGTGCAATTTGCATATCAGAAATAAGGTATCACAGTGTAGTGGAAGGTTGACATGGGAGAGGGGAGAAAGGAGGTCAGTGATAGATTATATCTTGCTTCAACATAATTATGGTGAACGAGGGTTTCAGAGGTTGGGAGGAATATATGGCAGGCTAGGGACGAGATAGGACAAAGAGGGTGTACAACATATTTGGGAACTGTGGAGACACATTGTTGCTTTGGGCGGCTGAGTTGGGTATAAGGTGAAAGAGCAAGGAGGGACTAGCTTTTATTTTGGACGGAGTTGAAGGGAAAGAAGAAGCAATGTCAAATTCGGAAAGTGAGAAAGGAAAATGGGGTTGTAGTGAAGAAGAGGAAGGATATACTGGAGGTTATGGCCAAGCATTGGGAAGGATTAGGGAGTGTGTCCAGGTCAGGGAAGGATGTTCCAATAGAGTCTAAAGCTAAAGACGGATGGCGCAGCAGGTTGGATTCCAGGAGATGTACAATATTGTGAAGGGGTTGAAAAGTGGCTAGGCTCCTGGTCCTGATGGCATAATTAATGAGATGTTGGAGCATGGTGGGAATTAGGATGGTGGAAGTGTTATGTTCTCTAGTAGTTTTTGCCAGATGATTGGAGACAGAGTTATATTGTGCCACTCTTTAAAGTTGGAGATGAGGAGGTGGCTAGCAATTACAGAGGGATAACTCTTAGTCGTAATAATATCAAGCATAATATTTACACAAAAGACTAGAGAAGTTTTCTGTTGGAAAGTTCCATTCAAGGAGAGTCTTCACATCTGAAAGTCAACTTCAAACATATAGACAAGCTAACCCCTTCTTCTACCTATTATTCAAATGTGACTCATCTCTATTCCAACACGAAACTCCTGTTAAATTTTAACTGATTGATGCAATATGCTGAAAGATAGTCAAGCATTTGTTACGTCTTTGAGAATTTTTACTTCAGAAACATGCAATGTCATAGGATGTAAGGATGGAGTAATTACCAAGATGAGGGCAGGGTAGTTGATATCAACTGTGTCTTTTATGTTGTTAAATTGTGTGTCAAATCCGCTGTGAAAGTAATACCACTAAAGGTGGATGAACTTCTTTTAGACATTTTTTAATCATTTTTAAAACTCTTATATCGAGTTCAATAGAAAGTTCCAAATTTGTAAACCCAGTTTTTGGGAAAAAATGGTGTTAGCCCCCTTTCTTTCTGCACAGCTATGGTGGACCTGGTCTAGGCTCTACTAACTCTACTCTACTAGAATAACCCTGCAGATGCAAAACATAGAAGTTTATATATAGCAGAAAGCATCGACATTGAAATGGCGTGATTTATAAGTGTTTTTGTCAAAAAAAAAAGGCTAGTTCTCTCTCTAAAAAATTAGTGGAAGTCCTTCGAGAAAGAATCATTGCCTGTTATACTAAAGCTTAAAGATGGAGGAACAAGCTAGCTAAGAGCTAAAATAACTGCTATGGTGACCTCCAAAAAGCCTTTGACTCGATACATCACAATAAACTCCTGTACAAAATTTGGGTATTTAGCATCATAGGTCCTAAATGGTTCTGGCTGAAAGAATATCTCTCAGGTAGACAGAACTATGTGGAAATATATAGTGTACCATCAAGTATGTTGCCAGTTGTATCAGGAGTTCCACATGGGAGTATTTTGGGACCACTCCAGTTTTTGGTCTACTTAAATGATTTAGATTCAATATCTATAAATTATACCTTTTTGCTTATGGCAATGTGAGCAAACATACTTATACACAGAAAATGAATCCATACAGTGACATCATGGTGTGAAAAGTGGAGTTTACATCAAAACGCACATCAGTGAGATTTACCACACAGATAAGCAAACTTTAACGGCAGAAGGATCTAGGAATAACACTGTGTAATATCTATTCTGGCATTACGATCTCTTGCAAACTTGTCACATTGCATAAATGGCCCTAAATCTTATTCGGAGAACCATCCCTGAATCAACGTCAATTAGAGTTAGGAGGTCCCTTTATCACAAACTAATCAAATTTAGGCTAACATACTGCTCGCAGATTTGGAGACCACAACTGGTCAAAGCTATCAGAATGCTGGAATTGGTGCAGAAAAGAGATACTAAGTTCATGACCACACCACAGAGTAGAGGCACCGATGTAATGGAGCTCCTGGACTTGTTATCTTGTATATAGATATTCCACTAGAATTGATCCCATCACAGCAGGAATTGCCCCCCCCCCCGCCATGCCTATGTATCCATCCAGTAATTAGCAGAATCAATCTCACCCATAGCACTGCCTGTAGCCTTTAGTTGGTTACTTACTGGTGGGATCAATTGATCCCACCAGTAAGTAACCAACTAAAGGCTAAAACTCTGTACAGAATCAATTATTTATCTGTTGTACCTCTCGCTATTTTATCTTGTATCATGCTAACATTTGAAATCTTGTCCTGAATTCCTGAGTGGGAGTGGTCAACTAAGGTCATTTACTATTTGATGCAATGGACTGTGGGCTGTTTAGATGGAGTGAAGCTGCTGATTTCTCAAGACATGCTGGCACACTTTGACTTTTGATATAGGAATCGAATTCCTGAGTGGGAGTGGTCAACTAAGGTCATTTACTATTTGATGCAATGGACTGTGGGCTGTTTAGATGGAGTGAAGCTGCTGATTTCTCAAGACATGCTGGCACACTTTCACTTTTGATATAGGAATCAATGTGACTCAACAATATTATTCCAACACTGACTGTATAGTTGACATGAACGAGAGAAACTTAAACAAGGCTAAATGTTAAACAAAGTTGAATACCTTGGGCTTGTGATTGACAAGGATGTTTTGCATCCCCCTGAAGAGAAAATTCATGCTCAATTATTGCTGGTGCATTGGAGTGGTTAGGGACTGTACTGTGTAGCGCTTGACCAGTTTGTTTTGTTGTTAGCTCAAGTGTGGCAGCCACAGATCTGGTTTCATTGGCATGGTGTAATTCTGCTATATAGTTTGTCTGGACACTATATATTTATTACAACAGTTATAAAAATAAGTTTCTAACTCATAACCGACTTGACATCTGTCCAGACATTTTGGTAACTTCATGCTAACTCATTCACTGGATATGATGGTCAGTCACATGACTCCAGGAAGGTCACATGATAGGTTGCGTAGGATTGACCCTGGAGTTATGTGACTGGCATAATTTCCAGTGAACAAGAGAGCTTGAAGTTACTTAAACATCTCGACAGGTTTCAAGTCTGATCCAGTCATTTTATTGATAAAGCTAATGAATACAGCATATTATATATATACCTTCCAAAAAATAATAATAATAACGACAAAGTCAGTTTTCCTCAACGATTATATTCAAAAGAAAATGACGAAGGATCAAAACAAGACAACAAAGTGCACACAAGGTCAAGGCAACGCTAGACAATTAATCTATAGTCACGTGAGTCCGCTAGTAGTGTACTGACAGTTCAGCAATAACTAAAGTGAATAACTATATAACACATAACCAATATATAACTATGCTCCCCCTCCTCCTGAGTTCACCGAGTGTACGAAGGTGGACTTGTGTGTAGTTATGATAGGTCCCAAACAGTAGGATCATAGCGGATAGGTGGTCTTGTGATCCGTTTAGCTCTTGTGGATGTTTCAGCTGGTTGTCTTGGTGATATTGGCAATGGAGACAGCATAATCGTTCCATCGGGCTGGTCTTCCGGGTCAGCTGTGCGCATGGGATGCCCATCCAATATTTGGGTCTTAGAGGTGGATGGTGTAGTCTCTTTTGTAGGCTCCTCAAGGTAGGGTTGTGTTCCCATGACTGTAATGAGTGGTGTGATGTCCTTAGCATCAGGCACCATTGTATTAGGTGTCCTTATTGGTGTTGCCGAGGGTTCCACCAGGATGGTAGGTGCGGGCGTTGGTGGAGTGATGAGATCATGACAATTCCTTTTCTTTGTAAGATTTTCCACGAGTAGTTTTGGAATTGGGCTATGTGTCTCGGGGTGGTATAGTTGGAATTTTCGTAGGAACTTTCTATTCCGCAATGCTACTCTGCCAGAGCCATCTACACGTACCACATACTGATCATGCTGTCTCACCTCGACAACGACTCCTGTTCTATCCCATTTCAGTGGGTCTTTGCCCACTTGGTTCTGGATCCGAACGTGGTTACCAACACACAAGGGTGGTAAGGTCTTGGTGTGTTCTGAGAGCCATTCAGCATAAGCAAGTGGCGTTTCCTGAGGGCAAGTTCTCTTAGGCATCCATTCTCGATCCATGCTTGTTGCGGTTTGTATCATCCTGGCATGACTGGAATAAAATCCCTGATGGACCTATCATCGCTGGGGATATTTTTGTGTCTTGGTCTGGGGAGTTCCTGTATAGTAGCATGGCCTTCTGGAACTCAGAGACATCCAGCTCACCATTAGGGCCAGTGTTGTTCATGCTCATACGCTTGCCAGCAGACTTACCAACCTGTGAACACTCATTGGCAGGACAAAATCTAGAATTTTGCAGGATCTTGCTAATTTTTGCAGGACCACAACATGGCCAGGTAAAAGTGGCCGTGGGTCTCAAAATTTTAAAAGTGTTGTTGTTCCCTCTACACACTCAGCTCCTCCTCCACGTCAATCTTGTGGAGAGAGGAGCTACTTAATGCGCCCCCCCCCCCCCTGCCTAACAGTGTAGTTCTTCAATAATATTATTAATATGAATATTGAAAACAATGAATCAGAGTCTCAGATGCATGATTGTGAGGTAGAGATGATGATATGCTATATACATGTACTTGTAGTTATGAGGTTGTCTGTAGGCTTTTCATGGTGGCTAATGGTGCATTTGAATAGCATGGCTTATCATTATTTATTTTAACACTCAGCAGGTCACACACTGTGGATGGATCCAACTGCCGACGTTCTTCCATCTCGATCTTTCTCACCATGCTTAAAAGGCGTTCTGGATCTGCATTGGAATGCGGAAGTACGAGCAAAATCTGTGCAAAACTGGACAAGACCCCAAAATGAAATAGTTCCAAATCCAAGATTGAATGATCACAGACCAGAAGTTATCTATTGCTCCAGCTTCTTTTGCATCAAATGTGGGAAGTTGGTCCAAGGGTGAAGCACGAAAATCACGAAATTCCATACTCAAAGTGTCCAATTCATCAGGAGAGAAGGATGTAAAGCGCTTTGCCAATTCAACAATGCCATTTAAAGAGGTCTTATCTCTATTTCTAGGATCAAGAAAAGCAAGTTGAAGCAGACAGTCATCGTTAAATGGAAACTTGGCTAACATTTTTGAAAGAATGGTATCATAGAAAGTGCGCACACATTAAAAAAAAAGTTTCTCAAGAGCAGTACCCACCAACTCCTCAAGATCACCACACCACAATAGACGGGTAGATGTGCCAATACCTAGCTCATCATTACTAAGCTGGATATTTCTATCAGTGAAATCAATAGAAGTGATATCATCAGTGGAATTGAGGACATCTGGATCTATAAAATTACTACAGAAAGAGTGCAAGTGTCGACGAACATCAGCCTGTAAAGTACCAATACGACTATATAGCATGAGTTTGAAAGGCAGTTGAGAAAATACTCAAGGGCTTAAGGGCATAACAAACAAAATTGCAAAACAGCTTCACTAGTGGGTCTTTAAGATGCTTGGCCACTCTCTGTACACGCCCATTGGAAGGCTCAGATTCAGCTATCCTGTCAAAATAACAATAAAGAGCTGGCCACTGCTCAATCAATCTCTTGAGGCAGCGTTCTAAACTAAGCCAGCGGGTTGAACAATGTTTTAGGATGTGAAGTGGTGTGACATTGCTAAACTCAGTTTGAATTTCATTGAACTCATGATACCTCTTGGAAGAATGTTTAAAATGATAAAATATATCAATCAGATTGAATATTATCAAGGGAGACTGGAAGCTTCTAAGCAGCAGCACAAAGTGCACTTAAGTGGCAAAGACAACCAAGGCTAAACAACCTCGGTTGTTTCCCAAGAAGTCGACTCAAAACAGAGTTACGCTTACCCACCATAACACTTGCAGTATCTGATGCATAACCAATCATGTTGCTCCAAGGGATACCACGAAACTCAAACTCCTTCTCTATTGCAGTAAAGAGTGACTCTGCAGTGGCAATATTACACACTGGCATACACAGAAAACGAGTAACTGGCTTTTGAACCACCTTATCCCAATACCGTACCATCATTCCAAAATACTTCCTATCTGTGTTTGATCATTACCACCATCACACAAAAGGGTGAAAGGGGAAGAACAACAAGATTGAATGACTTCGTCATTAAGCGTTGGAGCTAGTGCAAATATCACTATGGCTGTAGTTTTTGTCCTACCAGATGCAAATTGCTGAGCGATTTTGCTGTCTGGAAACATAACTTTACAGAGTTTGTTGAAGTGATCAGCAGCTAAAAAAGGTACATTATGTTCAGCAATAAATGTAGAAAAATAAATTTCTGCAGCTGTAACCTGATCAGCTTCTTGTCTGTCCTTTCTAAAAGTAGCAGCAGTAATTTTAGATTGACCTACACTCTGTTTTGCCAATGCACAGTGCCTCTTTGTCTCCATGTGTCGTTTCACTTCATGTAGACCACCATAAGCAACAGAAAAATCAGTGCAACATATATTGCAACGAACAAATGATGCACCCCTCTTCCTCTCCTTCATTATTGTAGCGCTTCCAGTCTTCTTGCCATTTACTTGCTCTCTTTCTCCTCTTAGCAGTGGAGAGGTCACTGCAAGCTTCACTCTGAGAATGACTCTGACTAGAAGTACTGGCAATGCAAGTAAAGACTGCTTCATTGTCTGACTCCACCTCGGACTCGATGCTCCGACTCGTTGCTAATAGTTAAAACGCTTTTTTTCAAAATTATTTTTGGGAAAATTTATTAAATGAAATTGACTCGTCCTTTCCTACTTGTGGTTTAGCATAGCCTGTTACTTACACAGTTGTGCAGTCAGTACAGGTTACTTAGGAATGCAGTTGTGCAGTCCGTACAGATTAATTAAGTGGACTGCAGGATTCAGATTGCGCAGGATATGAAGCAGTCGCACCGGGACCCGGGACAAGTTCCAGAATTCCGGGAGAATCCCGGGAAATCCGGGACAGTTGGTAAGTCTGGCTTGGATGTCTTGACACCGATTTCTGCTCTACAATTTGAGTGTGGAAAGGCAACAGAAGAAAGGTGGTGTCGAACTCCCCATGTTTTGAGGAATTTCTGTGTGACCGCTGATGTGAATTCCGGTCCACCATCACTGGAGAGTTCCTCAGGAATGCCATATGTCACAAACTCCTTGCGTAGTTCACCAACAAGGCCCATTGATCCTTGCAATAATTGGCCAGTTCGAGTAATGATCTACAATGATTAAGTAGTTAGCTCCCTTGTAATGAAAAAAGTCAGAGCAGATGCACTGGAAAGGATACTCCGGGTCAATAGGTAGGGTTGGAGGGGCACTGGGTTGGCTTGGTGCAATTCTGTTGCAGTTCCCACAGCTTTCTCGGAGGCGAACTATTTGTGGAGTGATACCTGGCCAGAAGATGGATGTGTCAGCCCTTGCTGTCATCGAAGTCACACTCTGGTGGGCGCAATTTAAGTACCCCCTCACGTAGTGATGGTGGGACTGTCCTTATAGAGGATTACACCATCTGTCGTGGATAGAGGTTCCCGGAAGGAAAGAAAAATATTCACAGAGCATTGGCGGTAGCAGTAGTTTGAAGTCCGGCATTCCATCTTCTACGGTTTCTAGTAGTTCCATCATGACTGGGTCGCTGGTAGTTGCCTCTCGAACCACGTCCCAAGTGATCGCCTTCATGTCATCAAGTGCATGAGCAGTAGAGTTCATGATATCCATGTCCATGGTGATATTCTCATCGTCGTCTGATCGTAATTTTTCAAGGATGTTTTCCCTGAGTAATTTTGATGACGGGCAATCCCAAGGGTAGAGGGATGCGGCATGGGCATCATCAGGTAGCTCCAATATTTCGGGATTCATGGACCCCACTGGGTTTCTGGAGATTGCATCCGTGGCTGGGTATTTCTTGCCTTGAATATGAACAATCCAGAATTTGAAAGGGAGTGTCTTCTCCTTGATATTGAGCAACCGTGGATTTTTGATATCCTCCAATTTTCTGTCACCCAATATTATGAGAAGTGGTTGATGGTCTACCGCAACTATTAGGTCATCACATCCAAGGACAAAGTGGTGAGTTTTTTCAAGTGCATTTGCAACTGCAAATGCTTCCCCTTCAATGGGGGCATATCTGGACTCAGCCGCATGTGTGAAGCGGCTTCCCACCAGCAGGGGCGTAGCCAGGATTTTAGAAAAGGGGGGGGGGGAAAGTCTTGATCTCAAACACCAGCTTCCCCCTTCCCCCTTCCCCCTAATAATGTTTCTTTTCCTTCAAGGAATAATTATAGTGCATACAAAGACCTAGTAGGAAATTCCATCCCCCCCCCCCCCCCCCCCCCGTTCACAACCCAAATAAAATTGAGTCTGGCTGTGTAGACTTCCCTTTTAGAACTGACTATATACTAGTACCCCCAGAATTCCTCAGAGTCAATCTCAGAGTATACATTTTGGGGTGAGGGGGGTGGGGGGAGGGGGGGGGGGGGGATGAGCATGCCCCCAGACCCTCCTAGTTGTTATGTGATATCCATCCCCCTCCACGTCAACACCAAACTTTGGAGTTTTCCCCCTCCCCTCTCAAAACTCAAAATCCTGTATAAAACCTTGCACACAGACACACACGTTCAAGCATACCCCGATACCCCAGACGGCATTTGTGAAACTTTGTCACATCTTTAACCATCATGCCCCCCCCCCCCCCCCCCTAAAATCCAGATTCCTCCAGTTGCCCCCCCTTGGACAATTTTCTAACTGAAACCCTGTCTAGCCACAGTAAAGAAAAAATGAAGCAACACAATGAAGAGATAGCTATTGAGAGGAGTCAGAAAGTTGAATTCTCCTGGGATGATGTCTGACAATGACTTCTTCAATGTCAATGGGTATGTCTTGATGCATGTGAAGTAGAGTCAGGCTTTAGAGACGTTCATTACTCATGCTAGACCTAAGGACAGTTTTGAGCACTGAAAGATCTCTCAGCAGAGCATGAAGTTACGGGGAGGGTGCAGAGAATAGTAACAAGGGCTTTGATGTTAGGGTAAAAGCTAGAGATGTGGATCAATGTTGAGAGAGAGTTGAAGGAAGTGAATTTGAACCATGATCTTTCTCTTCAGATTTCCACTTGGTGTACCAGTTGTGGATCTCACCGCTGAGAGAAGACACATTTAGTAGGTCTACAGCATATATCTTCCCCACTTTCATCACCACACTGGACACAGTTGCAAGATCTTCTGTTACCAACACTGATGGTACCAAGTATAGACCTTGAAAGGCAATTTTTTAATGTGAACTAAACCGCTTGTCAAGCTCAGCAAGAAGATGGTCCAAAATTGGAACTGTGATAGTTCTTCTAAAGTATTCAGAGGGATTAGATGCTGGTATGCTTGCTCTGTGTTGCTGACGACCACATATCCTGGGCATTGATGGTGTAGTCCCCACCTCATTACACATTTCTGAGATCAGAGTTTCAAACCATCTACTGTGGTAGGAGTCAACATTCTCTCTGACTTGCTTGAGGGATGATATCAAAGTCTTGATCTCAGACACTGCCTGAACTATGTCCTTAGCCTCCTCTTGAAGGCTCATTGTGAGGCCCCTGATGTACTGTAGACACTCATTGGTAATCACAAGAGCACTGATGAATTCTGTTGTTGTTATAGCCAGCAAGAGAGTACTGGCATCTGTCACAGAATCAGGAGACCACATGCAAGAACCTTCAGCTGAAATGCTCTCAAAACAGGCAACAATGGAGGAGTGAAGTTTCTTAATATAATCGAAAGCGTCGATGCATTCAATCCATCTTGTCCTTTGAGCTTTACCACATTCGATTCTGGCTAGGTGTTCTTTATAGCTTCTTCCAACTTCTTATGACGCTTGGGGTATGCAAAAAAGAAGATGGACAGTTGCTTCACAATAACAATCATGTTACGGACGCTAACTTCTTCGAATGAAGCCACAACTGCCAAGTTCAAACAGTGACAAGCACAATCGGTGTAAAGGGCGAGGGGGTACTGCGAAGTTATTCTAGCTGCAGCTCCATTTGTCTTTCCGGACATGTTGCTAGCTCCGCCATAGGCCTGACCACGCATCTTTGAATGGATCTAGGTGATTTCTGACAAAACCAAGCATCTTGTCAGCCAATGCTTTGCCAGTAATGCCACTGTCACATTCTAGAAATGTAACGAGATCCTCTCTGATAGAAGCAGTTTCAGGCTCTACATACCTTATGACAATGCAGAGTTGTTCCTTGTTCGAGCAATCAGTGACCTCATCTGCAATCAAAGTATAGCAAAGACTGTTACGAACTTTTCTTAAATTACGAATGTGGTCACCAAGTATGCTGATCAACTGATTCTGAATATCAGGGGATGTGTATGTGGCATTTCTAGCTGCACTCTGAAGGTGATCCCTCAAGATCGTGTCTCTAGCTGAGATACGGAAGTTGAGCAAAGCACAAAAGTTGCCATGGTTTGTGCTTGCTGCTTGTACATCTTCCATATCAGTGCCACTATAATGACCACGGAGAGCAATGTTCTGCCGACCACACAAGACAATTATCTCTATGATAGAGCAGAGCTTTTTCTGTTGTTCTGGATTGTTCCTTCTCTCAGTTGAATTAACACACTCTCTCGCTTACCACTCATCCTCTCTATGAAAGCATCACAGGCAGCAATGGCATCTTTGTGGTACTCTTTAGCTGCATGGAGATCACACACTTCATACATTTTCTTGAAGTTGCTAAATGCTGTCTCTCCTTTCCCTTTCCGTACATCTATGCTCCTAGCAAAGAGCACACAAAGAAGACAGTACCCACCATTTTTTTTGCCAACTGTAAGTCAACCAGCTGTACTTACCGATGTAGAAAGCCACGACCACCTTCACATGGAAACTTGTAATCAATATCAGGAGTGAAGTGGTCACAGCAGAAGTTGTACTTTTCATGTTTGGTCAAAGAACTTCTTCTCTTGGCCAAGTAAGCTACATCTATATTAACTACTGATACATCAGGCTCCTGCTCAATACGAGGATGCTTTGGGAATGGGAAGAGTATCACTGCTCTGATCAGATTCCAAGTTATATTCAAAGAATGGTATAATAGAGGAGGTGGCTGTGGTCTCTACTTCAGAAGTTGAGGGACTGGGTGATTCAGGGACCACTGTATTACTGTATGTGTACATGGTGGCTGTGATGTCTACTTACGCTCTCACTCAAATCCCGCCACAGAGTAGCACGGGATCGGCCGACGATGCACCCCCACCGAGGGAAGGCTCTCGCCACAGCAGGCCAGAAAGCCTGCCTCTGCTTTCAATGGGCCTTCAGGTTTGCCGCCCAAAGACTCGCATGTGTGTTGCATTCCTTGGTCCGTGTTTCAAGATGGGTCGGATGCAGGGACTGGGTGATTCAGGAACCACTGTATTACTGTTGTGTATATACATGCATATATTTTTGTTCATAATTTTGATTGTAGCTATTATGAATGTATTTTTTATTGTAGCTATTATGAATGTATTTTTATTGTAGCTATTGTGATTTGATTGTAGCTATTATGAATGTATTTTTATTGTCTATTGTGAATGTATTTTTATTGTAGCTATTGTGAATGTATTTTTATTGTAGCTATATATGTATTTTTATTGTATATAGCTATTGTTTATTGTAGCTATATTGAATGTATTTTTATTGGCTATTGTGAATGTATTTTTATTGTAGCTATTGTGAATGTAGCTATTGTGAATGTATTTTTATTGTAATCATCATTTACCTCTAATCATCAGGTGGTCTTGAAACTTTCTTGAAGAATCTATACAGTGTTTGAGACATCTCATGTAGGCTTCTTAGCTAGCTGTTAGGCTCCACGAGGTTGCAATAATAGCATAGCTGTGGTCAACTTGGAACAGCCACACCCAACCTTTTTGCAATTGACCTCCGAACTCAAAAGTGTATGAGCTCGAAGAGTACGAGCTTTAATTAGTGAAGTAAAACTTGTTGAGAAAGAAATAGCTTTATAATCAGCTTTTTTACAATCTTTGGCAGCATTAAGTCATCAATACAATTTTCTGGATAAACAATACTTTAGCTAACTCATAATTTTTTGGTCTTTCTTTTTCTGGAAAAAAGGGGGGGGGGCATTTCCCCCCTTTGCCCCCCTCTGGCTATGCCCTTGACCATGGTAGTCCTCCATCCATCTTTGCAGCAGAAGGGGACGTCATCACCCTTACATGTGCAATGTTTTTGTAGTAGGAAAAATCCAAGGCCATCCTTAGACCAATCTGTAGATAGGCATGTCTTTCTGCCCTTGTCAAAGATTTGTACACCGTGTTTGATTGCCTCAACAATGTTTTCTTTTGACTTGTCAAATATTTGCTGCAGTTGAGAATCCCAATAGAACGGTGTTTTTGGTTTCAGGAGATCTCTAAATGGCCGCATTTTGTCTGTCATTGATGCGTAGTAGCTGACCTGGTTTATTTAGCCAAACCATGATCTGACATCTGTGATATTCTCAAGGGTGTTGGAAATTTTCGTATGGCATCAAGTATTTAGAGCACGGTTTGGATGAGACATTGTAATTTCAAAACCTGCAAATTAAACCACATCTAGAGTGAAGTTGAACTTGGCGGGGTTGAGTATAATGCCATTTCGTCCACACAGTTCTAGCCATTTGCATGCCTGATAGAAGCTCTGCTCTATGGTGTCAGCCCACATCCATGTATCATCGATGCATTTGGTCTTATGTGGGAAATCTGACACGATCTCATCAAACCGTCTGGTATAACCATCTCCTGCTGCGAAGTAACCTTGGGGGGTGTTGCGATATCTGTAACGGCCCCATAGTGTTATGAATGTTGTAAGGTGCCTGTCACATTCTCTGGTAGGGACGGAATGATACCCATTCCACGTGTCAAATACTGTCTTCTTCTTCTTCATGCTGGGCACAGCTCTGGCTTGATGATACGGTGATTGCGTATGATGCGTCTCCCTTGCGCAGTGGGCATTCAGGGACTGAGGGTACACAGTACGTCGTAGTTTGCCGTTCTTTTTCCTGCATACATGTACAACCATCCTGTGGCACCACGTGACAGGCTCACCAATAGGGACAGGTTCAATAATGCCAAGGCGTACATCTTGGTCGAGTCCCAATTTGACCTCCACTTGCCAATGTAATGGTACAGGTATAGGCGTGTGAACCGCCACAGGTCGAGCATTTGGATCAACCATGAGGGATAGCGGTGGTCTTGTCATCAGGGGTAATTGACTGTGTGGGCAAGTGTTGAAAGTGCTAGCACTATAATAGTTGAGGATCCTGCCTTTATTTTGTCTGTGTTTTCCTCCGTGGGTGGGAATGGTATGGTAGTTGGAAAGGGAGGAGGATTCACTCTCTTGGGGCAGTCACACTCCTTGGCTCTTTGGTTAGGGATTATTGGTGTGTGCTCGAGATTCTGGTTCTTTGCAGCTGAAGCTATAGCTTACTTGTTGTAGTCAATAACCTCTCCTATCGTCGGGAAACAAGTCGAGATCAGGCCCAAATCAACACAGGCCTCCCTGCTAATGTACATGGAATCTGTGTCAGGTGTGACATAACAAACCTGAACGGTCATCGAGACCAGATAATCGCAGGAGGACTGCTCCGATGATGCCAATTGAATTCTGATTGATGACCGACATTCTGTGTTTGACTGGGATCAAGTCCGATTTTTTAAATCCCAGTCAGTAAATGACCTTGAGGCCAATCAAACAACTTTGACATCCGGTATCTGCTACTACCAATGTTGGTCCTCCACTTGGGACGGTTCTAAGAAATACTCTAAAATGGGAGTAGTCATCCTTGTTGACCCTTGCCATCACTGTCGTTGTTGGCTGTGGTCACGAGCGTCGCTGGCTCCACCCCAGATTGTCATCAAAGAGATGATGGACGAGGGTAATAGATTTTATGCGATGATACTTTTCAGTCTCGATGGTGGCCGTGCAGATTCTCTTGTTCAGTTCAGTTTCTGCTGTCTGCTCAGGTCTTAGCTTTGGCTGCTTGGGTCTCTGTGAGGCATAACATTTCTTGCAGAATTTGTGAGGTTTTGCCTTGCCGTCACGGCCCAGTGGCCAAATAAATTGTTTCCCACAATTTTTGCATTTAGCACCCTTGTCAGTGAATCTCGATCTCCTATATTGACGGCTAACCCCATGGGATCCATCGATCATGAGAGAAGCCTGAGAGCGCCGACCTGCCTCTTTTGCCTCAACCAGCTTCACAGTGGTCTCCATGTCCATGTCCTGGTTCTCGTGTCCAAGGACCTCCTGCTGGATCTCCTGATCAATGAGTCCGCGGATTAGTATATACATCACGGATCATTTGTTCAGTAAAATGAACATCTGTAGGGGAGTCGCATGAACACTTAGTTGTGAAACAGCAGACGTCGGCCTGACCGCAAAGTCTGGCAGCAAAGTTGCGGACACCCTCTTCCCTGTCTTGAGGGTTACCCTGTACACCATGGTGTTCTCTTGGCGTACTGCAAGGCCTCTGATGGCAGCTAGGACTGCATCCTCAGTTCTGGTCTCCAGCTGCTTGTCACTCCTGTGTAGATCCCTGCAGAGCTCACCATCACAGCAGACCAGAACTGAGGATGCAGTCCTAGCTGCCATCAGAGGCCTTGCAGTACGCCAAGAGAACACCATGGGTGTACAGGGTAACCCTCAAGACAGGGAAGAGGGTGTCTGTTAAGCTTCTCTGGTTTCGCTGTAGCATTATATTGGTCCCCGTCGGGAGTACATTACTAGCCTGAATCTGTAGGGAAACAGTAGCAACAGCAGCGAAGGCAACATCAAATTCTTCAGATCGCCAACCGCAGCCTTCAATTGGGCAGCTAATGTGGGGCATTATTTAGCACCTTTGGACTTGTTACGTTTCTGATGTTCGGTTCTCAGCGCCTGGTTCTTCAGACACCACAGGTCCTTCGTCATACACAAAGTCAGTTTTCCTCAATGATTATATTCAAATTGAAAATGACGAAGGATCAAAACAAGACAACAAAGTGCACACAAGGTCAAGGCAACGCTAGACAATTAATCTATAGTCATGTGAGTCCACTAGTAGTGTACTGACAGTTCAGCAATAACTAAGGTGAGTAACTAAGACATAACCAATATATAACTAACAATCATCCAACTAAACACAGCCAAGTTGAGCTCCCCAGAACCAAAATCACATTTCCTCTCTGCGGTGGCAGAAAGCTGCTACAGGACTTCAGCAATAAATCAGGGCACTAGATGAATAACATAATAACTATTTCATTTAGTCAGCTCAAATGGTAGTCTTAATCTCTGCTATATAGCTATGAAAATACTTCTTGCCTTGAATAGTTAGAAAACCAGCAGACCTAGAAAGTGTGAACAGGATCTATCATATAATAATTATATATGTGACAGTACACAGGAAAAGGGACGATTTGGGCGAAATGTGAAGTTTTTAGTTCATACTCAGAAATAGTGCACTGATGCATTATGAAACATGTGGTAAAGGTTTCATTTTCATATTGTACATAATTATAGAGTTATGGTTAAAAAACCTACTTCCTGTTTACTTCCTCATAGACAGGAAGTGACAGGAAGTGTAACTAATTTCTTTTACTTGGGCATGTGCGCTTTGTATTTCCTTGTTTGCAAACACCACATGTTACTATGCGTCTCTTTTTTTTACATGGTTTATTTTCTCCAACTTCATCGTAAGAATTAAATCTGAATTCTTGGGAGCACTTGGCCAAGGGCAAGTTAAATCTTTTGACAAATTGGTCTTGCAGTGAGGGCGTATTTGCTCAAACAAATACCACTGCCATTTCAAATCCAAGCCAGGTATTGTTTTTTCAGTAGACATCGAATCAAGATTTATCAGACTGATTCCCGGTTTTAGAATTGGTAGCCATTGCTCTGCACTGTCAGAATATTCTTTCAGGCGAATCTCCCCATAAAAATCATGAGCTGCTTTGAAGTTGTGGAAGGATGTTATATTTGGAATTTGTTTAAAAAACTGACTGAGGAATGATGTCCAGTTGTAAAAGTGAACCAGGCGATGTCCATTGGAGTCGTATATCAGCTGAGGAATGTTTTGTCCTTTCAATGAAGATTGCTTTACCAATGTAGCAATTCCTTGGATTGTATCAACAGAAGAATGCCTGTAGAGTTTCTTGAACAAGCCAAAAAAACGATCAGGAGAAAACTTAGTATGACCAGTCAGCATGAACGATAATTCAACACTTAAATCTTGTTTTGTCATGGTGCGCCAGACAAGGTATTGCATGGTACAATTGTTTTTGTTCTGTCCGACACAATTATCTGCTTGAAGCAGGACATCAGACGCTCCAGAACCATAATTCTCCAAGTAATGGTGCACAAGACTAATAACACAATCAGCACCCTTTCCAGGGTTTTCTTCTTCATTTATGAGGTAGTTTACTTGAACGTTAGTGCAGTCATTACATACTCCAAACACCCCACACTTCTTTGCAGTCTTGAAGTACTCTGGCCCAGTTTGTTGGCAATCAAATGAGAAATGTACTTGCTGTGCAAAGTCAAAGGAATAGTGACACGTAAGCGGCTTTCCTCCAGATTGCTGTCTTTGGTCCAATTTCTCAGCTATTTGAGTATTGTAATAAATTCGCTCTTTTTTGCCCTCTGTAGATGTTCCTGATATTCCTCAATTCTTCTTAACTTTTCTTCTTCCGACACACAAAAAAGTTTTGCACAGCCAAGCTTAACTGATGGCATGTAAAACAGAGATCGCTGCTTGGTGTACTTATTGAAATGAAAGGAAGAAGTAAAGCCCACATGTCATAGAACTTTGACCATCCCACGGTTGAAACGCATGTATTACTATTACTACATGCTTCTTGATATTTCCGATAAACAAAAGCTTTTGAATGGTGAGCAGGTAATACAATCACCTTGTTGCGATGCCCAGGTACACGGCCAGGAAGGGGAAGGTCATGGGCTGATGCATAGTTATTTATGAATGCTGTAACTCTCTCTGTATTCTCCAATGTTAACATTGTGTGGCAATCGCTTGCTATTTCCATGTACACGGTTCACTAATCCATTCATGTCATAGTGCTGAGTAAGATTCCTGAAGCGTTTATCTGATAGACTGTAAATAAATTGAAATGTAGAATGGCAGATCTTTACTCCATGAATAAAATAATCAGCGTGTGATCGAAATGTCTCCTTTACATTGTTATGACCTTTTGATACTGTTGGTTGCTGTGGTGTTGTTTTGTGAGCTTGTATCTGTCCCAACACAACTAGGTCCAGCTCATCATGATCTAACTCCATACAACATGTCCTGCATTGTACCATGGTTTCTTTGGTAAGGTAAGTTGAACATGGGATCTTCTCTGGACCTAGCTCACATCCACAGGTCTCTGATATAAACTTGGAAACAGCAGACACCTCAGAAGCATCTTCCAAACTTACATCCAGACTCTGGCCTTGTACTTCTCCTTCCCATGAAGTTGATGCTCTACATAATGTAGAAGGTTCTCCACATACACCAGTATCCTTAATCTCAGTGTACACAGCTGTAGCTAATTCGAATCAAAGAGAGCGCAACAACTCAATAGCTCTAGCGAAAAAGGTACCAAAATAAAGCCCACTTCCTGCTCTACCTCCGTGCGCTATTTTTTTATGATGTAAGTGTTTATAATAAGTCAGGAAATTAGTCCAAAGTTCATAACATTTAAAATTGCTTTATCTAAAAATAGAACTTTTGCCCAAATTGTTCCTTTTCCCGTGGACTGTCACAATTATATATATATGTTACTTCCCTTGCATAACTTGAGTGCATGCACTTATGTATATAGTATATACCAGAAGACTCCTAATGCATGTGACTATAATACAAGATCTATTGAAAGAATCATTCGTAAGATCCTGGCCAGTCCTCGAAACTCCAGGAGCTTTCAGTACACTGCAAGTTTGCTGATGTTTGTGCACTAGGAAGACAACAGGGTGTGATCCTGTTACGAGCCGCATTGGTCACACTAACCTATACCACTAAACCTGAAATACCAGGTTGAAGCGCTCCTCCTCACCCACAACCTTGCACATTAGTTCATAGTCGGCAGAATCTATGGAGCTCTCAAGTTTTAACCACAAGCACGTTTTCCAGACTTGACCTGCCCTAAAAATATTTATACAGCATACATACAGAGCGGGGGAAAAACACCAAGATATTGACACAGGCTTTTTAAATGGTTGCCCCAAGGCCACTTCACCCCCAAGGCCACTTCACCCCCAAGGCCACTTCACTTGGAGACACGACAGGGTCATTCCATGTCAAATCAACTGAAAATCTGCCTTCATCTCTCAGATTTTTGTAAAATTTTGGGGAATGATTGGGATTCATGAGTAGTAACGGCCAGAGCTAATTGAGCATTTGAATTTCCGAGGTAGTGCTAATTAGCCCAAAGTTCGTCGGCACGTATCTCATTAATTAAGTGGGTGTGACCAAAAATATTTTCAGTTGATTTGACATGGAATGACCCGACAGTAGCCTCCTGAAGCGTCTACCAAGGAGGGACAATTGCATTTTGGGGGGGGGAGTGACCCAAATGTATTTTCCTCCTTGGTTACCACTTTATAACTCTATAGATTCCGTTCATGGTATGAACTTGAAGGCCAGCATAGAGGCCCGAAAAATGATGTTTTGTATTCCTTGTTATAACTTACCATACAATTTATTTCAGCTGTTAGCATTTTTTTTACAGATCATAGAGGAATACAAGGTGGCCAAACCACAATTACCAGTGTTAACCACACCCACAATACTAAATGTTCGCTTCAATTTACTAATATCGAATTTTCTCAGGGATTATGGTTTGGACTCCCCCCATATTTGCCACACGTTTAACACTTAATAGTGTCTACACTTTGGCAGTTGTGGAATTGGTTTAGACCAAACCACAAGGAAGTTATCAAAGAAAGTGTATAATCTGATATCTGATAGCTCTTGACTAAAATATAATTCAGCCCTACATATATACTACCAGGTATGCACTTTTTACAATAGCCTAAAAAAGCACAAAAGAGAGCTCTACAGAATGCTGTTGCAATTTGATAAAATTTAAAAAATGAAAGAGTTATGATTTTTTTATTTTAAGATGGACATAATATTGCTATTTAAATGTTCTCTCCGATTATGCGTCTATGTGATTTATATTGTTTTACGGCCACCTCCACTTCCTTCCCAGCCTTCTTGCCATCCAAATAAGCCTGCTCATATGCGTCTATGTGATTTATATTGTTTTACGGCCACCTCCACTTCCTTCCCAGCCTTCTTGCCATCCAAATAAGCCTGCTCAGTCTCTGACCTTTCTAAAATATTTTCTTATCAGTTGGACAGATACAGAGTCCAAAGCTGGAGTGAGGATTTCACGAAGCTTAGGTAGCGTCAAATTGGTGTGAGCCCGGCAGTATAGCTTCGAGTGGCACCACACCCGCTCAATCGGGTTTAGTTCACAGTGGAACTTTGGCAAGAAATAGCACTGAAATCCTCTGCCATGAACATAGTGTTCTACTTGAGTTTTTTCTTCCAAGAAGTCGTGGTGGTTTGACAAAATAGTACGCATGTCATCAGTGCACTTGCATTGATGGATCTCTCGGCAAGAATCGTCCTCAAACCATTGGCTTCACCACTGGCAGTAACCATTGATTGAGGCTGAGCAGTGTCTCGTACTCTCCGGCTTCCCCCATCTTTCACTAAGATGTTCTTAGCAACCAGGGCCTTTTCATCGTACTTTCGATGGCAACTGCTCTGGTCGAATATAAAAACAATAGTGTGTGAGCTTAGTGGGTATTTTTGCTCAGCAATATCACATGCTACCTCCATTTGAGCCATGAAGCGCTCACCCGTCCAATAGCCATCCTTCTACTTCAACTCCAAGGTTTTCTATCTGCCATCGCTGAGACTCTCACACGAATGATCCAACAACTGCTCTAGCTTTCTAGCTCGCGTAACAAAAACTCGCTAAAAAATAATAACAGCGGGAAAGTCAAATTTGAATAAAATTGCTGTCAGAGAGCACTCTGGTCTAATTTCAATCTTTGCTTTCAGAGTCTAATCCTGTAGATTTTTTAATGTGATTCTAAAAAATGATATTTGTTTTTAAATATATTGAATATTAACAGTTATGAGCAAAACAAAATTTGGGCACTAATGTTGGCCTGCACTAGATATAGCTCAAAAGATAGGTCTCTCTTTGTGCTCTCTGTTGATATATAAAAATATTTTTCATAAGTAGAACTATAGCCAAGTTACGGGAGCGACAAGTGGATCAAAAATCTGAACTGGCCACATAAATATCTCCAGATTGCCAAGTGCTAGAGAGTTGAAATTAGCACCAGTGGCTAGAGGAAGCTCTACTCTATTCAATGTGTGTTTTCATTAGGCGCTAAAATGTAACTACGTGGTCAAGATTGCAGGTGGAAAATTAATTTCGTTAATGATCCACAACTTATTTCCACCGACGCACCTAGTTTTAGCACTAATGAAAACACTCGCTGAATAGAGTAGGGCTTCCTCTAGCCACTGGTGCTAATTATCTTTTAGCACTTCAATCTGGAGATATGCAGCCAATTCAGGCATTCAGTTCCCTCTCCAGTAACTTGGCTATAGTTATACACATTAAAAATATTTTAGTATCAAAAGAGAGCACAGAGACCTATCTTCTGAGCTATATATCAAGTCCATACCACCATGGTCCTCACAGAATCTACTATAAAGTATGACAAGTGTAAAAAAAACAAAAAACAAAATGCAACTGCCCCCCCCCTCCCCCCTTCTCCTCTCAAGATCTTCACTGATCTAGCAGGTTTTAGGGCTTCTGACAACCCATCTACCTGAATACAGCACATCCCGATTAATAATTAGTTTCTCCTCATTGAACTTGCAATCCCATCGCTTAGGCTCAGAGTTGGAAAATGGACAAGGCAAATTAGAAGCTTGTGAGCAATTTGGAAGCCAAGGTTTTTCTGCTTAACAGCTTGCAGTTGAGGTCGGTAACAACGGCACTCTTGTTCTGGTGCTCAGAAGGCTCACTTTCCATCCTTGAGCAAATAGGCACTATGGATGAGGTTGGTCGAGTGGCAATCTCTTCATCTCACATCTTTCTAGCTTGAAGTGACTTGCTGTGGAACGCAGAACGATGGCTAATACTTAGCTCTGTTGTTGACGATGGTAGTTTAACTGTTGCCAAGACCATTACCATCTTTGATGACATTGGAACCATGTTGTCCTATGGTACAATTACTTTTGTTCACTTTCAAATGAAGCTGGCGTAACACAAAATGGCTATATCAATCTGTTATTCAAGACTGGATGCTGGAAAGTATAGCTGATTACACATCACATTCAAACTCGAGTTAGAAAAGTTTTGCAAAAATACTATCAGAAAGCATGCTGCACTGGTTACATTTCGAATCATGACCATGAAATTGTGCAACTATACAAGAAACCACCTGGTCAGACCAGACACCCCCCCTTGACAATGAAAACACAAGTAGGGCTTTCTCCAGATGTCTAGCACTTTCCAAATTAGGAGCTGGAACTACGGCTTTTGAAGTCTCCAACTTTAACTGCCTGCATCTTGGCTATGGTACCTACATATTAAATAGACCATAGTATCGAAAGAGAGCACACATCTTTGATCTATATATTGAATTCATAGAATCAATTTATGGAGCTCCCAAGTCATAGCCACAAGTGTTTTTTTAGCACTTGGTAAAATATTTTCCTTCCCGCCCCAAGGACAAGAGTTGAAATCTATGAAAGCTAAGCCTAAACCAATACAACAAATTCCCGACATGCGAAATGACCACAATCAGTTGCAAAGCCAATAGCTGGCTACAAAACATCAAAGATAATCATCAGCAGTCTAAAATGGTTCGGAACAGACAGGTAAATACAGTTGTCTGCATTAGCAAATTCCAGTGTAGTAACTGCACAATCATCTTGCACACGAGGTTATTTGACAAGCTCCAAAATCAACACTTGCAACATCCAGGACCACATGGCCAAAACAACAACAACAACAACAACAACAGATGATTACGCTTATTGCACATTATATGTAAACATATAATATGTGCTGCAAGAAAAGGAAAAAAAGTAAGCCAAGAAAATTAACCAACCACCATCCTCGAAAAAGAAGGCTCCATAATTTACAAGTAGACAAAAGGTCTAGTCCTTTGTTGTTTAGAGAGTGCAAAGTGCATAGTGCATTCATTGGTTCGGCATATTGTTAACGGCTATAGGGATGATAGCCAGATCCCCCAGAGGAATGGCTGTAGCTGCCCTTCATCGGGCCATATCGAGATCCAAACCCTAAAGGGAAGGATAACATTACATTATTACCGGAGAGGCAGAAGGTAATGATAATTATAATAATAAGTAATCAAAAAGGAGCAAAGTTGGCAAATATCTTATTACTTCCCCCCCTTCTCTTTTTGTTGATATTTGGTCCACTTTGTGATTGCAAATCGCTAGGTTACTACACCTGCTCCATGACCACAAGCTTCCATCTCCGCAACAACCGAGAGATGCACTCCACCCACCATAATTCTCAGTGTCGGCCAGTCTCCGAAGCGGTACACAAACTTTGTAGAAAGTCTAGTAGCACTCGAGTATATTAAACGTATGCATGCAGGAGCTCCTTTAAAGTACTTGAACGAACAGCACCTGCTCAAGGACTCTTCTCCATTCAAGCTTGTTACTAAGGAAGTATTAGGAAGATGTCCCGAGTCCTTGAAAATGGCTTACACACAACACGGTCATAAGAGATGCCTCACCTTGTCCTCCTTGTCCTCCCTGTCCACCACCACCTCCTCCTCCTGCTGCTGCTCCTGCTCCTCCTCCTCTACCACCACCACCACTGCTGTAGCCCCCATACCCACCTCCTCCTCCACTTCCTCCACTCCCACTTCCTCCACCACCATAGCCTCCACCACCACCATAACTACCACCTCCTCCACCATAGTTACCTCCTTCATAGCCACCTCCACCACCACTGCCATAGCCACCTCCACCACTACCATAGCCACCTTGATTTTCATAGCCCCAACCACCACCACCACCACTACCACCACCATACCCGCCATAGTAACCACCACTACCTCCACTTCCTCCTCCTCCATAGTTACCTGTGAAAGGGAAACAAACATTCTCCAAAAATTCAATTGGTGTACCATATAGAAAAGCAAAAAAAAGGCCAAACTACCTCCGTATCCTCCACCCCCGCCTCCTCCATAGGGTGTCCAGTTTCGGCCACCACCTCCGCCCCTCCCCCTACCCCCCCCCTCCTCGGCCGCCCCAACCACCCTGTGCTCCATACACGCCTCCTCCTCCTCCTCCACCTGCTCCTTGCTCGCGTGGAGTTGCACGCTTCACCTCCACCTAGACAAGCAATTGAAGTAAAGGTGGAATGAAAAGGAAACTGTTCCTTCTTTTGCAACAACAGTACAATTCGAAGCCTGGATGACAATATCATCATCTCTCTCACACACACACACCAAAAAGGAAGTAGAACCACCCACCAATATGCAAAAAAAAAAAAAAAAAAAACACAGAAGGGGAAAAAAAAAGAAGAAAAAAAAGGGGGGGGGGGGGGTGGAAGGAGAAAAAAAAGAAGGAAAAATCAAGGGGAAGGAAAAAAAGGAAAAAAGAAAGGGAAAAAAGAAAGAGAAAAAAAAAACAGAAGGGGAAAAAAACAGAAGGGAAAAAAAAAGAAGACTAAATCAGAAGAGAAAAAAAAGGGGGGGGGGGAAACTGAAGGGGGGGGGGGGGGGGGAAAATCAAGGGGAAGGAAAAAAAGGAAAAAAAGAAAGAGAAAAAAAAACAGAAGGGGAAAAAAACAGAAGGGGGAAAAAAAGAAGGGAAAAAAAAAGAAGACTAAATCAGAAGAGAAAAAAAAGGGGGGGGAAAAACTGAAGGGGGGGGGGGGGGGGGGGAAATAAGAAGAGGGAAAAAAGAAGAAAAAACAGAAGGGGGGTAGGGGGGGGAAGAAGGAGGAAAAAAGAAAAAAACAGAAGCGGGGGGGGGGAAAGAAGAAGAAAAAACAGAAGGGAAAAAAAACAGAAGGGGGAAAAAAACTGAAGGGGGGGAAAAACAGAAGCGGGGGGGGGGAAAGAAGAAGAAAAAACAGAAGGGAAAAAAAACAGAAGGGGGAAAAAAACTGAAGGGGGGGAAAATAATAAGAAGAGGAAAAAAGAAGAAAAAACAGAAGGGAGTATATAGGAAGGAGAAAAAAAGGAAAAAAAAAACAGAAGCGGGGGGGGGAAAGAAGGAAAAAAAACAGAAGGGAAAAACAAACAAACCAAAAACACACCAAATAAAACAAAGCAAACAAAATATATATTTTAAAAACATCAAATAATCACACCAAACCCAACACATACACCTGGTAGTAAACAGTCACTAACTGGCCATTGTATAATAATACATGTGTCTTAAATGAATGTGAACAGCTATAATTGGTAATGGTTCGCTAACTGGATGTGTTCTAAATAAGTCCAGCATAAATATAAGTTAATACCCATGTCTTAAAACAGGTGATAATTGGTAAAGGGTCACAATCACTGTACTGTCTTTAAATTAAACACCATTGTATATTGGTAAAGCATTGATTAATTGGCTTTATACTACATCACGTGATCAGTGGCTAATCTGATTGGTTAATAACTGTAGGTTACATAGGCGCGTAACCTACACTTTTAACCACATGTAGTTTAGCGCATGCGCAATGTAGTATAAGTAAGATAGCCTATACAAAAGAGTCGGTTATGCGCCAGTGTAACCTACTCGTTTGCTGTTACATTCCTCGGCTTCGCCTCGGGATAACCGCAAACTCGAGGTTACATAGGCACATAACCGACTCTTGTATAGGCTATCCTATACATAGTTGACATAGGTCCAATATAATATATCCAATACACAACATGTCTTAAAACTACAAAACAGCTATAATTGGTAAAGGTACACCTACCTGTGCAGTCCCCAACTGGTGGAAATTGCTCTTTGTGCACTCGTCTACAGATTCTTCACTGAAGAATGTAACAAAACAAAAGCCACGCCTCTTCTTTGTCTCTTTGTCGGTGACAAGGGCAACCTCCTCAATCTAGATAGCAGATACACACATGCACATTAGCATTCATCAAAGTAGTGAGTGAGTAGAAACAAGTTGTATGGCTAAGATGCTTCTCATTCAACTTGACTCTAGATCATACAATAGCACATAACTTTGAAATGAGGACACCTCTGTATACAGTGGAGCCCACTCTAGTCCAACCCTCTGAAATGAGGACACCTCTGTATACAGTGGAACCCACTCTAGTCCAACCCTCTGAAATGAGGACACCTCTGTATACAGTGGAGCCCACTCTAGTCCAACCCTCTGGAATGAGGACACCTCTGTATACAGTGGAGCCCACTCTAGTCCAACCCTCTGAAATGAGGACACCTCTGTATACAGTGGAGCCCACTCTAGTCCAACCCTCTGGAATGAGGACACCTCTGTATACAGTGGAGCCCACTCTAGTCCAACCCTCTGAAATGAGGACACCTCTGTATACAGTGGAGCCCACTCTAGTCCAACCCTCTGAAATGAGGACACCTCTGTATACAGTGGAACCCACTCTAGTCCAACCCTCTGAAATGAGGACACCTCTGTATACAGTGGAGCCCACTCTAGTCAGAAATGAGGACCATGTTAGGTCATAGCACATAACTTTGAAATGAGGACACCTCTGTATACAGTGGAGCCCACTCTAGTCCAACCCTCAGAAATGAGGACACCTCTGTATACAGTGGAGACCATGTTAGGTCATAGCACATAACTTTGAAATGAGGACACCTCTGTATATATATTAATCGGTTTCTATTCATGAATGGAAGTAGCTAGGGGGGACAAGACCATAAATAAAGTGGTAGTAAGTGATAAAAAAGAGAGTGGTTACCACTTTATAGCTCCATAGATTCTGCGAACTTCATAGTATGGACTTGATACATAATAGGTCTCTCTGTGTGCTCTCTTTTGATACTAAAACATTTTTCATAGGTATAACTATAGCCAAGTTACTAGACCTAAAGTGGAGGGAACTTCAAAACCTGAATGGGCCGCATAAATATCTCCAGATTGCAAAGTGCTAGAGAGTTGAAATCAGCACCAGTAGCTAGAGGAAGCCATATTCTATACAACAACTTGTTTGATTAGGCGCTAAAACTTTAGTACTGATCTAGCGGCCAGCTGGAAAGTTTGCAGATGGTAGCCACAAGTTTTTTTGTTGCCGCTAAAACTTAAGTATGAAGTCAAGCCTGTGGTTGGAAAATGGACATTTAACGAAATTCATGGATTGGTGAGAGGTCATGAAAGTGTCAATAATTTGGGAAGTCCTCTATGAAGAAGGCATTCCAAAAGTGCCTTGAGCTCGAGCATGTTATCAATAATATGACTAAACTGTACTATGCATCCCAATAGTGCCACCATGAGCTCGAGGATGCTATCAATGATGTGACAAGTCCTACTAAACTGTACTATGAAGACAACATCCCAGCCATGAGCTAGAGGGTGCTGTCAATAATGTGACAAGTCCAACTAAAAGGCTGGTTCACAACACGATGCTGGCCGAGCGTTTCTTTGCATGTTGTCAATTGACTCTATTCATTTCAAACCACGCTGAACAAAGACGGCCACGTCAGGGTTTCATTTAAGGGTAGGGAGGGGTGCAAGACAGCCCCCCCCCCAGGAAACCATCATGCCCCATTAATTAAACATGCCCCTTAATTAAGCATGTGGAAAATGAATTTCCTCTGTGTGCTCTCTGTTGATACTAAAATATTTTTCATAGGTACATGTATAACTATTCCATCCATAGGTATAACTATAGTCAAGTTACTGGAGCTACAAGTGGATGGAACTTCAAGACCTGAAAGCCTGATTTTGCCGCATAAATACCTCCAGATTGCAAAGTGCTAGAGAGTTGAAAGCACCAGTGGCTAGAGGCTCTACTCTTATGCAATGATTTCCCCCCATTATGCAGTCATGCGCGTGGGTGGGAACGTTTTATGGATTATTAACGAAATTCATAGCTATATATCAAAGTCCATACCATGAAGTTTACAGAATCTATGGAGCTATAAAGTCGTAACCACAAGTAAAATAATAATAATAAATATATAGCAACTGTCCCGCACCCTATAAATCCAGATTTCTCCAGTTACCCTCCCTTGGACAATTTTATAAATGAAACCATGCACGTGATAGTTCTGATTGGTCAGACGCTGGACCGGGAAAAAGTTCTAAATCCAGCGCCGGACCAATCAGTGCCCATATTTGTTGAGTGACTCGAGGGTCATGCAACGCTCAACCAGCCAGAAAAAGTATTTCTTGCCTGCAACAACCAACGGGGACACCAACACATTATATATAGAGATCTAGATATATAGAGATTATATATAGAGAGAGAGTGGAACCCACTTAATCAAAACTTACCTCTCCATAAGTTTTGAAGTAAAGTTTGATCTGTTCCTCCTCCATGTCTACTGGTACACCTCCAACAAATATCTTCTTGGTCCTATTCTTCTGAGCCTGCTATCCCAGACACACGAGGGAAGACATCGTATGTGGAGAGATGAGAAAGAGCAGTAGATGAACAAACAACAGGACCAATCAAAACACAAATAAAACAGCACCCTTCAATCACCTGGAACACAGTGAACGCCATTACAGACAGTAATAATTCATCCGTGGATCATGATCAACAATGAGTCAGTCAAAGCAGCCTGAGGCGTTTACCGGATAGTGATTTAGAATAAAAGGGTTTTCCCTCCAGCCAGAAGAATTAATTACGCCTCGCCGAAACACACTTGGTGGGCACCACTTAATAAAACTAATACAGCAGCTGCAAATTACTATGAAGTGACCGCCATTTCACAAGAACCATCATCATGGTCTCTAAATCATGGCAAGTACTAAACAGTAAGAATTGGGTGCCCTTCATAACACCCCCAGGGCCTCAATTAGCAAAAATACACAAATAATCACATTTGGTGCCAAAATAAACAAAGTGGGATTATTTAGTGGTAGTGGGCCAAAATAAACAAAGTGGGATTATTTAGAATACATATCAGCAGAATCACCCTCTTGCAGGTGTACACTTGGCCACTCCCTATTTCGTACCTGGTGAATGGCATATACACTTGGCCACTCCCTGTTTTGTACCTGGTGAATGGCATGTACACTTGGCCACTCCCTATTTCGTACCTGGTGAATGGCATGTACACTTGGCCACGCCCTATTTCCCACCTGGTGAATGGCGTGTGGAATAGCCTTCTTCACGTCCACTGCACGGTAGTCGATGAAGTGTTCCTTCTTTCTCAGAGCATTATCCAAACTCGTAACGTTTGAGAACATCACAAACCCAAATCCTCTACAAAGAGAAAGAAAAAAAGTTTTCAGTTTAAGGGAGAGGACATCAGGTCAAAACCACAAAATTTGTAACTTCCATAAAACCCCAACCCCCAAATGGTGGTTATTGTGGTGGCAAAGTGTTGCATATTTTGTTAGTGATATATATAATGTCCTTCTAAAAGTGCAACCCCCATAATTGCACTACCCTCCCCGACAAAGGAATATCTCCACAACTGAGGGGTTAGCTTATTACCCCTCACTTTTCAAAGGTATGCGAGGACTTGACCATATTTGTGGTCACAAAAAAACGCATTTTAAAAGAAAGCCTACCCCGTGTGCTTTTCAATGCTATTTGCACAGCAGTGTTGCTGTCGAGACAGGAGCGCCGAGGTAATCCGCTTAGAAAACAATTTACACTTCATCAAGGTCATTAATACTTACCATTTAACTTGCCATTTATGTGCAATCAGAATACCCAGACTGGACTCTTATCCCGTGAGAAAATGAACACCGCAATTTTTGGGGGAAACACAAATTTCTTATCAACAGTCTGCGGTTATCTAATAGGCTATGGGGGGACTATACCTGAAAATCTTTGAAAAAATAAAAAATATATTAACAGTTCAAACTGTTGTTGCACATATCGAGTATCCAATTCCAAAGTTTAGAGTTACTGGATGCGCTCCATTTCAAAGTTATGGTGGTTTTTGTCCTGTCCATGCAATTTCTCTCATCTTGATCCATTTGAGAAGAAACCAACCAGAAATGCAGGGGCGAGGCTAGCAAGTAGGTTTATGCCAGCGCATAATGGCGACTTCATCTACTTGGTAGCTAATTTATTGCCTACAGGAAGCAAATTTCACACGGAGTTTATTCATGACTATGGCGCATGGGTACGAGACCATGCTTTGTATTGGGCAACTCGTTGGCGCAAAGCCTCAGTCACAACTGCTTGCACTTTCTGGTGATGTCTTCTTTTGGAGCTGTTGAAGGTGACAAGCCAGAACCACAGACACAATCCACTCGCTGTCGTAAGAAGAGAGCCAAGGTCTTCCAGCTAAGCCAGAAGGTAGTCTAGTCTCGGGGAGTGGTGAGGCATCTTCTCCAGTAGATACTCCAACACCGTTGGAAACAACTACCGGGAAGAAACTCGCTCTCCAACAATGTAGTAAGTCAGTGAGTTCCCCAGCTACAGATGGAGCCTCTAGTTGTAATTCTGATTCCCTTTCAGAAATGTTAGGTCTACAGCTGATAGATTTGCAAAGTTCCTAGCATCCGTTTCTCGCAATGCTCGTTTCTCGCAATGCTAACTACTATACGTGGTTGAGGACTTACTGTTAGGGAAGATATGAGGAATCGCAGGGGATATGTACTAAGCTGACTCTCTCCTGTACCAATCCTTTCTGTACAGGAGGCTTTTTCTGACCCCTGCAAGAATTCAAAAAAATCGAATTCTATGTTAGTGTTGGCAGGGAGGATGTCTGGTAAAGGGAGAGCTTGGCTAGAGGCGGTCTGTGGGGGGTAATGGGCTTGCCTCCACCAGTATCCCCTAGAGCCTATACGGATCACAACAGAATGCTCCTTGACATTGCCGCCACAAAGTGTGAGAAGAGAACTACAAGTCGGCTTCGGCACAGATTGCAGGGTGCTGAGCTGGACCATGTGGAGGTGACTGTTACATGTGACGGTACCTGGTCCCGTCGTGGTTTTACAGCTGCCTCCAGCGTAGTAGCTGTAATATCCTGGTAGACTGGTCAGGTACTCGATGACGGTCCCGAGTAAAGATTACAAGGAGAAAGAGCGTGCTTTGGACCCCGAATCGCAGGAGTTCCTTGACTGGTGCCAACAGCACAAGGGCTCCTGTAATTCCAATTTCAGTGGGTCCTCCCCAGCAATGGAGGCAGAAGTTACATCAGTTCTCTGGGCACGTTCTGTGAAGAAACTGAGATTACGGTACCCCACCGTCATCTCAGACGGTGATGCTAAGTCGGTCTCCAGGCTCAACCAAGAGCAGCCATACTGAGATACAGGTGATGACTTACAATTGCTATGGTGACGACATATTTATTTTTGTTGTTTTGACACTTTCAGAAGATGGAGTGTGTGGGACATGTCCAGAAGCGTCCCGGGAAAAAAATGCGGGACCTCAAGAAGACCTTCCCACGATGAGAGCGGTCAAGTCTGAGGTGGGGGGAAGGGGCGCTTGACAAACCAAGTTATCAACTCTCTGTCAGTCTTCTTCGGCGGGGCCATCCGCAATCATCCCAGGAACGTGGATGGCATGTACAGAGCCATCTGGGCTGTCTACCACCACTCCATCTCTGATGAAGACTAGGGCAATCACCACTTCTGTCCGGCAGGATCTGACTCGTGGTGCAAGTTCAACCGGGCACTTGCAACTAAGGAGGAGTTGCCTAAGCACACACCAAAGATTCCAAAAGATCTAGGTCCCTTTGTGAAGCCCGTTTTCACCGAGCTGTCCCGGAGGGGGCTGCTGGATAGGTGTGTGTTGGGTGCTACCTCCAATCAGAACGAGTCGTTCAACAACATCATCTGGTTTCGGTGTCTTAAGACAGGGTTCTGCTCTTTTGTGAGTGTTGAGCTAGCAGTCACCCTGGCTGTCATCACATTCAACCAAGGTTTGGTAGGACTCTTGCCTCTGTTTGAGTGCTTGTTGGGTTCTCCTCAACTGCTTTTACTGCCAACTACCTACAGTCGTCTGATGATAATCGTCTAAGACAGGCTGGGATAAAGGCAAGAGTGCATGAGCCAAAGACGGAGGAAGTCCCTAAGATCTGCAGCGCTGGTGACAGAGGAACTGCATGCTACTCGTGAGGGAGTCACCTATGAAGCAGGCGGTTTTTGAACCCCCTCCCTTTTTGGGGGGGCAGCGGTGGTGGATCTTAATTAAAAATTTTATTTTTTATCTCTGATCTCCCAACTGTATTTTTTTTGACAGGCTTTTTTTCTAAGCTTTCTAGTCTTTCTTCTTTTTATTTGGTCACCCTATCTATATATTTTTGACCGCCCAACTTTTTTATCCACCTGAACTGCCACCTATTATACAAAAAAGCTATGCACACAATACAGAGCAAGACACTAACTTCACTGAGGGGTATTGAGGGGTGATGTTCGTCACAAAATGAAAGTTCCATATGGATACATCTCTTAAATCAAATTTCATCATATGTGACAGGCTCTGGGAAAAGGGCCCACTTCGCGCAGATATTGAAATTGAGATACAACCTAAAACAATGCCTAGGCCAAAATTTTATAAAATCCATTTTATTAGCTTATAAGTATCTATTATCTTTTAGCTAACTTTCTGTGAAGTTTGATGACCTAAAAGCGTCTGCTTCTTGCCGAGCGTAGCCTTAGAAAACTCGGACTCAATTCTTCTCTACGCGTAACCGAGATTGAAGTTTAACTGCCGGCGGAAGAATACTACGTGCACACGGAAGTATGGGAGTTACCCGCGCGCCTTTATAACTCGTTACCACAGTAACAACAGCTGCAGAATGACTTTTCAAACTAGTGCTAGAGAAGCTGCTAGAGCTGTGAATGGTTTGCTTCACTTTTGTGAGAAAGACCAACAACCTTGCTGGATATCTTACAAGACTACTTCAACACTCCTTTTGAAGGAGAAATGGACAGTGATGATGTGACTGGAGCAGCAAATCATGGTAAGTTTAGTGAAGACATAGGTGTCCATAGCCAAAAAAAATATATCATCTACTGAATAGCTGAATAGCAAAATATACACTGTGTTGACAAAAATTTGTATTTAGGAGTAATGTGGAGTAATGTGTTGGAATTATAGTACATCTGTGTGCATACTATTTACAGAGACAGAACTTTTGTGCAATAGCAGAGTGGTAGAGGTTGGCGAGATGGGTGTGGAGGAGGAGATCAGTGAGGATGAAGAAATTAAGAAATTGAGGAGGAAGATTTGGACCGTGATGAGCAAGTGAGTGAAGCCCTGGAGAATCTTCACATGATTGATGGCATCGAACCAACTCTTTCCGACATCGAGGAAAATAAGCAAGATTTCTTGGATGCTGGATGTGGTTGTCGTCTTCGTGATGGGGGAAGTTTCTCTCTCCCATTTTCCTTGACAGCATGTCTTTGATTTAGCTCACACTGCAATTCCCAGACACACAATGAGTTGGACATCTTGCTTGGGCAGCTCATGGCTACCTCAAATTCGATGGAGATGGTTCGGCATTCACTGTTGAGTCGACAGAAAAAGTACACAAAATATTACCATCAGGGGCAACCAGTGTGTCCTTCCATGTTTCGTTACCTTCACACTGTTGGCGAGAAACGAATGAAGAACTTGGTGACACACTTCAAGGACAATGGGCTTGCACCACGTGTCCATGGAAACACCAGGCGTCTTCCTCACAATGCCCTTGCATTTGCTTAGGTAGAGTTTATTGTCAGATTCTTACTAAACTCTGCTGATCAGAATGGCCTGCTCCTTCCTGGTCGCATACCAGGTTATAGCAGATCTGACATCAAGCTGCTACCTTCTAGCGTGTCCAAGAGAGGGATCCGGAGGGTGTATTGTGAAGCTGCTAACTCCACACCCTGTGCATGTCCTGCTGCATACTCCACCTTCAATAAGCTCTGGCAGTCACTGCTTCCATCCATTATTATTATGAAACCTATGTCTGACTTGTGCTGGCAATGCCAACAGAACAGTACAGCTATCCTCCGAGCTGCTAACTGTCCTGATGTGGAGAAATGTGCTACTATAAAAGCAGCAGAAGAGCACCTTCAAATTGTGCAGCTGGAAAGGTCGTTCTACAAAACCACCTGTGACGAGTGCTGGCGAGAAGTCCAGGAGTACTTCACCTGAAGATGAGAAGGATAGTACCTGTCCTTTGCCAGCTGTCCCCAAGCCTTCCAGCACTCCCTCCTCACCAACTGGTAATCAGAATAAAGAGGATTATCTTCCCTCTGCCAAGAAACGCACTTGTATGATCTGCAGAAAGGAGGGACATAACAGTAGATCAGCAACAATAAGTCTTTAACCAATGTTGTTGTAACACTGTATAATAATAATTATTCTTGTCCTACTTTTTATCTAATAATAGTTTGTTCTAACAACAACAAAAGAGAGAAAACTGGGTTAGGACAAGTAGCCGGCTTACTGCTGACCTGAAACTAAGTTTAATAAACACTAACTGTAGGCTAGAAACAAGTTAACTATGGGCTAGAAACTAAACACTAACTATGGGCTAAATAAATAAAGGTTAACTGTGGGCTAGAAAACAAGTTAAACAAAGGCTACCTGTGAACAAAGGCTACCTGTGAACAAAGGTAACTGTGGGCTAGAAAACAAGTTAAATAAAGGCTAACTGTGGGCTAGAAAACAAGTTAAATAAAGGCTAACTGTGGGCTAGAAAACAAGTTAAACAAAGGCTAACTGTGGGTTAGAAAAGAAGTTCAATAAAGGCTAACTGTGGGCTAGAAAACAAGTTAAATAAAGGCTAACTGTGGGCTAGAAAACAAGTTAAATAAAGGCTAACTATGGGCTAGAAAACAGGTTAAATAAAGGCTAACTGTGGGCTAGAAAACGAGTTAAACAAAGGCTACCTGTGAACAAAGGCTAACTGTAGGATAGAAAGCAAGTTAAACAAAGGCTAACTGTGGGCTTCTTAGAAAACAAGTTAAACAAAGGCCAACTGTGAGCTAGAGAACAAGTTAAACAAAAAAGTTACAGTTGGTGGGCTAGTACTATCTCTCACCTGCTTTTCCTCCCAAGAATAGCTGCTTGATTCATGGAGGCACGAAGTTTTGGGGGGGTCTAGTGGTGTTCTAAGTCCTTGGCTGCGCCGTGGAAGCGAAGAAAAGCTCCTCCCAAGAAGTGTGTGACTTCTCCACGAACTATGAAGGGCGTATCTTGTAGAATCACGTGCTACCTCAAAACGCGTAACGCGGAAGATTACGGAAATAGAAAATTTCCCCGTAAGTAAACATTGAAAGACCGTTTTCATGGAATTATGGCCTTGTACTTAGCTGTGTTAGATCGGTCGTAGCTCAGCAAACCAACTAGCTATGGTGACGCTTCTTAGACCATTTTGAAGGTAATAAGGTGTGCTATATCTTAGTGCCAATAACTCAAATTTTATATCTTGCGCGAAGTGGGCCCTTTTCGCAGAGCCTGTCACATATTTCTCTATCTTACATACATACAGACACAGTAAAGTCAAGAAGTACAAGAACATATCAAGAAACCACTGAAACTTGTATAAGAACACATTTTGCCAAGCTATTTTATTGCTAAACTAAACCTTGATTGCCAGCATTCAGCATTTTTGAAAATCCATGTTTTTTATAATCCCAGCAGTCATAACTTTGCCACAGTTGACTCATTTTTTGTTGATAGCACTTGTATTGATCTGATAGAGGAGCTAGACACATTTTTTGTTGACTCGAAGCATTGCCAAGTTACGGTGATTAGAAGAGGTGACCTTTGCAGATTTGTGGTTTATCGCGTAGTCATAATACGGCATCCTGCCTTTCTCTCCCCAGTTTAGTTATTGCATTTTGGTCTCGCCCATTTAGCAGCTGCTAGATTAGGCAAACCACAGACCAATTAACAGCTTTTGGTTTGTAAGTATGGGTGAGAGGGAAGTGTGGGGCAGAAGTGGTCAGTTTTTTTAAAAATTATTAATGTCTTTGATGTCTCTACATGTATCTTCTGACAAAATATGCCTATAGACTAATCATTTATAGCATTGGAAGGCACATAGATCAAGGAACAATATGAGCATAAAATTATTTGCACACACAGCAATTATAAATGAAAAAAAAAGTTATGGGCAGTCTATAAATCAAATCGTTTCTCTCTCCCAGTTTCAGGTATAGTCCCCCGCTTAATTAGTCCGGGCCATCACGTTGATTAACTTGCAATCTACATCAAATCGAAAACTCTCATAAGGCTATCAAAATAACTTTGAAAGAGAAACCACAACCAAGCGGTCGTCGAGTCAGGATTTGTTTGAAGTGAAATTGCATTGAAATAAACTACCCAGCTCTTAGAAATAGAGTATTTAAAACTCGGGAATTACTAGCGTATGGATACAACAGTTTCATTGGCCCCTACCACCCACCTTTTTTTCAAGGTTTTTGATTCCTAGTGAAATAAAATGCCCATCAGATCCAACGTGCTATGCCGTCCAAGGTGGTTTGGAGAAAAGAAAGGACCAACTTCCTGCACGTCGTTGATTGGTGCCAGTGTGAACATGACAAACGCGCATCGATCCCAACCCAGGTTCTTCAGGACTGGTTGTGCTTCCATTTATATAGACAGGCCTAACCTCTCTTCCTCTGCCCCACTTCTGCTTGTTAGGCCTCTTATTATTTAGCGCAAATAAAGTTGCTATTATATAGACAGGCCTAACCTCTCTTCCTCTGCCCCACTTCTGCTGGTTAGGCCTCTTATTATTTTAGCGCAAATAAAGTTGCTAAGCACCCATTTAATTGTCCCTACAGTCTTTGTTAGGTATCCTTAGGGTGTCTTGCTGACAAGGGCTAATATTGACAACATTGTAAAAAGCAAAACAACCCCCCCCCCCCCCCAATATGTGGCAAGCGTATTTAGCTGCACAGGCTATGCGATAAATTTCAGGAATACTTTTAGGCTAGAATCTCATTAGTTCATTAGCTTCGGTCATGGTATCTTTAGTTGTGCGTAAACCCCGATGAGCTTCTAGCTGCTTGCTTGCAGGAGACTCTAGTCCCTTCCCAAGTCTTCTAGTGGACAAGTAATGCCTCCACGGCCTATCGAGTTCTGTCAAGTTACTTTCAGTCTGTGGAAGGCCCGTGGTCCACTATCAGAACTTGCTAGTTCTGAAGGTAATACTGACACGAATACCATATTCACTCAAATAAAAGCAGACGTATTACAGCGGGTTGCGGCTATGCACAGCCCACATGCCTGCTGTGGTATAACGCTAGCACAGTACCCACAAAAGAAGAAACGATTACTTTGTCTGATCTGCTTGCGGCACATTCCCCCCCCCCCCCCCCTTTCTCAGAGTCATTGTGGTTGTGTTTAGAAACACCATGGACACATTTGCCGTCCGTTACCGAGTCCCTGGTCGCTAACATTGTCAAGGAAGAATTCATTTAGTAAAATAGCTTCTTCATCCTCCTCGAGGAAAGCAAACTCTCCACCACCATCACTTTCCTTCAACAGCCGGCAGTAGCTTCAGGAATGGCTGGAACGCTATTCTAGCTTCTTTGAAGCAGTGAATACCTCCATCATCACACCCTTCCACAGCATTCTCAAGCATTAAAAATAAAAAAATCAACATGGCAGCTTTTACTATTCTTGATGAAGGCTAGAGCATCCAATCGAAACCCCGAAGATTAAACTTCAAGTTGATTATTGAGGTCATCGTAATATCGTTAATATCAATGGAGAGCTTTTATGGTGTGGTGCCAAGGAGACCATGAGCTGGTACTCATTGCTACAATCAACTATGTCTACTAGAATTGGAAGGCTACCTTGTCAGGTGCGACTTCTTACTTCTCTTCAAGTGAATATGTTTGTAAAAAGAAAAGGAAGTGTGTACTGTCGCTCATTCTCGTCAAAATGGGCACACTCAATTCCTTTTAACACTACCACACACTTATTACCAGTCAATACTGCCTTTCGGAAACGATGCTTTTTTATTATTTTAAAACGCTCTTTTAGATCAATTTGAGCATTTCGTAGAAAGTAAGTCGCTGGGAATCATTTTTAATACATATATAAAAAAAGCTCATCTCTGTAGCAATCTATAACACATCACTGTCGAAACCTTTGTATACACATGCAGACATGCCAATTTAATCATAGCAGCACACAATTATAAACATAGCAACACAAACTCACCTCGACTTGTTGGTTTCTGAATCATACTTTATCTTCACGTCATGCACTTCTCCAAAAGTACCAAAGTACTGCCGCAAAGTCTCTGGAACCATCATTTTTTTTTTATAGAAAAAATAATAATAATAAAACAAAGAAAAACAAACAAATAAGTCCAGGCGTCTAAAAATCTTTTATAATTGCCCACTTAAAAAACTTAAGTATACTAAGAATTTACAAATATAGTTTACTAACCATCAGTCGTCTCCCAGCTTAATCCACCAACAAAGATTTTCCTAGTCGTTTCAATATTACAATAAGAGAGAAAATGGCCGAAGTAGGGAAGGATGTTTAGAATCACAAATCGTCAATCAAATTATCAATGGCCATCACCGTGACAACAGTAGAACATAGGGTAGAAATAAAGGATTAGTCGATAGCAGACATTGCCACAGCCTCTTGATGAGATGGTTAGCCCAGCCTAGGCCTTTTGATAGACCTCTACAAGGCCTTACAAAAATCATTTCTTCACAAAACCTATAACAAATCTTTGCAACTCCAGGGCAACCTAAAGTCACTTAATCAAAAGGGAAATATTGAATCAACAGAGAATAGAAATGGTAAAGATCTTAACCTAAAAACTTGAGACTTCAACTTTGTGACCTAAATGGAAAAAAGAAACTTTGGGGGAATTTAGTAACAAACAGAATGAATAAATGTCTTTAGAAAGTTATACATGACAAGGTTTTAATTATACTATGGCAAGCAAGCAACGACATTTACATAAACCCCAACCTTCTTTACCAAATTACTGAAGGGTTGGGCACTATATTCAAATCAGCTCAACTGAGAAAAGGCTCACTTCTAAACTACATTAGAGCTAAATAACTAGTTTCCATAGCCATCTCTCATACTTGTCATCGAAGGTCTCCAGTCCATCAGCGTTCTGTCCATTGCCAGTGCCATCACACGCCTGATTGTCATTTCCACCCGCTTGAGTTTGCTGATAGGAATTGGAATCTGAGAATTGATTGGCATCCATACTCCTCGTCGTTTGACAGATCTTAGGCTGTATCTGGAATTAAGAAGTTACAAAGTTCAACAAACAGTGAATCAGAGAGCTTTTCTTTGACTTGGAAACCCACTCGAGTTGCCGCCACACTGACAAAGCACGAGGTAAGAGAGCACGTGCCTACTGGTCAGGGCACGTGCGCATGTGTCCGTATACTAAAATACGACCACTGAGATAGGCAAGACAGTTTTTCTCGATTTAGTAAAATCTATCTAAATGGAAGGGCCTTAGCCTGGTCAAATTTACACCAACATCTTAAACGATTCTTTAACGTCGTTTACCTGCTGTTGGGTACAGCTCGTAGCTTCCTGACCCCCAGACATAATCTTGGATCTAATTCCCTAGTGAAGAATACGTCGCAATAGTTGTAACTGATTATATCCGGTAACACCCACAAATGTATATAAAGTTCAAAGGTTATTCATGCTCTACAAACTTTCGAAGATAGGTCGTTGCGTTGTAGTAACCGATGAAGCTACTCGCCTTCTCTTCCAAAGACTTTCTGTCTGTCAGCGTAAAGGTATTGCTACAATGTGCTAGGTCGTCATCCTTCCATTCCTGCAGAAGTGGATGCAACTGTTTAGACTTGTTTAAGACTTGTTTAATATGTCTTGTTTAATATATGTATAATTTGTATTCTATATTATATATCTAACAACCCTGTGATACATAAAATAAAATAAATAAGAAGAAAAAGAAAAATTGTCCGGCACCACCCACAAATCATAAAAAGGTCAAAGGTTATTTTTGCTGAAGAATAGTGCTCTGCTCCCACTTTCAACTCCTCTTGCTTGTTTGGAAATAACAAAGGAAAGGAACTGAAGGTTTGTGCTTTTGTGTAGATTTAGTGGCTCTGTTGTTTCCCGAAAACAATTAGTTTTCACTCTGCTTTGCAAACTAGTACCTTGTCGTAGAGTTTTGGTTTGGTGGTTGTCTATTTTGATTATTCAGGACTTGCATGAATAACGAACGACACCCCTTGTAGAGGTATGTATTCTGTCTCTGTTTTCTCTCCTATCTCTCTTCTCTCTCACACTCTAGCTAGCTAGTTAACCAGTCCCACCCTGAAATACTATGCCAGTCATGCCAACCGGAATGCAACCTTCAAGGCTGCTTGCTGTATCCTGGGTCTAGTGCTTTGAGCTAGGATGTCACTGACAACTTCTGTACCTAGTTACCTGTGTGTAACTTCCATAGTTTTGTACAGCTTATTTTGATAGTTTGCAAGAAGAAGAAACAAACAAACCAACTCTGTGCTCAGCTATATTGAACTTTCCTTGCTTTGCTGTGTGTGTGGAGAGAGTGAGTGTGAGAGAGAGAGAGTTTCTGTGTGAGAGAGAAAGAGTCTGTGTGTGTGTGTCATTTGAATATGTCTAGTGTGAACGTTTCCTCCTCAATGCCCAGAGTTTGTTGTGTAACACTGCAATGCGTGTCTCATGTGAATACTTTGTTCGCTCTCTATGTCCTGCATATTGTTCACGAAAGTGTTTCATGTGCACAAGCATGCAAATATAGAGTTTCCATGGGGAGGGAAAAAATTCCCGAAGTGTAAATAAAAGACAACAACTTTTTCAATTACAATTCAGCTTCAAACACTGGCCAACAGTGTAGCAGTGTTTGATGCAGAGTTTTGAGTTGTGAGAGGGGTGAATAAAAAGATGACCTTCGCTTTGAAGTGGGAGTGAAAGGATCTCTTGCCTATATTATACGAATATATATGATTTATGCACATTAATTTTTTCCTCTCTCTGAGATTGACGCTGATTCATTCTGCAATTTTGGAATGAAAGTAAAATACACATTACGATTCGAAATTTTTGAGAGGAGAGGTGGAACCTTCACCTTGAGTAGAGTGGTTACCCATGGCAACCCCCCCCCCCCCCCCCCCCCCCACACACACACACACATACACACACTTTTCTTCCCATCTCCATCTGTGTGAGACATTGTACTAAGCGTTGTCTGTCCACACTCGATATCTCTCAACCTGCAGGGGATGTACCGAGTATTACTAAGGAGAGCGTGTGCTCTCCACCCACAAAGATCTATCAGAGGATTGGTCCATTTATCCTCATACTCCAATCACCATTTAAGTGGAGTGAGTCGTTGTCATGGCTATGCTGCCGCCAGGGGCTACGGCACGGAAGCCGAGGAGCCTTTTCTAAACGCATCCAGTGGGTCGTATATTGAAGCCATGTACGAGAGCTGGCAAGCTGACAGTTCTTCCGTGCACAAGGTGAGAACTACATACAATTAACCTTATCTTTGTGGTCAGTTTGTTGGTTTATTGTTGTTACGGCAACTACATTTATTTAGAGGATCCTCTAAATAATTTATTTTATTTTATTTCAACCGAAAATCTTCGGTCGGTCTTCGCCAGAAAGTATTTGTTGAAGTATTCGATGTGACTGAAAGTAATCATACAAAGTATAATTTATGTTCGTTTAATTTTACAAGGAACATATTATAAGAGCCATAGGTACATATTAATATATACCCCCAAAAACAAAACAAAACAAAAAAATACACACACACACGCAAAAAACACACACGTTAAAAAAATAATGAAACACAGGATTGATCTACTTTTCCCTCGTACCCATTACCATGGTAATGGATGTAATATAACAGTACTGTACGTGTTTGAGTAATAGCATATTAGTGTAGTGCATGATATCTGAGAAAAGGGAGCCAATCAAATTTGAGTTACTGGTACCAAGTCGAAGGATGCGAGATTGCCTTTAGTATGGAACTTGAAGCAGCACGTAAGATGCATCCTGAACAAAAGATGCGATAAGTCTGAAGGCAGTGGCTAAGCATTAGTAGGTACTGCCTTGAAAGTTTATTTGTGAACAATTATTTCTGTGTACAACATGGGTAGTCTTTAGTGGTCCACTCACAACTAGAGGGTGTGTTTGGTGATGAGGTTACACTCAAGTCAATGTATGCAGTTTTGGTTGCCGAGGGGAGTCGGGAGGTAATGTTCACAAGAATAGCATTGACCATGTCATATTGTGCCAACTTCAATCATTAACATGGCTGTAGGCAATTATCATGCCTCTCCACATGCTCTGCACTAAACAGAGGTTGTCAGTATATTCAGAGTAGCGTGATGTGGTGGCATAGCGGTGTGTCATACAGGAGAGGGGTGAAGTGGTGGCATAGCAGTGTCTCATACAGGAGAGGGGTGAAGTGGGGCATAGCAGTGTGTCGTACAGGAGAGGGGGTAAGTGAGGCATAGCATCGTGTCATACAGGAGAGGGTGGAAGTAGTGGGAGTATCCCATCCCCTCCCCAGACAAGGCAAAGGTTATTCGCATTATGTCCAAGATTTTTTGAAAGGGAGCATCACTAATTTCTTACAGAGTTAGCCTTTGTAAAAGTGAGTGGACCAAGGTAATAATTTCAGGCACAACAAACATCTCCCCCCCCCCCCCCCCCATCCCCTTCCGCATAGTCCCTCATGCAGAGCCATGAGGTAACATCTCACCTGACAGGCGGATACAATATGGCCGTCCTGGAGAAGACTGAAGTGCCTCAAAGGAGACAGCCTCTAACTCTGCAGGCATGGCTGCTCAGTGAGGGATCTATGCTCACCGCTGTAAATGTGCATATTGGAGCAGAAACTAACATCCTGCAATTGTTTTGTAGAGCTATGGCAAAGGCTACAGTGTCATTGCAGTTATTCTCTAATAGGTGCTAAATATTTCAGTCCAATCTATGGGAGTATCCCATCCCCTCCCCAGACAAGGCAAAGGTTCCAGCCATTACTATCAGAAGATTTCTATTAGGCAAGTTTTTAGTGCGACAGTTTTTTTTTTGGGGGGGGGGAGGGGTGGATGGCTCTCAATCGCTACTGCCATCTTCAAGGAACTTTTTCTGGCTGGACCTATTGTTTCTGGAAGCTTTTCTTGCTGAGGAAAGCTGCATAGGCACCTGTGTATGCCTACGGGAAACCCGCTCCGAGTCCCTTCTCCCTACGAGGTGCTGTGTATGCCTACGGGAAACCCGCTCCGAGTCCCTTCTCCCTATGAGGTTGTGTGTATGCCTACGGGAAACCCGCTCCGAGTCCCTTCTCCCTATGAGGTGCTGTGTATGCCTACGGGAAACCCGCTCCGAGTCCCTTCTCCCTATGAGGCTGTGTGTATGCCTACGGGAAACCCGCTCCGAGTCCCTTCTCCCTACGAGGTGCTGTGTATGCCTACGGGAAACCCGCTCGAGTCCCTTCTCTCTATGAGGTGCTGCGTATGCCTACGGGAAACCCGCTCTGTGTCCCTTCTCCCTACGAGGTGCTCCTGGATGGATTTTCCTGTCGTTTTTGTTGCCAAACTGCTTGCCTTCGAGGGTCTCTTTCAAGCTGATCTTCCTGTTTCTAGAATCCCTTCTTGCTGAAGAAGGCTGCACATTGTGTGCCTACTGGGAACAGTCCCTTGCCCAAATGGAGGTGCTCTTGGATGGGTTCCTTGCTGTAAGTTTCATCTGTACACTAGTCTAATGTACAGTGGCTTTTGTGTGTGCACTTCAGTGGAGCTGAATGCAACGAAACTGTAGGTTTATTCAAGCCATTAAAAAGTTCTAGCTAAAGCCTGGCTAGACAGAATTTCCTTGCTAGAAATTTGACACAGATCACACTGGAGATGAGGTTACAATAGGAGTGCAATTAGAAGCGCTATTCCTATAACCAACTGAACCAGTTACAATTGGAGATGCGGTTACAATTAGAGGCGCTATTTCTATAACCAACTGAACCAGTTACAATTGGAGATGCGGTTACAATTAGAGGAGCTATTCCTACAACCAACTGAACCTGAGCCAAGTGGTTACTATTGGAGGAATGGTTCCCGAACAATTGAGGCAGAGGTACGTGTATGTGTTCCTACAATAATGATTACAATTAGAGGGGTTATTCCTACAACAATGATTACAATTAGAGGGGTTGTTCCTACAACAATGATTACAATTAGAGTAGATGTTCCTACAACAATGATTACAATTAGAGGGGTTGTTCCTACAACAATGATTACAATTAGAGGGGTTGTTCCTACAGCAATTGAGGCTGAGCTGTGTGGTTACAATTAGAGGGGTTGTTCCTACAACAATGATTACAATTAGAGGGGTTGTTCCTACAACAACTAAGGCTGAACTATGTGATTGATTACAATTAGAGGTGTTGTTCAATTAGAGTGGTGTATGGATCATGTCATAATCGTACGCGAGACTGAGCCGAGGGTGAGGAGGATTTAATGATGCAAGCAAACCGGTCAATTGCCCAGTGAGTTTGGCTCGGAACCACGCACACATCCGTAACATCACAGTAAAGATGGTGACCCTGAACTTTCTTTTCCTTCCAGAGATTATCTTTCCAAATTGTTGCACTATCTGAATTTAAATACAATAAGCTGCAGTTTGGTGTATGGATCGGCTCCATTGAGGGAAGCAGCTTCCCAAAGCTACGCAACACTACGTTGTACTTGCAGCAAAGAAACCCATCATGGATTGTCCTTGCTCAAGAGTAAAGGGACTCCGGCAGTGTAAATGCCTGTGCAGCCTTCTTCAGCAGAAGGGCTTCAAGAAACAGCAGTAATGGCCTGGAAGGGACTGGCTATGATGGCTGTTGTGACCGTCAGTGATTAAAGGGAGGGGGGGGGGGGGGGGCTGGGGGCTAGGGCTGGGGGCTAGGGGGGAGGGGGGGGGCTCACTCATCACGTCAAACGTGTGCAAGATGTGGGCATTAACTGGAGTACTATGTAAATGCATTTTTAATTAGTGAGCATCCACCAAACAGGTCAAGCACCCCACATACATTTCTCGGCTTATTTTGAAGAACGTTTAGTATCCATGGGCTCTGGCACGTCCAGTCCAGTCTTACCGTTACCCTGGGACAATGACGGGTGGGAGAACTTTTGCTCGTAGAGGGAATCGCCAATGGACACGTGGCAATAACAATAATAGTAACCGTGACAACAACATCAACAATTTTGGGGTGCCTCAAGTGCTAGTTGGCAGAAATAGTCAATGATGATGAAGATTACAGCATCTAGCCTTCATCAGGGATAGTCAATTATGATGAAGGCTACAGCATCTAGCCTTCATCAGGAATAGTCAATTATGATGAAGGCTACAGCATCTAGCCTTCATCAGGAATAGTCAATGATGATGAAGGCTACAGCATCTAGCCTTCATCAGGAATAGTCAATGATGATGAAGGCTACAGCATCTAGCCTTCATCAGGAATAGTCAATTATGATGAAGGCTACAGCATCTAGCCTTCATCAGGAATAGTTGATGATGATGAAGGCTACAGCATCTAGCCTTCATCAGGGATAGTGGATGATGATGAAGGCTACAGCATCTAGCCTTCATCAGGAATAGTCAATGATGATGAAGATTACAGCATCTAGCCTTCAGGGATAGTCAATGATAATGAAGATTACAGCATCTAGCCTTCATCAGGAATAGTCAATGATGAAGGCTACAGCATCTAGCCTTCATCAGGAATAGTCAATGATGATGAAGGCTGCAGCACAATGATGATGAAGGCTACAGCATCTAGCCTTTATCAGGAATAGTCAATGATGAAGGCTACAGTCATCAGGAATAGTCAATGATGATGAAGATTACAGCATCTAGCCTTCATCAGGAATAGTCAATGATGATGAAGGCTACAGCGTCTAGCCAAAACATTGAGAAGAAAATTTTTAATTGATTTTAGAGAAGGTCATTATACAAAAAAAAAAGACTTGACAGATGCAATCCGTCTCTTTGACTGGTGTTGCTGGAAGTTCACCTGCCGTGGGAAGCTGAAGAGTCGCCCCTAATTACACGGAACCACTCCAAAATCACTTCATTTTAGAAAGGAGGTGCTCCTGGACGACGACTGGTGTTGCTGGAAGTTCACCTGCCGTGGGAAGCTGAAGTCACCCCTAATTACACCCCTAATTACACGGAACCACTCCAAAATCACTTCGTTTTAGAAAGGAGGTGCTCCTGGACGAACTTCTCTGCTGTAAGCTGTAGGCACAGAGTGATGCACCACTGCGTAGCTTTTGTTAGCTTAACCCTCGACGGAACCAATTCTTAACTGCAGCTTATTATGTATTTGCGTTCATATAGATAACTCTTGACTGTATATAGCCATAAACATAATGGCCATCACCAATAAGGTCAAGGGTGAATCAATTAACAATGACCTATTTTAAGCTCGCCTTGCTAATCATACATACATATTAACAACATTTTCCTGAAGTTTGATTATCCATGCACTAACTGCATCCGTATGTACGCATCAGAGGCTTAATTTACTTACCAAGAAATACATTGGAAAATATCAAAAAACCTGTCTGATCCTGCCACTCTGTTTACCTTGCCATGTGACCTCTGTCTGACCTTGCCAAGTGACCTCTGCCTGACCTTGCCAACTTACCTCTTTTGCCATGTGACCTCTGTCTGACCTTGCCAAGTGACCTCTGTCTGACTTTATGAAGAACCTTCTTTCTGACCTTGCCAATAGATCAGTGTGACCTTGCCAAGTGACCTCTGTCTGACCTTGCCAAGTGACCTCTGCCTGACCTTGCCAAGTGACCTCTGTCTGACCTTGCCAAGTGACCTCTGCCTGGTGACCTCTGTCTGACTTTATGAAGAACCTTCTTTCTGACCTTGCCAATAGATCAGTGTGACCTTGCCATGTGACCTCTGTCTGACCTTGCCAACTGCCTGACCTTGCCAAGTGACCTCTGCCTGACCTTGCCAAGTGACCTCTGTCTGACTTTATGAAGAACCTTCTTTCTGACCTTGCCAATAGATCAGTGTGACCTTGCCATGTGGCCTCTGTCTGACCTTGCCAAGTGACCTCTGCCTGACCTTGCCAAGTGACCTCGGCCTGACCTTTCCAAGTGACCTCTGTCTGACCTTGCCAAGTGACCTCTGCCTGACCATGCCAAGTGACCTCTGTCTGACTTTATGAAGAACCTTCTTTCTGACCTTGCCAATAGATCAGGCCATGTGACCTCTGTCTGACCTTGCCAAGTGACCTCTGCCTGACCTTGCCAAGTGACCTCTGCCTGACCTTGCCAAGTGACCTCTGTCTGACTTTATGAAGAACCTTCTTTCTGACCTTGCCAATAGATCAGTGTGACCTTGCCATGTGGCCTCTGTCTGACCTTGCCAAGTGACCTCTGCCTAACCTTGCCAAGTGACCTCTGCCTGACCTCGCCAAGTGACCTCTGCCTGACCTTGCCAAGTGACCTCTGCCTGACCTTGCCAAGTGACCTCTGCCTGACCTTGCCAAGTGACCTCTGTCTGACTTTATGAAGAACCTTCTTTCTGACCTTGCCAATAGATCAGTGTGACCTTGCCATGTGGCCTCTGTCTGACCTTGCCAAGTGACCTCTGCCTGACCTTGCCAAGTGACCTCTGCCTGACCTTGCCAAGTGACCTCTGCCTGACCTTGCCAAGTGACCTCTGCCTGACCTTGCCAAGTGACCTCTGTCTGACCTTGCCAAGTGACCTCTGCCTGACCTTGCCAAGTGACCTCTGTCTGACTTTATGAAGAACCTTCTTTCTGACCTTGCCAATAGATCAGTGTGCCCTTGCCATGTGGCCTCTGTCTGACCTTGCCAAGTGACCTCTGTCTGACCTTGCCAAGTGACCTCTGCCTGACCTTGCCAAGTGACCTCTATCTGACTTTTCCAACTGTACCACTCAATGTTGGCGATCAAGGGTTTCCTGCTTGGTTCCTCTCTCGGAAAAATCGGTTGCTTGGTTGCAGCTGCTGCTTGACCACCATAAGCTTCCATCTCTGCACCAACAGAAAGCTGCACTCCACTCTCACCAGCATGCTTCATGGAGGCCTATCTCTGCAGCAATAGAAAGCTGCACTCCACTCTCACCAGCACGCTCCATGGAGGCCCATCTCTGCAACAACAGAAAGCTGCACTCCACTCTCACCAGCATGCTCCATGGAGGCCCATCTCTGCAGCAACAGAAAGCTGCACTCCACTCTCACCAGCATGCTCCATGGAGGCCCATCTCTGCAGCAACAGAAAGCTGCACTCCACTCTCACCAGCATGCTTCATGGAGGCCTATCTCTGCAGCAATAGAAAGCTGCACTCCACTCTCACCAGCACGCTCCATGGAGGCCCATCTCTGCAACAACAGAAAGCTGCACTCCACTCTCACCAGCATGCTCCATGGAGGCCCATCTCTGCAGCAACAGAAAGCTGCACTCCACTCTCACCAGCATGCTCCATGGAGGCCCATCTCTGCAGCAACAGAAAGCTGCACTCCACTCTCACCAGCATGCTCCATGGAGGCCCATCTCTGCAGCAACAGAAAGCTGCACTCCACTCTCACCAGCATGCTCCATGGAGGCCCATCTCTGCAGCAACAGAAAGCTGCACTCCACTCTCACCAGCATGCTCCATGGAGGCCCATCTCTGCAGCAACAGAGAGCTGCACTCCACTCTCACCAGCATGCTCCATGGTGGCCCGTCCCAAAACCAATAGGCCAACTACGAACTTTGCGTATTATATATATTAATATTTTCTCACATTAGGCCTAAACTTTGTGGGATCATTATGTGATGAATTTCGTTATCACTTCCTCTAGTATACTAGACACTTCCTCTAGTATACTAGACACACATGTGACAGCCCTTTAATTAACCACAGCATACATACTATGTGTATTGCACAACTCTATCAGCACAATGGGATTAACCATTTTAAGCACTTGTATGCGAAAATTTTGACATGCTCTTTCTGGAAGCTCTTCTGCTGATGAAGAGACACCACTGATGTCCACCGGGAACCTCTCTGAATCCCTTCTCCCTCGGGAAAGGAGGCGCTCCAGGATTGGATTTTTGCCTACCTCAACTGAGAGAGTTCTTCCACCAAGCTGCTGCAGCATCCTCACAGTTTGAAAGGTCATTCTTATAGTTAAAAGAAAAGAAGAAAATAATGTTGATAGACCTGCAAAATTAGGTCAGTGACAAGTGGGTTAATAATTAACACCAGGTGGGTACAGAGTACAATGCTGCAATAATGGAGTGCTAAATCTTTCCCACTTCTTGTGGTGCTGCTAAATGCCATCACCCGGACTGTTCCCCCCCCCCCCCTCTCTCTCTCAAAATGATGGGAGTCCATTGTGTGTGTCGCACTGCACCCTGCCTATATAGTACAACTTAGCCTAAACACTTCCATGGCAACTTTCAGCTGACATTGTTTGTTTTTTAAAAGACCAAACAGGATTTCATTTAGGGTGGGGGGGGGGGGGGGGGAATGCCCCCTTACCTTTTTGCCCCCCCCCCCCCCTCCCCCTTGTGAAAAAAATTCTTATTGATGTTGATAAGTTCTTGACATCATGCCCCCCCCCCCCCATCCAGATTCCTCCAGTTGCCCCCCCCCCCCCCCCCCCCCTTGGACATTTTTCTAAATGAAACCCTGCAAAAGGTGTGTGTTGTGTGTGTTGTTAGTTTGGGGGGGGGGCAGCTGCCAGGTATGAATGTGTTGCACAGCATTTGCTTGTGTTTATTGTTTACGTTTGCTTGTGTTCGTTGTTTGCATCGCGCCTGATGAAGGCTTAAGCATTCAGTTGAAACGCTGACAACTCTTAATGAACTCTCAGTTGACATAATAACATTATAATATCCTCCTCAATCACCAACTTGAAATAATTATTGTATTCTCTCGACACTTCGACTAGATACTCTAGCCTTAGCAGACATGCGTGAGCCTGCTATATATATATATATTTATACTACATCACGTGATCTGTGGCTAATCTGATTGGTTAAAATAACTATAGGTTACAGGCGCGTAACCTACACTTTTAAACGCATGTAGTTTAGCGCGTGCGCAATGCAGTATAAGTAAGATAGCCTATACAAGAGAGTCGGTTATGCGCCAGTGTAACCTACTCGTTTGCTGTTACATTCCTCGGCTTCGCCTCGGGGTAACCGCAAACTCGGAGGTTACATAGGCGCATAACCGACTCTTTTGTATAGGCTATCCTATACATATATATCTTTGACAGTCACTGGCGATCAGCCTCAGGGAGAGGGTGTGTGATGGGGCGTGGCCTGCCACACATTATTGCATATTTGTGGATGAGAAGTTGGCTTGGCTGTCATGGAAGCAGACCAGGGACACCAGCTGTTAGCACCACATCACAACTACCACAGTGGGAGTAACATCAGGTACATAGCTATCACTGGAACCTCATGCACCTGCTTCTTGCAGGCATTCACCTTTGCCCTTATCATCGTATTGTTTAGCAAACACCTGCCCACAAGTAGGGGGAGCTCCCTCCCCAAGGCTGCTCCAAACACCTGCCCACAAGCAGGGGGAGCTAACTCCCCAAGGCTGCTCCAAACACCTGCCCACAAGTAGGGAGAGCTCTCTCCCTCCAAACATTTGCCCACAAGTAGGGAGAGCTCTCTCCCTAAGGCTGCTCCAAACATCTGCCCACAAGCAAGGGTCAGGGGTGGAGGGCTCTCAAGGCTCCAATGAACTTTTCTTCGACTACAAACGTCATACTGTTTATCTGAAGCTATGTAAATAGCTACATTGTACAATGGTGTAGTTCAACACGTCCTAGATTGTAGTTTTTCGATTGGTTCGATGCAGCGGAATGGACGCAAGAGTTGAATATCTATCTCTTTACCTGCTCCGTTGCATAAGCAATCCTGTCCATTACGTTTCTGTATGGATCACAACGGCACAACGGATTGGACTGCGACTCGTTATGAACCTTTAGTCCAAGGGAAATAGTGAGGACACTTTCAAACATGTTCAATATACACATACATGTACCATGCTCACTCAATCAGAGGCCACTCTCCTTAGTTGTCGCCATCTAATAGTGCCCAACCCACCCCCTCCTTCCTCTTGCTGAGTTAAATATAGCCGCCATCGCAACTCGACCTGCCTGCGTTGGCTTCTGTCGCACTCCCTGTGCCACGCCCTCTCTACATTTTAAGCACATGCTTATAACAGGCACATATAGTACAGCATTGTTTCTCTCGGTCCACAGTAATAAATGCCTCCCTCCAGTAGTAGTTACCCATTCCGGAATAATGTTGCTGAACTTTAAAAGAAATGAAGTCGTTCCTGAAGACGACTACTAGTAGCTCTCAAAAAGTTATTGTTGTCGTGCGTGGTTTACTTTGCCTTGCATGGGGATTCCAGTTGATTATTGCTGCGTCATTTTTAGTTTGCCATATGTTGCGCCAGCGATCCGCCTCCCCTCCCTCCCAAATAATTGCCCTTCTCATTTAATTGCCACTCTCTAATAGTAGCCTCCCTCTAATAGTAGCCTCCCTCTAATAGTAGCTTCCCTCTAATAGTAGCTTCCCTCTAATAGTAGCTTCCCTCTAATAATAGCCTCCCTCTAATAGTGGCCTCCCTCTAATAAATAGTATCCCTCTAATAGTGCCTCCGTCAAATAGTGGCCTCCCTCTAATAGTAGCCTCACTTTCCTCCAGCGGCTTCCGATCGAGCTTAAATACCATATTTGCCCGAGTATAGGCTGCACCCACAAAGCTAGCGGGCATTACAAGAAAAATTTGCCAGAGCTTATTAATTAAGGGGAGACAGTTGCATTTTTTTAAACTTTTTTCCCTAACTTGTGGTTACAACTTTAGAGCTCCGTAGATTCTGCAAACTCCATGGTATGGACTTGATATATAGCTCAAAAGATAGGTCTCTCTGTGTGCTCTCTTTTGATACTAAAATATGTTTCATAGGATAACTATATAGGCAAGTTACTAGACCCTAAAGTGGAGGGACCTCAAAAACCTGCATCCCAAAGTCCCCATCCAGAATAACTCAAGATTGCTAAGTGCAAAAAAAATTGAAATTGGTACGAGTGGCTAGAGGAAGACCTAGACTAGAGCATTCAATCACCTTTTTCAATAAGCGTTAAAATTTTATTACGTGGTCAAGCGGTGGGTGCAAAATTGAGGGCGTTGAAAATCAACGCCCTCAATTTTATTTCAATTTTTTTTTGCACTTAACAGTCTGGAGTTATTCTGGATGGGGACTTTGGGATGCAGGTTTTTGAGGTCCCTCCACTTTAGGGTCTAGTAACTTGCCTATAGTTATCCTATGAAACATATTTTAGTATCAAAAGAGAGCACACAGAGAGACCTATCTTTTGAGCTATATATCAAGTTCATACCATGAAGCTTGCAGAATCTACGGAGCTCTAAAGTTGTAACCACAAGTTAAAAAATAAATAATAATAAATAAATAAATGCAACTGTCTCCCCTTCAGTCGCGTACTAAATAAAACACCCATCTACTTCTACTATAATGCAGGTGCTAGAGTAAGCTCTGTCTGACCTTAACTCCATGAGGTGTCATCCACCAGCATGCAGGAGCTAGAGTAAGCTCTGTTTGACCTTAACTCCATGAGGTGTCATCCACCAGCATGCAGGAGTTAGAGTAAGCTCTGTCTGACCTTAACTCCATGAGGTGTCATCCACCAGCATGCAGGAGCTAGAGTAAGCTCTGACTGACCTTAACTCCATGAGGTGTCATCCACCAGCATGCAGGAGCTAGAGTAAGCTCTGTCTGACCTTAACTCCATGAGGTGTCATCCACCAGCATGCAGGAGTTAGAGTAAGCTCTGTCTGACCTTAACTCCATGAGGTGTCATCCACCAGCATGCAGGAGCTAGAGTAAGCTCTGACTGACCTTAACTCCATGAGGTGTCATCCACCAGCATGCAGGAGTTAGAGTAAGCTCTGTCTGACCTTAACTCCATGAGGTGTCATCCACCAGCATGCAGGAGCTAGAGAGACCTCTGACCTAACTTGATGTGATCTGGCTGACCTAGGTAGCATTGTCGACTCCATCTTGTTTTCTCCAATCTCACATTAGCCATTCGCTTACTCTGTGCTTTCATTTTGGCACAGACTTCTCTGCAAATACAACAACTTGGCCCTGAAGTGCTGCAGTATAGCTCAACGCTTAGTCCAAGACATTCCTCTCTTTCACACATACTCACACACACACACACACACACACGCACACACCCAAAATTGCGAGTAACCACACCAGGTATGAGGTCACGTGCTCCACTTGTGATCCCACACAGTATTTCAGTAGAGTCACCGTGACATATATGTTCCAGAAAAAACCCACGGCATATTGTGCAAAAGCCACACCCCTCAAGAGGAGAGGAAAATGTGGAGTTGCTCTGTGACCTCTGTACTCTGTCAAATACAACACTCGGCACCGGATATTCCGGTTAGTTCACTCCACCTCAGGAGTAGTTAGTGGAGGAGTAGTTCACTCCACCTCAGGAGTAGTTCACTCCACCTCAGGAGTAGTTCACTCCACCTCAGGAGCGGTTAGTTCCCTCCACCTCAGGAGCAGTTAGTTCACTCCACCTCAGGAGCGGTTACTTCACTCCACCTCAGGAGCGGTTAGTTCCCTCCACCTCAGGAGCAGTTAGTTCACTCCACCTCAGGAATGGTTACTTCACTCCACCTCAGGAGCGGTTAGCAAGGGAGTTCAATATACTGCATGTCCTCTGTTAGGAACTGTCACTCTAATTGTAATCTCTCTAATTGGAACCATGTAAGCACACACTATGCCACAGAACTGCATGTGAGTTAGACTCATCCGTCATAAATATTGTATAGCTGAGTCTCAATTGTACAATCCCTCCCTCCACATACACTATGTAGCTCAGCTTCAATTGTTGTAGGAAAGAGCCCTCTAATTGTAATCACATAACTCGGCCAATTGTTGCAGGAAGAAGCCCTCTAATTATAACCACATAGCTCAGCCTCATGCCAAGCCTGTAATCCTATATCACTAGAAGGGTGGCTGCTTGCTACCAGGAAGGTTGCTAAGCTAATCTACTCCATGCTGACGTGCATCCTGACCTCAGCAACCACCCAAGCCCAGAGTCCTACCACACTCTCCCATCACTCCTCACCAGCATGTGTCTCTTGTGCAGAGAGTGTGTCTCTCTGTGTGAGTGTGTTGTCGGTTTGTTAATCCGTGACAGGAAAATAGTTGTTTGCCCTAACATGACCAGTTGCAGGACTTGCCTGCTACAGCAGCTGTTAGCTGTTTCTTTGTAAGCACTAATCTTGTTTTTCACTTAATTATATAATTAATGATGATTCATCGTCAGCAGCTGCTTATGTTTTCTAATGTTAAGACTGTTATGAAGTGTGGCACTCACCACAACTTGCCAGCTCCATCGGTTAAGGTGTTTTGGGGTGGCTGTATTTTTGTTGCGGTAACTATTATGCAATTCTGTTGCAGTCAATTGTTTTGAGGCGAGGGGGGAAAAACAATCCTCAGTGGGTGGAGTTTGGATGGGAAACTTGCTTCATCGCCCGTAAAAAAATGTGATCGGGTCACCCGCCATAAATGTGAACGGGTCACCCGCCATAAATGTGAACGGGTCACCCGCCATAAATATGAACGGGTCACCCGCCATAAATGTGAACGGGTCAACCGCCATAAATGTGAACGGGTCACCCGCCATAAATAATGCAAGCTTATGGGAATGGCTGTGAAGAAATTGATAGAGAGAGAACGCCCGGAGATTCTAAGCTACACTGGCCTGGCTACGCAAATGAGAATGGGCTGATAGCTGACAACCCCCTTACCAGATGCAGCAGCACTAGCCAGCATAAAATAGGACAAACAACGAACTATGACTCTAATAACCCCAAGACCCTTATAATCCCCAAGACTCTAATAACACCAAGATTCTAATAACCCCAAGACCCTTATAATCCCCAAGACTCTAATAGCACCAAGATTCTAATAACCCCAAGACCCTTATAATCCCCAAGACTCTAATAGCACCAAGATTCTAATAACCCCAAGACCCTTATAATCCCCAAGACTCTAATAACACCAAGATTCTAATAACCCCAAGACTCTAATAATACCCCAAGACCCTAATAACCCCCAAGACCCTAATAATCCCAAGCCCCGAATAACCCTAAGACCCTAATAACCCCCCAAGACCCCCAAGACAACCTAATAAGCCCCAAGACCCTATTAACCCAAATACCCTAATAACCCCAAGACTCTAATAACCCACAAAACTTAATAACCCCCAAGCTCTAATAACCCCAATACCTTAATAACACCCCAACACCGTAATATCCCCAAGACTCTAATAACACCACAAGAGCTTAATAACCCCACAAAACCCAAATAACCCACAAGACCCTAATAACCCTGTCAATCAAAACCATATGCCCCATAGGCCCTCACACCAAAAAATGAAAACTCAATAGTGGCAAGCATCCATTACGCCGGATGGCATCTTGCCCAGTTGCTTAGCAGCGGATTCTACCATCACATGCTTGCAGGAGTAGTACATCTGTAGCTAGCTAGCGCATTTAGAGGTGGATTCATGGTGAGCAAGTTGCCTTGCTTTGTAAATAAATATAATTCTCTGCACGGGCAAGTGAGAGCGAGTTCCATGGCCGACAGGAAAGGATGAAGGACGTAGTTACTCAGTTCATTAATACGGTCTAGTTTCTTTTTCTTTGCTCGCCACTCAATGCCTGGCATCACAGTCAAAGACTTGATGCTGGTAAGTTATTTGGATTTCGTGCACTGACCTTACTTCACATTCCAACTTGCAGTTCCGAAAGATAAACATGTATGGCAAGACAAAAACTACCACCAGAAAGCATACTGCACTGGTTACATTTTGGTGTATAAATCAGGACCATAGCATGAATGTGTGCAAAGATATGGTACTTTAAATGGTAACATTTTTCAGACTTGTTCCCCCCTTAATTAAGGGGGAGACGATAACCTTAAAAGTGTTATATAAAAACTAGTTCCCACCCTAGAGACTACACTTCTTTCTCTGGACTTCATATATAATTATATATATATAGTTTGTACATACATGTATCGTACGCTCACCCGTAAAACAGGATTGTCTAGTTACTCAGTTCACCATCATGCCCTACCACGCAACTAGCATTTATTACTAGTATTGGAGGCTTAGTTCTAATTAGGACTATGTACCAGGTTACAATTGGAAGCGCACTTGGGGTGGGGGGGGGGGGGGGGGGTGGGGTGGGGGGGAGGTGGGGCGGGGGGGGGGGGGGGGGGAGGTGGTTGGTTGGTTCCTGATATAGTGGCTTGTTGTAGTAGTAGTAGGCTTCGGGCACACAAACACTTTGACGGTCTCCATCACAAATATTGCAATGCTCGTCTAAGATTACTCTGTTTCTGGATTGCGGAATAGATGTTTGGTAAGGGTCAGCTGGTGAGTCGTCTCATCGATGATGCAACCAAGCAACGAGCTTGCGTGTACACATGTGTATTGTAGGTAAAGCATTAGGTTTGTGGAGTTCTCCATCTTTGGCATCTGTTACCAAGTCCAAAGGAGGCTGTAGCTATACCTCTACCAAAATATCGAGCATTTGGTTTGTGGAGTTGTCCTGTGCAACTGTTACCGAGCCCTTGAAGGAGGCTGTAGCTGACCCTGCATAGGTATTGTCAATAAGACATGGCATGTGCTGATATGTGTCGAGTCCAACAACAGAACTCTGAGTTGGACTTTGCAGAGCTCAATGTAGTCCTCCTCTGCTCAGCATTACACAGAAACAACAAGACAGGGAGATAAACGAACAAACATCTTAAAGCAAGAATTCACACCCCCAAAAAGGAAACAAGATTGTACCCGTGTGGGCCACAACCAGTTAGAAGAAGACCCTTTACCTAAATTAAAAATATATCCTTATAACTGGTAAAGGGTCTTCTAGGTTGTAGTCTGCATGGTTGTTTCATTTCTTTAGCAGGTCACACATTATACAGATTTATTTTTAACATGCTGGTATATTTTTTGTTCTCATAATAATTTAATAATTAGTAGTGACAATATTTTTGGTATTGGCTGGTCCTATTATCGGAAAGTAATCATTAGGGATGATCCCTGTGATTGCTTAGACAAGGAAGGAACTATAGTGGGACCAGCCAGTTCCAAGGCTGTCACTATACCAGCCTTGCTTAGCATTGAGCTTTGTTGGTGGCCTACATTGACAAGCCACTTCCACTAATAATAACAATAAAAAATAATTATAATAATAAAATAATAAAATAATAATATTAATAATATAATATATTAAGAGACTATCTGTGGCAGTCCAGCGGGAGAACTGCACATCTGTACTGGGCAGCACAGGCATCTGACACTTTCCCATTAAAAAAATAATATATATATACAAAAATATGTGGTATTATGTCATATATTAATAATATAATAAAAATAATATATTTTTTTTTAAATATAATAAAAAAATAATAATAATAAAATTAAAATAATAATAATAATAATAATAATAATAATAATAATAATAATAATAATAATAATAATAATAATAATAATAATAATAATAATAATAATAATAATAATAATAATAATAATAATAATTTAATAATAATAATAATAATAAATAAAAATAAAATAATAATAATAATAATTTATAATAATAATAATAATAATAATAATAATAATAATAATAATAATAATAATAATAATAATAATAGTAATAATAGTAGTAATAATAATAGTAATAGTAATAATAATAATAATAATAATAATAATAATAATAATAAAATAACAATAAAATAATAATAATAATAAAATAATAATATTGTTATTATTATTGTTATTATTGTTGTTATTGTTATTATATTACCATCATCTTAACTAAGTAATAATAATAGTAATAGTAATAATAATAATAATAATAATAATAATAATAATAATAATAATAATAATAATAATAATAAAATAACAATAAAATAATAATAATAATAAAATAATAATATTGTTATTATTATTGTTATTATTGTTGTTATTGTTATTATATTACCATCATCTTAACTAGCGAGTGTCCACAGAAACTCGGCTTCTGCATTAAATGTGTTGTGGTCAGGTGCTTAGCACTACAAAGCAAGAGGATCCTTCTACACATAATCTGCCATTGTGTTGTAGTCTATTCTTTGTGTTGTGAATAGATACTTCATGATGAATAATGTTTTTGGGGGGGGGGGGGGGGGGGTTATTCCTTGCCTGCCCCCTTGATGCTGAATGCAGCACTCAATACTCTCCTCCTACTTCTACTGCTGTCACCAGTGGCAGACTGCTGCTGGTCGTGTGGCAGGCTGCTGCTGGTCGTGTGGCAGACTGCTGCTGGTCGTGTGGCAGGCTGCTGCTGGTCGTGTGGCAGACTGCTGCTGCTGGTCGTGTGGCAGACTGCTGCTGCTGGTCGTGTGGCAGACTGCTGCTGCTGGTCGTGTGGCAGGCTGCTACTGGTCGTGTGGCAGGCTGCTGCTGCTTGTCGTGTGGCAGGCTGCTGCTGCTTGTCGTGTGGCAGGCTGCTGCTGCTGGTCGTGTGGCAGACTGCTGCTGCTGGTCGTGTGGCAGACTGCTGCTGCTGGTCGTGTGGCAGGCTGCTACTGGTCGTGTGGCAGGCTGCTGCTGCTTGTCGTGTGGCAGGCTGCTGCTGCTTGTCGTGTGGAGATGGGAACAATCACAAGCTCATTATTTGAAGAGTTGGAAGGCCAGCTAGAGCCTATCTTGCTGCACATGTACACATCGTGAGTAAGGGCCACCGCTTCTAAGAGTTTGATGAGTGCATGCAACAGCCAATGTGTCGTCTTATAGGAGGAGTTCTCTGAGAATGCTGCCATTGTTGCACAGGGGAGATTCGGGAAGTGCATTGGGGTCACAGTCAAGACATGGTCTTCACTCCTCATGCTTGTATTCACAGCAAATCCAATGAGAGATTACTATAACATATATGTCTCCATGCAACGCATTTTTAGACATCTTAAGGCCAAACTTGCCACCATAGAAACTATCGACGTCTTTAGCGATGGGGCCACGTCACACTTCCCAAATCTTAATTCCTGACAAGTGGAACATTCCTTGCAACTAACTTGGAACTTCTCTGCAACTTCTCACTGTTGATGGGTGAGGAGGAGAACAGGATGGAGGCGTACTTCTTATAGGCACTGTTGATGGGAGAGTAGGAGGAGAACAGGATGGAGGCGTACTTCCGTAGGCACTGTTGATGGGTGAGGAGGAGAACAGGATGGAGGCGTACTTCTTATAGGCACTGTTGATGGGAGAGTAGGAGGAGAACAGGATGGAGGCGTACTTCTTATAGGCACTGTTGATGGGAGAGTAGGAGGAGAACAGGATGGAGGTGTACTTCCGTAGGCACTGTTGATGGGTGAGGAGGAGGAGAACAGGATGGAGGCGTACTTCCCATAGGCACTGTTGATGGGTGAGGAGGAGGAGAACAGGATGGAGGCGTACTACAGCGGAGAGGAGGCCAATCCTCAAGATGCATGCAATATTCCTCCATACTGGTCTCCTCACCGTTGCCAGGCCAGTAAAATGACACTGAAGTTGTTAATAGGTTTCCTCCTTAGAGGAGCCTTTTACAATCCCCATAGAAATGTATGTCCGTCACTATGGAATTGTCCTACTCTTGAGCCGGATATTTTCGAGGGCGTTCATTCAATATTTGTGGTTTTCACGGCTAGAATCTGAATCTGCCAACATGTGTAGCGAAGAGCAGTTGGAGCATGGCTTTGGCAGTATGCCACACTCCCCATCATCCCCTATCCCCATTGCGAATATTTAATCCCCTCTAGAAGCTCCTTTTCTATAGCATTTCATAGTGCAGTGTAGGATCTCGATCATAGTCTTGTGAGTTAGGGTTAGGGTTAAGGCTAGGGTTAAGGTTAAGGCTAGGGCTAAAGCTAGGGCTAGGGTTAAGGATAGGGTTATGGCAAGGGTTAAGGCTAAGGCCTAGGGTTAAGGATAGGGTTAAGGCTAAGAATAGGGTTAAGGCTAAGGCTAGGGTTAAGGCTAAGGCATACATACAGACAGAAAGGTGAAGAAGAAAACATGTTACAGTGCTGACCCTTTCTGTGTGTGTGGCATGGCCAGAGGGCATGGCTATCGGCCCAAACCCTTGCCATACCCATCTAGTCACATTACCCCTAACCCCTGTGGTCCCACCCTCCCTGGGCCCTTTGTACATATGTATATACATGTATGCATACTTAGCTAGAGTTGCTTATCTAAATACTGTACGTCACTTCTGCAGGCCTGGGACGAGTTCTTCTCCCGAGCTTCTGCCGGTGCCCCTCCGGGCACTGCCTACACCCCACCCCCGACCATAAGGACGTCACCCTCTGCAGGACACCACGAGTCTGGAGCGATCGACTTCAATGTGATTAATGATCACTTCACATTGCAAGCACTAATTCGAGCCTACCAGATCAGAGGTACAGCATTATAACAAGACAAAACACAACAACAGCAACAACAACAACAACAACAATGGATTGCCGCTCAAGAAGAAATGGAACACAAAAGTTACCAATGTAGACCACCCCCATTTGCATGACCCTTTACCAACTAATATTATCAATATTATATATATATATATACTAAAAAAGTATTGGGATGGCTAGTCCTACTATAGTTCATGCTAATGCAATCATCAGGAATGTCCCTGATGATTGCATTAGCATGAAACTATAGTAAGACTAGCCATCCCAATACTCTTCTATCAATAGCTATGCTTTAACACAGCATTGAGCACTATTTGTAGCCTTCACCAGAAAATTACCTTCCAAATATATATATATGTAATGATCGTGATTAGGTAAAGGGTCACGTGAATGTTTGTCTACATTAGTAAGTGGTCGCTTCATTACTTTTTTTCTCCTTGAGTCGATCCAATATATTGCATTTCTGTCCTGTTTCTAGTTTCTATTTGACGCTTCCCTTTATGAAAGTCCAGCAACAATGAGTTGTTCTGGATAATTCGTATGGCACAATCTTGAGTTTATTCCTTACCATGTTTAGTACTGAGTTTATTCCTTACCATGTTTAGTACTGAGTTTATTCCTTACCATGTTTAGTACTGAGTTTATTCCATGGTACTGAATTATAAACACTTCATTTTGCTGCCATTAACGTATACACATGCATCATAAGTAGTTGGTTGTTGAGGGTATGTGCTGCTCTTAACTGTGCTTATGACATTGACAAACTCTTTACCTGATGAAGACTAGAGCATCTAGTCGAAATGTCGAGTGAATACAATTTGAAGTTGATGATTAAGAATTGATACCTATTTTCACTAGAGACGAAAAAGTGCAGCCACTGCTGACTCAGTTCAGCTCTCGATTATTGCACATGCACAAACATGTTTATTGTGTTGATGATCCTTTACTACTTGGGAGACCCGCCCTTTATTATTATTGTTACTACTTAGTTGATGAGAAATATATTAATCACTGCAATTCTTCTGGTAGTAAAATTTTAAATTGTGAATTTTAAATTGTGAAGAATGAATTGATTGATCGTATGCAAGTTAGTGTGGGAAGGGTTTTTAAACGGGTTTTTTGCGGGGTGGGTGGGGTAGCTACTGGATTACTAGTTCAGCGAGCTAATATCGACATTTAGGATATATACATTTACTAAGCAGCTGCCAAAGTGAGTTTTTGCCAAAATATAAACTTTTTGGTTTGTTTTTGTGTTTTTGTGATGTCTGTTTTTGGGGATGTCGGCCATTTTAAAAGAGAGGTCAAACTGATGTACATGCAGGGTGGTTACAGTGACCTCCTTCATGATCATCTTTAAATTTATTCCATCGACGTTTCGGCTAGATGCTGTAGCCTTCATCAGGAATATTGAGATGTTGAGTCTCGTGTGAGGTTGATATACATGTACATGTATGTACCTCACCCAAGTCTTGGCTTGTCAATATTCCTGATGAAGGCTACAGCATCTAGCCGAAACGTCGATGGAATAGATTCAAGCAAGTCATTGCATTGCACCTGAACTCTTGTCAACTGAGAGTTTGTTGGGAGTGATGCAGGGAATGGCCTCCCACTGACCTGTGCAGTGCCAGTGATGCAGGGAGTGCCCTCCCACTGACCTGTGCGGTGCCAGTGATGCAGGGAGTGCCCTCCCACTGACCTGTGCAGTGCCAGTGATGCAGGGAGTGCCCTCCCACTGACCTGTGCAGTGCCAGTGATGCAGGGAATGGCCTCCCACTGACCTGTGCAGTGCCAGTGATGCAGGGAGTGCCCTCCCACTTCCCAGTGCAGTGTGACTGACCTGTGTAGTGACATGATATACCTCATAACAGATGCTCTCTAATAGGAACCACGGTTGCTATTTACTTCCGTCCAATCTACCTGTGATTAATTGGAAGGGTGGCTACTAGATAGCAGTTATAAAGGAGTTCAAATGCCTGTTTGGAGGACTTCTAATGGTTTGGGTACCCGTGGGATCAACGGTTGAGTAGCAGAGTTGCTGTGGCAGTGCCTGGAGAGCAGGAAGCAATCCCTAGTTGTGTCAAGAACATTTTTCTCCAATTCCCCCCCCCTTCCTCTCCAGTTCTCTGTTTATAAGCAATTGCTAGTGGTGTCTTATTGCTATCTGTCTCCATGGTTACAATTGGAAAGGTAATGGAAAGGGTACAATTACTATTATCAATTGAGACTGAGCTACATACAGTACATGGTTACAATTGGAGGGGTTGTTCCTAATAGAGGATGTACATGTAAGTATATATCAGGGCTGATTTTTGGCTAGAGCCTGTGCCAAGGAACACTGTGTGTGTGTGTGTGTGTGTATGCCCAACCTAACCCCCATCCTGTGTCCTCCGTGTGAGTACCCCATTGAGGATAAAGGAACACGGACAGACAGAAAGGGTGAAGGAAACATGGTACAGTGCTGACCCTTTGTGGGGGTGTGGCATGGCCTGGGGCCCTAAACCCTACCCATACCCACCTAGTTGGGTTACCCCTAACCCCTCTGGCCCCACCCTCCCTGGGCCCTCAGAATGAGCACCCATGGAGGACAAAGACACACAGGTAGACACATGGGTAGACACATGGGCAGACACACGGGCAGACACACGGGCAGACACGGGCAGACACACGGGCAGACACATGGGTAGACACACGGGCAGACACACGGGCAGACACACGGGCAGACACACGGGCAGACACATGGGCAGACACATGCAGACACACATGCAGACACATGCAGACACATGCAGACACACGGGCACATGGAAAGGGTTGAGGGAAATATTAGTAGGAAAACATTTTGATTCGAGTCTGCACAACTATATACATTGTTATCTTGATAGACTGCACCCTCAATTAGACTGCACCCTCAATTAGACTGCACCCTCAATTAGACTGCACCCTCAATTAGACTGCACCCTCAATTAGACTGCACCCTCAATTAGACTGCACCCTCAAATAGACTGCACCCTCAATGACTCAGCAGTGTACTGGGCATGTGCAGGTAATGACTCAGCAGTGTACTGGGCATGTGCAGGTAATGACTCAGCAGTGTACTGGGCATGTGCAGGTAATGACTCAGCAGTGTACTGGGCATGTGCAGGTAATGACTCAGCAGTGTACTGGGCATGTGCAGGTAATGACTCAGCAGTGTACTGGGCATGTGCAGGTAATGACTCAGCAGTGTACTGGGCATGTGCAGGTAATGACTCAGCAGTGTACTGGGCATGTGCAGGTAATGACTCAGCAGTGTACTGGGCATGTGCAGGTAATGACTCAGCAGTGTACTGGGCATGTGCAGGTAATGACTCAGCAGTGTACTGGGCATGTGCAGGTAATGACTCAGCAGTGTACTGGGCATGTGCAGGTAATGACTCAGCAGTGTACTGGGCATGTGCAGGTAATGACTCAGCAGTGTACTGGGTATGTGCAGGTAATGACTCAGCAGTGTACTGGCATGTGCAGGTAATGACTCAGCAGTGTACTGGGCATGTGCAGGTAAAGGAACAAAACAGACAACAATTTTTTTTAATGTGTGCTAGATTTTTACTCCGTCCATTGAAGTCAGTAGGGCAGTGTTGGTTGCTCGATGTGTGAGGTACCTAAGCCTCTGACTATATAGTGGGGCTGTAGTCCGCTTCGGCTCGAGGCTACTCACATGCAGTAAGATGTTAGTGTTCTACCATTCCTCTCGTGTTGTCCAGGTACCAATATAGCCCAACTGGACCCCCTGGGGATCAACGATGCAGACCTGGACAGTGCCATACCCCCCGAGCTCCAGGTGGGAGAGAACATGGATCAAAATCAGGTTGGGTAAGCTGTTCTGTCCAGCGGTTACATCTGCGGAGGAGCTGATGTGTCTGTTCTCTATCGTGAGGATTAGAATTGGTACACTCCGACTTGCCAGAATTTCCTTTTCTCCCCCTTCTTGTGGCAGAATTAATTTCCTCGTGCAATATCACTCTCGCTGTTCCCATCCTTGTCTTCTTTTCCAGGTGTTCAAGTTGCCGTGGACGACCAAGATTGGTGGCAGTGAAACATCTCTTCCTCTGAAGGAGATTATCCGGAGGCTGAAGGAGACGTACTGCAAGCACATGGGGGTGGAGTATATGTTCATCAACGATCGCTATAAATGTAAATAGTTTGAGTCTTCCTATAATTAACCTCTGACCTTCCCCACCTTGCATGGAAATTTAGAAATACCGCAAAAGGTGGTTGCTAGGCGCGTATCCTAATCTTGATTCCAATGCTCGTTATTGGTTGCACATGCAAATTGCTCTTAATTGAACCTATGACCCCACCAGCAAGAATCTTTTTTGCTGACTTTTGCTGAGGAACACCAGAGAGGATGTAGCAAGCTCTGCTGAGGACACAGAGAGGAGGGAAGCAAGCTGTGCTGAGGACACAAGAGAGGAAGGAAGCAAGCTGTGCTGAGGACACAGAGAGGAGGGAAGCAAGCTGTGATGAGGACACCAGAGAGGAGGGAAGCAAGCTGTGCTGAGGAACACCAGAGAGGAGGGAAGCAAGCTGTGCTGAGGAACACCAGAGAGGAGGGAAGCAAGCTGTGCTGAGGAACACCAGAGAGGAGGGAAGCAAGCTGTGCTGAGGACACAGAGAGGAGGGAAGCAAGCTGTGATGAGGACACGAGAGAGGAGGGAAGCAAGCTGTGCTGAGGAACACCAGAGAGGAGGGAAGCAAGCTGTGCTGAGGAACACCAGAGAGGAGGGAAGCAAGCTGTGCTGAGGACACGAGAGAGGATGTAGCAAGCTGTGCTGAGGACACGAGAGAGGAGGGAAGCAAGCTGTGCTGAGGACACGAGAGAGGAGGGAAGCAAGCTGTGCTGAGGAACACGAGAGAGGATGTAGCAAGCTGTGCTGAGGAACACCAGAGAGGAGGGAAGCAAGCTGTGCTGAGGACACAGAGAGGAGGGAAGCAAGCTGTGCTGAGGACACAAGAGAGGAGGGAAGCAAGCTGTGCTGAGGACACAAGAGAGGAGGGAACAAGATGTTGCAGGCAAGGCGACAAAAGTGTTCTGAATTAGCAATTATGTCTGCCCTGAGCAAGATGGCAAAGGCATGATCTAAAACATTTCCTTTGTCTTTCACTACATGTAGCTATTCTCAGTTGGAAGGGCCTCCAGACCCCCTTATAAACACAATGACTCCAGACCCCCTTATAAACACAATGACTCCAGACCCCCTTATAAACACATGACTCCAGACCCCCTTATAAACACAATGACTCCCGACCCCCTTATAAACACAAGAACTCCAGCCCCCCTTATAAACACAATGACTCCAGCCCCCCTTATAATCACAATGACTCCAGACCCCCTTATAAACACAATGACTCCAGCCCCCCTTATAAACACAATGACTCCAGCCCCCCTTATAAACACAATGACTCCAGACCCCCTTATAAACACAATGACTCCAGCCCCCCTTATAAACACAATGACTCCAGACACCCTTATAAACACAATGACTCCAGACCCCCTTATAAACACAATGACTCCAGCCCCCCTTATAAACACATTGACTCCAGACCCCTTATAAACACAATGACTCCAGACCCCCTTATAAACACAATGACTCGAGACCCCCTTATAAACACAATGACTCCGGACCCCCTTATAAACACAATGACTCCAGACCCCCTTATAAACACAATGACTCCAGACTCCCTTATAAACACAATGACTCCAGACCCCCTTATAAACACAATGACTCCAGCCCCCCTTATAAACACAATGACTCCAGACCCCCTTATAAACACAATGACTCCAGACACCCTTATAAACACAATGACTCCAGCCCCCCTTATAAACACATTGACTCCAGACCCCTTATAAACACAATGACTCCAGACCCCCTTATAAACACAATGACTCCAGACCCCCTTATAAACACAATGACTCCAGACCCCTTATAAACACAATGACTCCAGCCCCCCTTATAAACACAATGACTCCAGACCCCCTTATAAACACAATGACTGACAACTGACATTGAACACACTTTCCTGATTATACTTTATAGTCCATTATAACTGCTATGGTTTCGAGGCCCATCGCCAGCACTACGGACCCTCCCAAGCCCAGCCTTTCAGGTGCATAGCGGTGATTTTTGCTCGCACTGCCCACGTGCTCTTGAGTATGTGCTACGCATGTATTTGTTAGGCACATGCTTCTTGCTACAGTAGGTGATAGTTTTCTTATGAGCCCGTGTTGTATCAGCGCATCTGCTTAACAACCAGCTTTTATGGTATATCGCGATTTCCAGCATGTGTTTGTCACATGGACATGCTGTGTGTGTGTGTACATGTGTATGTGTGTGTTGTGTGTGTGTACACGTTATACAGTATATTGTGTATGTTGTGTGTGTGTTGTGTGTATATATTGTGTATGTTGTGTGTATGTATACATGCTGTGTGTGTATGTATAGTTGCTGTGTGTGTATGTTGTGTGTATGTATACTTGCTGTGTGTGTATGTTGTGTGTGTATACTTGCTGTGTGTGTATGTTGTGTGTGTATACTTGCTGTGTGTGTATGTTGTGTGTGTATACTTGCTGTGTGTGTATGTTGTGTGTGTATACTTGCTGTGTGTGTATGTTGTGTGTGTATACTTGCTGTGTGTGTATGTTGTGTGTGTATACTTGCTGTGTGCATGTTGTGTGTGTGCGTGTATGTATACTTGCTGTGTGTGTGTGTGTATGTTGTGTGTGTGTATACTTGCTGTGTGTGTTGTGTGTGTGTATATATACTTGCTGTGTGTGTTGTGTGTATACACTTGCTGTGTGTGTGTGGTGTGTGTATGTGTGTGTGTGTTGTGTCTCCACCCATTGTCCATCTCTCCTGATCCATGCCCTATCCACCTCCTACATAGCAAGGTGATTGGTTGGGACTGACCTGTCAGTATGAGGTACTGCAGTGTATATTTTTCCCACGTGTGTATGTAACAAAGCACATGAGTTGTCTTTGACCACACCTTACCAAACGTTCACACGATGTAGGTGTGGTCTAATTTTTTGTATGGGGTTAGCTCAGAGTGGAATTTTTCACCAGGTGACTGGATCCGAGAGAGGTTTGAGCCTCCTGGTTCCGTGCACATGACAGACAACGAGAGGAAAATTCTGCTGAGAAGGCTCATCAGATCAACCATGTAAGTCAGTGTTATGCACTGTGCATTTGGTGTTAGTGGTGTTGTTTGAACAATCGAGCAAACCATGTCCGTTGGTGCCATGAACCATCCTGGGGTCATCTCGTCATTAATCAACCCTAGGCCTAGCCCTAGCCTTAGCCCTGACCACCCCTAGCCTTAGCCAACCCTGGCCTTACCCCTAACCCTAGCTTTAGCCCTAATCCTAGCCATAGCCTGGGTCCTAGCCATAGCCTGGGTCCTAACCTGTGATCTAACCCTAGCCCTGACCATAGCCCTAAAACTAGCCTTAGCCCTATCCCTAATAACCCTAGCCTTAACCATAGCCCTAACCCTAGCCTTAACCTTACCTTACCCCTAATCCCAGCCTTAGCCCTAACCCCCAACCTTAGCCCTAACCTTAGTCATTCCCTTGGCCTTAACCTTAGATCTAAACCTACATAGCTCTGACCAGCCCTAACTCTAGCCTTAGCCCTGGCCCTAATTCTAGCCTTAGCCCTGGCCCTAATTCTAGCCTTAGCCCTGGCCCTAATTCTAGCCTTAGCCCTGGCCCTAATTCTAGCCTTAGCTCTGGCCCTAATTCTAGCCTTAGCCCTAACTCTAGCCCTAGCCCTAATTCTAGCCTTAGCTCTGGCCCTAATTCTAGCCTTAGCCCTAACTCTAGCCCTAGCCCTAATTCTAGCCCTAGCCCTAACTCTAGCCTTAGCCCCTGCCTTAACCCTAGCCCTAATCCTAGCCTTAACCCCAACTTTAGCCCTAATCCTAGGCTTAGCCTTACCCCTATTAAACCTAGCCCTAACCTTAGCCTTAACCCAACCCTAGCCTTAGCCCTAACCGTAGCCTTAGCTCTAACCCTAGCCACCTTACCCCTAACCTTAACCGTAGCCCTAACCTTAGCCCTAGCTCTTGCCCTAGCCCTGTGGATTGCAAGAAGAGTTCAAGATACACATGAGACATTTAGTTTATTTGCTAATGCAACAAGAAGTTCTATTTCTTGTTTGTTGTTGTTGTTGTTGTTATTTGTTGTTGTTGTTGTGTTGTTGTTGTGTTGTTCAGGTTTGAGGAGTTCCTGAAGCTCAAGTGGCCCAGCGAGAAGAGGTTTGGTCTAGAGGGCTGTGAAGTACTCATCCCTGCAATGAAGCACATCATCGACCTATCCTGCGGTTATGGAGTAGAGAGCTTTGTTGTTGGAATGCCACACAGGTGCACACACACACACACACACACACACACACACACACACACACACACTGGGCCAACAGTACACTGGGTTGAGGCAGGTCGGAGTAGGTTGACAATAGCTCTAAGGGGACACACACTGGACCTACACCACACTGGGTTGAGGCAGGTTGAAGTAGGTTGACAATAGCTGTATGGGGACACACTGGACCTACAACATACTGGGTTGAGGCAGGTTGGAGTAGGTTGACAATAGCTCTAAGGGGACACACACTGGACCTACACCACACTGGGGTGACAATAGCTCCATGGGGACACACACTGGACCTACACCACACTGGGTTGAGGCAGGTTGAAGTACATGACAATAGCTCTATGGGGACACACACTGGACCTACACCACACTGGGTTGAGGCAGGTTGAAGTAGGTTGACAATAGCTCCATGGGGACACACACTGGACCTACATGTACAACACACTGGGTTGAGGCAGGTCGGAGTAGGTTGACAATAGCTCTATGGGGACACACACTGGACCTACACCACACTGGGTTGAGGCAGGTTGAAGTAGGTTGACAATAGCTGCATGGGGACACACTGGACCTACAACATACTGGGTTGAGGCAGGTTGGAGTAGGTTGACAATAGCTCTAAGGGGACACACACTGGACCTACACCACACTGGGGTGACAATAGCTCCATGGGGACACACACTGGACCTACACCACACTGGGTTGAGGCAGGTTGAAGTACATGACAATAGCTCTATGGGGACACACACTGGACCTACACCACACTGGGTTGAGGCAGGTTGAAGTAGGTTGACAATAGCTCCTTGGGGACACACACTGGACCTACACCACACTGGTTGAGGCTGGTTGGAGTAGGTTGACAATAGGACACACACTGGACCTACACCACACTGGGTTGAGGCAGGTTGAAGTACAGTAGGTTGACAATAGCTCCATGGGGACACACAGTACATAGGTTGACAATAGCTCCATGGGGACACACACTGGACCTACACCACACTGGGTTGAGGCAGGTTGAAGTAGGTTGACAATAGCTCCATGGGGACACACACTGGACCTACACCACACTGGGTTGAGGCAGGTTGAAGTACAGTAGGTTGACAATAGCTCCATGGGGACACACACTGGACCTACACCACACTGGGTTGAGGCAGGGTGAAGAAGGGTGACAATAGCTCCATGGGGACACACACTGGACCTACACCACACTCAGGTTGGAGTAGGTTGACAATAGCTCCATGGGGACACACACTGGACCTACACCACACTGGTTGAGGCAGGTTGAAGTAGGTTGACAATAGCTCCATGGGGACACACACTGGACCAACACCACACTGGGTTGAGGCAGGTTAAAGTAGGTTGACAATAGCTCCATGGGGACACACACTGGACCTACACCACACTGGGTTGAGGCAGGGTGAAGTAGGTTGACAATAGCTCCATGGGGACACACACTGGACCTACACCACACTGGGTTGAGGCAGGGTGAAGAAGGGTGACAATAGCTCCATGGGGACACACACTGGACCAACACCACACTGGATGAACCTAAAATGCAAACCTTTAGTGAGCAGTTATAAAACATGTGTTGTCTTTTCCTAGGGGTCGGCTCAATGTCCTGGCAAACGTTGCACGGAAACCTCTGGAGCAGATCCTCTGTGAATTCAACCTAAACCTTGAGCCACAAGACGAAGTGAGGATTAAATTTACAACGATAAAATTAGCAACAACAAAATATCAAAACTTAAACAACAACAGCAACAACAAGAACAACAACTACCGAGAGTTGGTAAGCCATGACGCTAAGAAGTGGTATAATAGTATGCATCATGGTTCTCCACTGTAGTTCATTTATTCTGAATGCTTGTACTTGTCTGATGGAGACATACTGTACTTACTGTAGGCATATTTTCCGTCTGCCTCTCGCTCACTGGCCCACAGCTGCCCCCACCCCACCCCCCACCCCACCCCCAAAAATCCTTCTACGATTGCTATGTTCCATTTCTCTAGATGAAGGCTAGATCATTTAGTCAATCATCGAGAGAGTACAATTTCAAGTTGATTATTGATAAGGTTATTGTAATTATGTGTTGTTAGCTACAAAGAAGCTGAGCATGCTCAAATATTTGTTGCTATGGTAAGATATAAGATACCATCAGTAGCCAAGTGTAATTATGGTGGTGCTAAAATACTGGGCATGCTCAGTGCTATGGCAACAAATACACACTAGCATAAAGCTACAAAATTAGTACCATTAAGAAAAGCAAAATGCCATGAGCTACCAACAAGAATTGTGCTCTTCCCTATGGGAGTGTAAGTACACTATCACTCTGTAACTGCGTGATTATAATAACCATGTCAGAGTTTATGCTTGTGAGTGCTCATGTTAGTCAACCATGTCAGAGTTTATGCTTGTGAGTGCTCATGTTAGTCAACCATGTCAGAGTTTATGCTTGTGAGTGCTCATGTTAGTCAACCATGTCAGAGTTTATGCTTGTGAGTGCTCATGTTAGTCAACCATGTCAGAGTTTATGCTTGTGAGTGCTCATGTTAGTCAACCATGTCAGAGTTTATGCTTGTGAGTGCTCATGTTAGTCAACCATGTCAGAGTTTATGCTTGTGAGTGCTCATGTTAGTCAACCATGTCAGAGTTTATGCTTGTGAGTGCTCATGTTAGTCAACCATGTCAGAGTTTATGCTTGTGAGTGCTCATGTTAGTCAACCATGTCAGAGTTTATGCTAGTGAGTGCTCATGTTAGTCAACCATGTCAGAGTTTATGCTTGTGAGTGCTCATGTTAGTCAACCATGTCAGAGTTTATGCTTGAGAGTGCTCATGTTAGTCAACCATGTCAGAGTTTATGCTTGTGAGTGCTCAATGTTAGTCAACCATGTCAGAGTTTATGCTTGTGAGTGCTCATGTTAGTCAACCATGTCAGAGTTTATGCTAGTGAGTGCTCATGTTAGTCAACCATGTCAGAGTTTATGCTAGTGAGTGCTCATGTTAGTCAACCATGTCAGAGTTTATGCTTGTGAGTGCTCATGTTAGTCAACCATGTCAGAGTTTATGCTTGAGAGTGCTCATGTTAGTCAACCATGTCAGAGTTTATGCTTGAGAGTGCTCATGTTAGTCAACCATGTCAGAGTTTATGCTTGAGAGTGCTCATGTTGTCAATCATCGGGCACTGTCATCTCTGCTTGATTACAGGGTTGTGGGGACGTAAAGTACCATTTGGGTACCTTTCTCAAGCGCGAGAATCACTTCACGAAGAAGATGTTCAAGCTGGCCATTGTTGCCAACCCATCTCATCTGGAAGGTACAAATGTAGCAGAGGCATGTGAAGTTTTGACCTGATAGTGAAATTTGTGATCAGCATTTGGAAGAATGTGTGTGTGTGGTGTGTGGTGTGTGTGTGTGTGTGTGTGTGTGTGTGAGTGAATGTGGGGAAGTGTTTAGCTTAAGGCGGGACTAATCCATTAGTTCAAAAAAACACCTTTTTTATATAGATATTTATTCATTCTATAGTGTATTTCTATTTCAAGTTTCAGAGCATTTGAATGCTTCACTGCAAAGTTATACACACTTTTTGTCCATGCTATTGACTACATAAATTCGAAGTTACAAACCTGAAAGGAAGATAGAGAACATAATAATGTACTTTTTTCAAGAGCCGTTATCTCAAAATGAGTTATTTCAAGTTTGTGTGCACATAACTGGGCCATGCTTTGTCCTATATCAACTTTTAATATATATATATCATTTGAAAGCTCTTTTCATACTCTTTCATTTGAATAGAAAGAATCTACTAAAAAAAATCTATGGGGGAGATATTAGCCCTGGAATATTGCTAATCATGAGCAAATTACTGACCTTTCTTAAAAATCCATTTTACAAGTTATGATGTTTTCATCTATTCTAAATGCATGTCTGTGGGTTCTCTAAGTGCTGTCAAAATTGTAAGTGGTTATGTGACACAGGTGTTGAGTAAAGTGCAATAATAATGTGAAATCACCTTGGTGTCCACAACTGCCCACAACTCTGACCAGGATGACGCTAGGTCAAAACTAAATATACCATTGGAAAGCTCTCTGAATGAGCAGCATTTTGGTACTAATTTCAACATCATAGTATATAGAACAAAAAAGTTATGAACGAATTATTTAAAAAAATGTCCCAGAAATGGATTAGTCCCGCCTTAATACAATCAGTATGCACATCACAAATGAAAGGGTTTGAAAAGTCAGTGATATGGCACACGTGCTCACACGAGAATAAATTTAAAAACAAAAATATTGGAAGAAAAGGAAAGGAAAGCATTCCCGTGCAGACCACCACAACCATGGCGACCCTTTACCATCTAAAACCAGACGCACCAACAAGCAGTTCAACATGGGTGCACGTGTATTTATGCACCTTCCACATCCCATAGGTACAGTTATGCCTCTTCACACACACACACACACACACACATACACACACACAGTCTAGCGACATTGCAATGGCTGGAACATAACGCACCTCTTGACACAGCCAACTTTTATTTCGAAACGGAGTATGGAAAAAATAATCTGGAAATTCATTTTAACCTTGCAATTATACAACTTGCACACAACAGTGTCCATCATCATGCATCACAGAGTCATCTACAGCTGGTTGTGTTCTACAAACATGGGTACAGTCTTGTTACCTTCTTTCATTATTCTAAGACATCAGCATACAATGACCTCTCATCAATAATCAACTTGAATCTTACTCTCTCGACGTTTCGACCGGATGCTCTAGCCTTCATCAGGAAGAATTTATTGCTGATCTTATCGGAACGTGGAGATAGTAAGATTCAAGTTGATTATAGAGAAGGCCATTGTAATTTTGTTTTGTCAACTGAGAGAGTTCGTTGAGAGCCGGGAAGCTGCCAAAGCGTGTAATAAGTTTGGGTTATGGGTTTGGAGTTATGACGTCCGCTATTTTATAATGGGAGCGGGGCGGGGGGCAAGGATGTATACGTACAAGAATGTTAATTAATGTTGTTTATTGCTAAATGTGTTTGCTGTCTGTCATGTGATGTCAACAATGTTTGCTATGTGTCATGTGACGTCAATGTTTGCTGTGTGTCATGTGACGTTAACAATGTTTGCTATGTGTCATAATTCATAAACAATGTTTGCTGTCTGTCATGTGATATAAACAATGTTTGCTGTCTGTCATGTGACATAAACAATGTTTGCTGTCTGTCATGTGACGTAAACAATGTTTGCTGTCTGTCATGTGATATAAACAATGTTTGCTGTTGCGTAGCTGTGAATCCAGTGGTGCAGGGAAAGACTAGAGCCGAGCAGTTCATCAACAGAGACAGCGAAGGTGAACACCACACCCCCACACATACATACTCACCCACACACCACACACATTACACACACTACACACACACTCAGACATGCAACATAACACACTGGCGGATGCACAGTATACTCTCATGTACACCACACAACACACACACACACTACATCACACTCACTCACATGCTCAAGCACTCACCTACATGCTCACACATGCCACACACACTACACCACACTCACTCACATGCTCAAGCACTCACCTACATGCTCACACATGCCACACACACTACACCACACTCACTCACATGCTCAAGCACTCACCTACATGCTCACACATGCCACACACACACTACACCACACTCACTCACATGCTCAAGCACTCACCTACATGCCCACACATGCACACACACTACACCACACTCACTCACATGCTCAAGCACTCACCTACATGCCTACACATGCCACACACTACATCACACTCACTCACATGCTCAAGCACTCACCTACATGCCCACACATGCCACACACACTACACCACACTCACTCACATGCTCAAGCACTCACCTACATGCTCACACATGCCACACACACACTACACCACACTCACTCACATGCTCAAGCACTCACCTACATGCTCACACATGCCACACACACTACACCACACTCACTCACATGCTCAAGCACTCACCTACATGCCTACACATGCCACACACTACATCACACTCACTCACATGCTCAAGCACTCACCTACATGCTCACACATGCCACACACACTACACCACACTCACTCACATGCTCAAGCACTCACCTACATGCTCACACATGCCACACACACACTACACCACACTCACTCACATGCTCAAGCACTCACCTACATACATGCTCACACATGCCACACACACTACACCACACACACTCACATGCTCAAGCACTCACCTACATGCTCACACATGCCACACACACACTACACCACACTCACTCACATGCTCAAGCACTCACCTACATGCCCACACATGCACACACACTACACCACACTCACTCACATGCTCAAGCACTCACCTACATGCCCACACATGCCACACACACTACACCACACTCACTCACATGCTCAAGCACTCACCTACATGCTCACACATGCCACACACACTACACACACACACACTCACATGCTCAAGCACTCACCTACATGCTCACACATGCCACACACACTACATCACACTCATAAACACTCCCATTCAACGTGGCACACACATCATATACATATACACTCTCACACATGAACATCACACACGCATGCACACCCTCTCTCTCACACACACATACACACACCATCTCACATACACACACACACACCCTCACACACACACCCTCACACACACACACATGCACACATATGCACGTGTATGCATGAGCACTCGTGCTTTGCCTTCGGAGTACAAGAATTACATCTCGTGTCACTTGTACACAGTTTTGTGCCCTGCCCAACATGTTGCAACTCATCAACTTTCAGTGCATTATCTGCCATTCAGACAACACATACACACACACACACACAGAGAGAGGCCACTTTATATGAAAATTGTTTTCAACAAAACAACACAGAGAATTAGTGCAATTATGCTTTCAATTACATTCAGTTTCGCTCTGTTGACCTAACGACTGATGGCCTCCATCTAATATAATAATATTCAGAGGCGGTCTTTAGGATTAGAAAGGAGAAAGTGTAGTCTTCCAGATCGGTCTGTTATCTACTATATGTATTGAGCTGTGCTGAGGTTTCATGAACCTTTATGAAGTTTATGCGTCTAGAATTTTAGGCTGTTTGTAATGAGGAAATTGGCTGGTTTGCTCCACCACCACCCCAGACTTGGCGAAGGAGATCCCCTCCTCGGAAAGGCGCCCTTCGAGCTGCTACGACGAAGGTATCGCAACACGCGGAAGTGCGTCAGCTCGAAGGCGGCCATCTTGATCCTGGTGTGGAGCTACGCGGTTTCGTTGATCTTCTTCATTTTCCTCAACCTGTACACTCTTGGGAACGTTGCTCACCTGCTGAAGGTTCAGTATTTTCTCATTGCTGCGTCAGTGGGTCCTTCAATGCTCTACTTCTTCTACCCGCTAGCCGGATACTTGGCTGATAATAAGTTTGGTCGTTTCAAGTCCGTGCTTGCCAGCTTGAAGTCGCTCTTGCTTGCGGTGTTGTTGGCCTTATTCGGGGGTGTGCTTTTGATCATTGCTCAGACGATTAGCAGATACGAGCTTGGTCTTGGTATCGTCATCCCGCTGGCTGGTCTCGGAGTCGTGGTTGTCCTTGTGGCACTGATGCTGATGATGGTCGGTTTTGTCGGGTTCAATGCCAACGTGATCCAATTTGGGTTGGACCAACTCCACGACTCCCCGGGAGAGGATCAGAGCGTGTTCATACACTGGTACGTGTGGACTTACTACGCGGCTATGTACACGGAACATTTCGTCATTACTTCTCTAGGATTGAGTCGTCCCGGTAACCCTGGTTTGCCTTACTTTGTGCTTGGGTTGATAATGGCACTGGTCGCCTTGCTCTTGGTCGCGTCGCTCTGCGTGGTCCATCGCAAACGAAGATGGTTCCTCATAGACCCTGGCAGACTCAACCCGTACAGACTGGTCTACCAGGTCAGCAAGTTTGCCCACCAACACAAGGTCCCGGTGAATCGCAGTGCCTTCACCTACTGCGAGGACGAGATCCCTTCGGGACTGGACCTCGGCAAGGACAAGTACGGAGGTCCGTTCACCATGGAGCAGGTGGAGGACGTGAAGGCATTCTACGGGATCCTGAAGGTGCTGTTCTCGCTAGGACCGGCGTTCTTCGTGGACGTCTCCGTCTATGCAGCGCTCTCTGTTTATTTAATCCACATATCCAACCGCGTATGCCCCACCAGTGATATGAATATGATTAATGCCACCACCATTTTGAATGTGGAGACAGATCCTTTACGCGCCATTGGAAGGCTACTAATTGACAATGGGATGCTCTCGCCTCTAATGGTAGTCGTTTGCATTCCAATCCACCTCTTCCTGATCCTTCCTGTTTTCTTTTGCTACATGCCTGGAGCGCGGACAAAAATGGCTGTCGGAATTATCGTGGTGTTGCTGTCATTGATCTCTATCTTGGTTCAGGAGACATCAATGCACGTCGAGAACAAGTACATAGGTTGCATGTTCGATGGCGGTGATCCAAACCCTCGGCTTGGTAACCACGTTGTTTTGCGAGCACGGTGTGGATTACTACCGGCACTTTTTAAACCTTCAGTATGCGCTGTCGGCCGTCTCCCACATGCTCATCAACGTAGCTCTCTACGAGTTCATCTGCTCTCAGAGCCCGCCCTCCATGAAGGGGCTGCTCATCGGTATTTCTTTCGCCGTCAGAGGTGCCAACCAGATCCTGGCTTGTGCGTTTGTGATTCCATTTGCGCACGGCTTCAGAGCCGGTTCTCTCCCAAGCTGTGGGATGGTGTATTACGTTGCGAATGTGTGTGTGTGTGCTTGCACTGTGCTGGTGTACACGTGCATGGCTAGGAGGTACAAGTGCCGAGAGAGAGACGAGCCGTGTCATGTCCGGCGCTTCGTGGAGGAGTACTACTCCAACATCCAGCAAGAACGTCATCGCTGACTCTTTCATATTCGTCGTGTAGCATGCAGTGGATTTCTTGGATTTGTAAGACTCAACAGATCTCTTAGGATTTAAGTTTTATAACTGACAAGACAAATCACAACGACAACCTGTCCAAGCTTAGTCACATGATCACATCAACACATCCATATATGTATGTACATATAAAGTCCACAGTGACCAAGGTGTCTATCAGTGTTAATTATGCAATCATCACTAATTACAATGAGTCACTAATTACAAGTTCAGTGCAACTGCAACTAGCCTACATACGCTCCCCCTTTATAAAAGCTCGTCCCGAGCTTTAGGTTCCATAACGTTCTGGTGGATGATGCTCTCTTTGGGGGTAACGTCTCTGTGGCATTTCAGTAGTTGGGAGGATTGTGATGTGGTCAACTCCAGGTGGGTTCCATGATTGTTCACATGGTGTGGTTGCTGTTTCCAAGTCTTGAACCTCAGAAATGTCTGGTTGAATTCTATGTCGTAGCCGGTTGACGTGCACAATTTTGGATCGGTTGCTATCCTGAATTTCAACATTGAGCGAGCTCTTGATCGATTTCACCACCCAACCTCCTTCCCATCGAGGTTCCAACTTTCCAGCAGTGGGCACAGAGAGCCAAACAGTGTCACCTACTGCAAAATGAGGAGTGCTTGAGTGTTGGTCATATGTGCACTTTTGCGAGTGTGCAGCAGATGCAAGGTTAGTTTCCACAAAATCTCTGAGTTCTGCTAATTTTGCCTGCAGGTTCTCAGGGTACAACTGAGCATCAAATGCAGCTGACTTGGTGAGAGATACGTTAGTGTGGTTTCTTCCATACATCAATAGAAATGGAGTGGAGAGAGTAGATGAGTGGATGGATGTGCGATAGGCATATAGAACGAGTGGTAGATGTTTTTCCCAGTTGTCTTGTTTGTCTACATAGCTTCGCAAAAGTTGTAGAAGTGTACGGTTAAACCGTTCCACCATACCATCTCCTTGCGGATGATATGCCGTAGTCCTGGACTTCTTTACCCCAAATGCTTCCAATGCTTGTGCAAGGACTGTGCTTTCAAAATTACGTCCTTGATCTGAATGCAAGATTGCAGGCTGGCCAAATGTAGAGAACAACTTTATCAGTTCCCTTGTGATACGGTTTGCTGTCTGATCCGGCATGGGTATTGCTTCTCCCCACTTTGTAAAATAGTCTTGAATCACTAGTAGATAGCGATTGTTATTGCGGGAGATGGGAACTTCTAACACATCAACAGCTAGCATTTCCCAAGGCTTGCCAATGGGAACATTTGTCAATGGTGCCCGTTTAGGCATTGTGAGCTTTGACTGCTGGCATTTTACACACTCTCTACAGTACTGTTGTACGTCGCCTGCCATACTCACCCAGTACGCCTCCTGTCGTAGTCGCTGGAGAGTTCTCTCTGCGCCTTGATGTCCTGCCGCTGGATTGTCATGACTATGCATGAGAGCTTGTTTGTGCATGCTTAGTGGGAGGACAGGTACAGTTACAGCTTTGCACACAGGATTGGGGATATAGTGTCTGCAGAGTATACCATTGATAACTCTAAGCTGGCCCCACAGGTTCACATACCTGCGCCAAGGGTAATGGCTCCACTCTCGGCCCCGAGGAGGACTTGATACTCCTGGTTCAGCTTGTATCACTTTTGAGATGATATTATCAGCTTGTTGTGCTTCTCGCAGTTCAGTGGTGGAATAATGAGGAAGAGCTAGTGTGAGAGCACAAGGAAGACTTTCCAATCGTGAGAGTGCATCTGCATTAGTGTTGAGTGAGCCTTTTCGATACACAATTTGCAAATTATGCTCTTGAAGGGCTAGTGCCCAACGACAGAGCATACCCTCCATCTTTTGGGCTGACAGCCACTGCAATGGGGCATGGTCCGTAAAGAGTTTGAAATGTCGTCCAAGAAGGTAATGACGAAATTGCTTCACAGCGTATATGATTGCCAAACATTCTCTCTGGATTACGCTGTATTGCCGCTCTGACTGTGTTAATGAACGACTGGCATATGCGATGACATGTCCGTCCTGTTCTAACACCGCTCCAATACCAACAGCACTTGCATCTGTTTGCAGATTGAATTCTGGGGAGAACTGATCAAACCGGGGATATGCCAAGATAGGAGCACTAATCAGATGTTCCTTCAGGGTATTGAACGCTATGTTGCAGTCATGGTTCCATGAGAATGGTGTGGCCTTCTTTGTCAACGCATTGAGTGGCGCTGCAATGTCTGAAAACTTGGGTATATATCTCCGGTAATAGGATGCAAGCCCAATGAAGTGGCGGACAGCTTTGACGTCCATTGGTTCTGGAATTTGTAACACTGCTTGGATCTTCTGTGGATCTGGGGACATGCCTGTTCCTGTAAAAGTGTGGCCTAGATATCCAACTTTAAGGAGTCCGATATGGCATTTCTTCCCTCGTAGCGTAAGACCAGCAGCCAGCAGACGTTCAAAGACTACTCGTAGGTGAGCACAATGTGCTTTTTCATCCGGGGAGTGCACCAAAATATCGTCTAAGTAGATCGTCACAAAAGGAAGACCTCTTAATACTTTATCCATCAGCCGTTGAAAGGAGCTGGGTGCTCCAGTCAACCCAAATGGCATTCGTTTAAACTGGAACAGACCCATTCCAGGTCCTGGGCAAAATGCTGTTTTTTCTTGGTCGTTAGGACTTACTGGCAGCTGCCAGTACCCACTCTGTAAGTCCAATGTTGAGAATAGGGTCGAGCCTGACAACCGGTCCTGAACTTCATCAGGTAAGGGTAATGGGTAAGCATCTTTTGTGGTATTCTTGTTAAGTTCCCTATAATCCACACACAGCCTGATATCACCCGACTTCTTTGGAACAAACACCGCTGGTGCCATCCAAGGGCTAGAACTTACTTCAATTATGCCCTGCTCTAGCATCGTGTGAAGTAAGTTTTCAATTTCCTCTCGATAATGTGCTGGCATGCGACGTGGTGGAACTTTGATAGGATTGCCCTTTGTGGGTATAAAGTGCAAGGCAGCTTCTGTTACACCTGGTGTTGTTTGGAATAAGGCTTGGAATTCCTGTACAACATCTGCGAGAATAGACCTAGGACACTCAGGCAATTCAAATTTTGTTGGTTTGTGATACATTGGGACAGCACATTCCTCCACTACATCTGTCCCCGGCTGTTCGATTTCTGCAACAATACATGCTTTTCCCTCTATTTTTCGTGATGCTTCATATATCCGTAACACAGGGGCCACCTTCTCCTTTATTGCTGATGCTGCAGTGGTGTTATTACGGACCATTACAGATGGTTTCGTAAAATCAAGGACCACGCCATGTTTACATAGGAAATCTACCCCCAGAATTACAGGTGATACTAGAGTATCCACTACAACAACATTATGTTTGACTTGTAGCTCACCAATGTGTATAGGAACACAGACGTGACTCAGTATTGGCAGCTGTTGTCCTGATGCCGTCATCAGGCGTAGTTGTATTATTGGGCCTTCAATGTGGGTAACTCCCTTTGCATGTGTGAGAACCTCCTTCCGCATCAGTGACACAGATGATCCAGAGTCCAACATCATCTCTACTTCAACCTCACCTATCCTCCCCATTGTAGCAGCAACCTTGGATTTAACCGCTGCTACAGTCACGACACTCAGGTCGTGAGGGCTCATTGGGGATAGGGACGCCTGTTGCCCCTGACAGACATCCCTTGCTCGTTTCCCTGGTAGCAGTTTCTGGCCAGATGTCCCACTTTTCCACACCTAAAACACTGTCTAGTGTATTGGCCATTCTGATTGCGCGAAGGGCAATCACGCTGAATGTGTCCTGTTTGGTTGCATTCAAAACAGCGTCTTGGTCGATAGTGCTGTTGGTTGGTCATCGGCTGACGTGTTCCTGCTGGTGGCATAACTGATGTTGACAAAGCATTTACTTGTTCCGTTAATTGGGCAATCTTGTCCTTGAGCAAAACTACCTCACTGGTTGCCTCTGACACAGCTGCAACACTTCGACTTGGGTCATCAAGTGTCAATACTAATCGAGCCTTTGACACAGCAGCCTCCAGTGTAGTTAGTTCTCCTGCTGCTCTCAGCTGTCGTCCTACACTATCTGGTAGTCCAGCTACAAACTGGTGTAATAATAACTGATTGCGAGCATTTTTCTCCAATGTTGGCATGGCTTGATCTAGCAACTTCTTGACTTCATGAACAAACACGGATAACGCTTCTCCCGGTTGCAGCTTACGTTTGTGAAAGTTTTCTAGCGATATGAACTCCATTGGGCTAAGGGCGGCCGCAATTTCCTTTTTGGCCGTAGCATAATCCCCTTGTTGTTCCGGGCTGAGTTCAAGCCATACTGCCAGTGCTTCTCCTTCCAAGAGGGTCGGGAGCTTGCATGCCTTTGTTGCATCTTCCCATCGGTTAGCTGTACAGCATATCTCATATCTCTGAAACCATTCCCCAACATCACCGCTTGCAAAAGGCTTGGGTATACTGATGTGATGCTCAGCCATTCTCTGCTACCAATGTAAGACTCAACAGATCTCTTAGGATTTAAGTTTTATAACTGACAAGACAAATCACAACGACAACCTGTCCAAGCTTAGTCACATGATCACATCAACACATCCATATATGTATGTACATATAAAGTCCACAGTGACCAAGGTGTCTATCAGTGTTAATTATGCAATCATCACTAATTACAATGAGTCACTAATTACAAGTTCAGTGCAACTGCAACTAGCCTACAGATTCAACAATGCCTTATTGTGGACATGTCAGTTGTTCTCTGGTTAATAATAGAAATTCTATAAATAGAACATTCATTACATGCACTAACACTGTGTGGGATATGTAATTAGCAGTTTTAATTATTCCTGCTTTTATTTATTACATAATATTCTAAAATATTTTTTAAGAAGACTGATGATCAATTGTGGTTGACGTCTTTAATGCTCTTTTTCTGGAATTTATTTTGGGGGGGGGGGGAGTTCATCTTCTGGAAGGCATCTACGCTCACTGTGAATGAATTCCTCTACCTACACCTTATCCCTTGAGAAAGGAGGTATTCCAACATTTTTTGCCGCAAGTCTTGTTCCATTCCTATTCCGACACGTCTCGGAATGGGAATGGAGCAAGACGTTTGCGGCAGTGGAGCTGTAGATTATTGTATTTCCGTTCTAATGACGAGAATAAATGTTGTAGTGACGTGGTTATGTAGTTGGAAGTGTTGCTCGTGGTTACAATTAGAGGAGTGGTTACGACTGGAATGTTGGTTACAAATATTCATTATAGAATGCAGATACATAGGGAAGAATTCTCTCTTCGATGGGCCCTTGCTAGCTGACCCACAGAGCCTCCAGTGCGCCTTGAGCATGTGTCCAGTGCCTATTCAAGGCATGCCCCTGGCTTTGTTAATCTCATCAAATACAGTAACTGCTTCAGTATGAGTGATAGTTCCATGCCACGTGACAACACAATGCATTAGGTTTTGTAGTAATGATCAGGTTTAATAAGTAACAATGAATAGGTTATAGTTACAATGCATTATGTTTAGTAACAATGTGTTAAGATTGATAATGATGTGTTTGGTTTAGCAACAATGAATAACGAATGGTTAGATTTTGTTTAAGTTTACTTCAGCATACTGTTGGGATTTGCACATTCGATTCATGTGAATATTAGACGTGGAATATCTCTCTCTGGGAACTCTATTCTCATGAGGTCCACGTGAATATTAGGCATGGAATATCCTCTCTGGGAACACTCTCATGAGGTCCACGTGAATATTAGACATGGAATATCCTCTCTGGGAACACTCTCATGAGGTCCATGTGAATATTAGACGTGGAATATCCTCTCTGGGAACACTCTCATGAGGTCCACGTGAATATTAGACATGGAATATCCTCTCTGGGAACACTATTCTCATGAGGTCCACGTGAATATTAGACATGGAATATCCTCTCTGGGAACACTCTCATGAGGTCCACGTGAATATTAGACATGGAATATCCTCTCTGAGAACACTCTCATGAGGTCCACGTGAATATTAGACATGGAATATCCTCTCTGGGAACACTCTCATGAGGTCCACGTGAATATTAGACGTGGAATATCCTCTCTGGGAACACTCATGAGGTCCACGTGAATATTAGACGTGGAATATCCTCTCTGGGAACACTCTCATGAGGTCCACGTGAATATTAGACATGGAATATCCTCTCTGGGAACACTATTCTCATGAGGTCCACGTGAATATTAGGCATGGAATATCCTCTCTGGGAACACTCTCATGAGGTCCACGTGAATATTAGACACGGAATATCCTTCTCTGGGAACTCTATTCTCATGAGGTCCACGTGAATATTAGACATGGAATATCCTCTCTGGGAACACTATTCTCATGAGGTCCACGTGAATATTAGACATGGAATATCCTCTCTGGGAACACTCTCATGAGGTCCACGTGAATATTAGACATGGAATATCCTCTCTGGGAACACTCTCATGAGGTCCACGTGAATATTAGACGTGGAATATCCTCTCTGGGAACTCTATTCTCATGAGGTCCACGTGAATATTAGGCATGGAATATCCTCTCTGGGAACACTCTCATGAGGTCCACGTGAATATGAGACATGGAATATCCCTCCCAGGGAACACTCTCATGAGGTCCACGTGATGTCTTTTTCAGTGGGTATTCTGGTATTGCTCACCCTGTGCAGGCATGAGCCACTTGACTTTCTAGGCTATAAATGAACCACTGTCATGTTCCATGTTTTTATTTTAAGTCTTGCTATTGATGTTGTGATAAATCTTGTCTAAATCAACTCACTTCAACCCTCTATTTGACTAATGCCTTCTCAATACAGTGCACATGCATGCTTGCTCAGTGCAGACCTCTTCTCCCCTAATCGTTTTCATATCCCTCTTTTTTTAATTTCCCCCTACCCCCCATTTTTTTAATCTCCCATTTTTCTTCCCCCATCTTCTCCCCCCCCCCCTACCCCCCCCCCCCCCTCCCAAGGCTTTTCCTCTTCTTCCCTTTCCTCCCTATTTTTTCCCTCCCCTAGTTTTACCTCCCCTTCCTCACAACATTTGCAAATCATTTTCTAGTTCACTTTTTGATTAAAAAAAAAAAAGAAAAGATAAGAATAAAAACATGTGTACTGTCCAGCTATTGCCACTGCTGCAGTAGTGCTAAATATGTGTTTTCTGCCACTGCTGCAGTAGGAGAGTATAATATAATTACATGAGCAGTGTTTGCTGCCACTGCTGCAGTGTTTGCTGCCACTGCTGCAGTAGGCGAGTATATGACATGAGCAGTGTTTGCTGTTGCTAATACTGCTGCTCAACATGTAGTGTATGATGATTGTATAGTACATTAGATGATGCACGTCACGTTCATGCGGTGTAGAAGTATACAACAAGCTACTACATTTGTCCGGAGTACTAATCTTTATGGAACTCTTCCATGTCTTTACTAATCTTTATGGAACTCTTCCATGTCTTTAGTTTTTCCTTTGAACAAGCGGCACATAATTAAACATTGGTCTGGTTTGAATTCGGTGCCAGATATCCTTAGCCTAGTGCACATCAGTTCCTAAAAGAAACCAGTTGAGCTGGTTTGGGATTGCTAGCCATCCCATTCACTTTTCGACACAAACTTCTTTCCTCAGCCATGGGTGAGTGCATGACACTAGCTTCTTTCCTCAGCCATGGGTGAGTGCATGACACTAGCTTCTTTCCTCTGCCATGGGTGAGTGCATGACACTAGCTTCTTTCCTCTGCCATGGGTGAGTGCATGACACTAGCTTCTTTCCTCTGCCATGGGTGAGTGCATGACACTAGCTTCTTTCCTCTGCCATGGGTGAGTGCATGACACTAGCTTCTTTCCTCTGCCATGGGTGAGTGCATGACACTAGCTTCTTTCCTCAGCCATGGGTGAGTGCATGACACTAGCTTCTTTCCTCTGCCATGGGTGAGTGCATGACACTAGCTTCTTTCCTCTGCCATGGGTGAGTGCATGACACTAGCTTCTTTCCTCTGCCATGGGTGAGTGCATGACACTAGCTTCTTTCCTCTGCCATGGGTGAGTGCATGACACTAGCTTCTTTCCTCTGCCCCATGGGTGAGTGCATGACACTAACTTCTTTCCTCTGCCATGGGTGAGTACATGACACTAGCTTCTTTCCTCAGCCATTGGTGAGTGCATGACACTAGCTTCTTTCCTCTGCCATGGGTGAGTGCATGACACTAGCTTCTTTCCTCTGCCATTGGTGAGTGCACGACACTAGCTTCTTTCCTCTGCCATGGGTGAGTGCATGACACTAGCTTCTTTCCTCTGCCATGGGTGAGTGCATGACACTAGCTTCTTTCCTCTGCCATGGGTGAGTGCATGACACTAGCTTCTTTCCTCTGCCATGGGTGAGTGCATGACACTAGCTTCTTTCCTCTGCCATGGGTGAGTGCACGACACTAGCTTCTTTCCTCTGCCATTGGTGAGTGCATGACACTAGCTTCTTTCCTCTGCCATGGGTGAGTGCATGACACTAGCTTCTTTCCTCAGCCATGGGTGAGTACATGACACTAGCTTCTTTCCTCAGCCATGGGTGAGTGCATGACACTAGCTTCTTTCCTCAGCCATGGGTGAGTGCATGACACTAGCTTCTTTCCTCTGCCATGGGTGAGTGCATGACACTAGCTTCTTTCCTCTGCCATGGGTGAGTGCATGACACTAGCTTCTTTCCTCTGCCATGGGTGAGTACATGACACTAGCTTCTTTCCTCAGCCATGGGTGAGTGCATGACACTAGCTTCTTTCCTCTGCCATGGGTGAGTGAATGACACTAGCTTCTTTCCTCTGCCATGGGTGAGTGCACGACACTAGCTTCTTTCCTCTGCCATGGGTGAGTGAATGACACTAGCTTCTTTCCTCTGCCATGGGTGAGTGCATGACACTAGCTTCTTTCCTCAGCCATGGGTGAGTGCATGACACTAGCTTCTTTCCTCAGCCATGGGTGAGTGAATGACACTAACTTCTTTCCTCTGCCATGGGTGAGCACACGGCACTAGCTTCTTTCCTCTGCCATGGGTGAGTGCATGACACTAGCTTCTTTCCTCTGCCATGGGTGAGTGCATGACACTAGCTTCTTTCCTCTGCCATGGGTGAGTGCATGACACTAGCTTCTTTCCTCTGCCATGGGTGAGTGCATGACACTAGCTTCTTTCCTCAGCCATTGGTGAGTGCATGACACTAGCTTCTTTCCTCTGCCATGGGTGAGTGCATGACACTAGCTTCTTTCCTCTGCCATGGGTGAGTGCATGACACTAGCTTCTTTCCTCTGCCATGGGTGAGTGCATGCCACTAGCTTCTTTCCTCTGCCATGGGTGAGTGCATGACACTAGCTTCTTTCCTCTGCCATGGGTGAGTGCATGACACTAGCTTCTTTCCTCTGCCATGGGTGAGTGCATGACACTAGCTTCTTTCCTCTGCCATGGGTGAGTGCATGACACTAGCTTCTTTCCTCTGCCATGGGTGAGTGCATGACACTAGCTTCTTTCCTCTGCCATGGGTGAGTGCACGACACTAGCTTCTTTCCTCTGCCATGGGTGAGTGCATGCCACTAGCTTCTTTCCTCTGCCATGGGTGAGTGCATGACACTAGCTTCTTTCCTCTGCCATGGGTGAGTGCATGACACTAGCTTCTTTCCTCTGCCATGGGTGAGTGCATGACACTAGCTTCTTTCCTCTGCCATGGGTGAGTCCATGACACTAGCTTCTTTCCTCTGCCATGGGTGAGTGCATGACACTAGCTTCTTTCCTCTGCCATGGGTGAGTGCATGACACTAGCTTCTTTCCTCTGCCATGGGTGAGTGCACGACACTAGCTTCTTTCCTCTGCCATGGGTGAGTGCATGACACTAGCTTCTTTCCTCTGCCATGGGTGAGTGCATGACACTAGCTTCTTTCCTCTGCCATGGGTGAGCGCATGACACTAGCTTCTTTCCTCTGCCATGGGTGAGTACATGACACTAGCTTCTTTCCTCTGCCATGGGTGAGTGCACGACACTAGCTTCTTTCCTCTGCCATGGGTGAGTGCACGACACTAGCTTCTTTCCTCTGCCATGGGTGAGCGCATGACACTAGCTTCTTTCCTCTGCCATGGGTGAGTGCACGACACTAGCTTCTTTCCTCTGCCATGGGTGAGTGCATGACACTAGCTTCTTTCCTCTGCCATGGGTGAGTGCATGACACTAACTTCTTTCCTCAGCCATGGGTGAGTGCATGACACTAGCTTCTTTCCTCTGCCATGGGTGAGTACATGACACTAGCTTCTTTCCTCTGCCATGGGTGAGTGCATGACACTAGCTTCTTTCCTCTGCCATGGATGAGTGCATGACACTAGCTTCTTTCCTCAGCCATGGGTGAGTGCATGACACTAGCTTCTTTCCTCTGCCATGGGTGAGTACATGACACTAGCTTCTTTCCTCTGCCATGGGTGAGTGCATGACACTAGCTTCTTTCCTCTGCCATGGGTGAGTGCATGACACTAGCTTCTTTCCTCTGCCATGGGTGAGTGCATGACACTAGCTTCTTTCCTCTGCCATGGGTGAGTGCATGACACTAGCTTCTTTCCTCTGCCATGGGTGAGTGCACGACACTAGCTTCTTTCCTCTGCCATGGGTGAGTGCATGACACTAGCTTCTTTCCTCTGCCATGGGTGAGTGCATGACACTAGCTTCTTTCCTCTGCCATGGGTGAGTGCATGACACTAGCTTCTTTCCTCTGCCCCATGGGTGAGTGCATGACACTAGCTTCTTTCCTCTGCCATGGGTGAGTACATGACACTAGCTTCTTTCCTCTGCCATGGGTGAGTGCATGACACTAGCTTCTTTCCTCTGCCATGGGTGAGTGCATGACACTAGCTTCTTTCCTCTGCCATGGGTGAGTGCATGACACTAGCTTCTTTCCTCTGCCATGGGTGAGTACATGACACTAGCTTCTTTCCTCTGCCATGGGTGAGTGCATGACACTAGCTTCTTTCCTCTGCCATGGGTGAGTGCACGACACTAGCTTCTTTCCTCTGCCATGGGTGAGTGCACGACACTAACTTCTTTCCTCTGCCATGGGTGAGTGCATGACACTAGCTTCTTTCCTCAGCCATGGGTGAGTGCATGACACTAGCTTCTTTCCTCTGCCATGGGTGAGCACACGGCACTAGCTTCTTTCCTCTGCCATGGGTGAGCACACAGCACTAGCTTCTTTCCTCTGCCACGGGTGAGTGCATGATACTAACTTCTTTCCTCTGCCATGGGTGAGTGCATGACACTAGCTTCTTTCCTCTGCCATGGGTGAGCACACGGCACTAGCTTCTTTCCTTTGCTATGGGTGAGGGCACAACCACCCAACTTATTGAAATTAAACCATTGCATGTGATAACAAAAGAAATTCCTTTTTTATTTCCTGTCCTAAGTTAGCGAGACTATGAAGAGTTAAGGCAAATGGAATTCCTGATCCACAGTGTTATTATGTTGTCACATGTGTATAGGTGCACTATGATGTTCCTGATCCACAGTGTTATTATGTTGTGGAATAGCACATGTGTAGGTACACTATGATGTTCCTGATCCACAGTGTTATTATGTTGTGCAATAGCACATGTGTAGGTACACTATGATGTTCCTGATCCACAGTGTTATTATGTTGTGGAATAGCACATGTGTAGGTACACTATGATGTTCCTGATCCACAGTGTTATTATGTTGTGGAATAGCACATGTGTAGGTACACTATGATGTTCCTGATCCAGTGTTATTATGTTGTGGAATAGCACATGTGTGTAGGTACACTATGATGTTCCTGATCCACAGTGTTATTATGTTGTGGAATAGCACATGTGTGTAGGTACACTATGATGTTCCTGATCCACAGTGTTATTATGTTGTGGAATAGCACATGTGTAGGTACACTATGATGTTCCTGATCCACAGTGTTATTATGTTGTGGAATAGCACATGTGTAGATGCACTATGATGTTCCTGATCCACAGTGTTATTATGCTGTGGAATAGCACATGTGTAGGTACACTATGATGTTCCTGATCCACAGTGTTATTATGTTGTGGAATAGCACATGTGTAGGTACACTATGATGTTCCTGATCCACAGTGTTATTATGTTGTGGAATAGCACATGTGTGTAGGTACACTATGATGTTCCTGATCCACAGTGTTATTATGTTGTGGAATAGCACATGTGTAGGTACACTATGATGTTCCTGATCCACAGTGTTATTATGTTGTGGAATAGCACATGTGTAGGTACACTATGATGTTCCTGATCCACAGTGTTATTATGTTGTGGAATAGCTCATGTGTAGGTGCATATGATGTTCCTGATCCACAGTGTTATTATGTTGTGGAATAGCACATGTGTAGGTACACTATGATGTTCCTGATCCACAGTGTTATTATATTGTGGAATAGCACATGTGTAGGTGCACTATGATGTTCCTGATCCACAGTGTTATTATGTTGTGGAATAGCACATGTGTGTAGGTACACTATGATGTTCCTGATCCACAGTGTTATTATGTTGTGGAATAGCACATGTGTAGGTACACTATGATGTTCCTGATCCACAGTGTTATTATGTTGTGGAATAGCACATGTGTAGGTACACTATGATGTTCCTGATCCACAGTGTTATTATGTTGTGGAATAGCACATGTGTAGGTGCACTCCATATTTGCCAGGCGGTGAGTCTCACCTTGGTAGAAGCTAGCACCATATTTTGTGGGATAGAAGTTCAGCCTCAGACCTGATTAGTTTTGCAGTACATGGAAGTTATCACTTTAGTGCTCCATAGATTCTGCACATTGACTATGTGAGCTTGATATATAGTTCAAGAGATAAGTTGATTTTGCTGCATAAGTTGCATCTTGTATGAAATGTTGTATGAAGAATAATTTTGTTAAAAGTAATTTTGTTAAATCTTGTACAAGCAGTTTAAAGCTAAGGTCACTTGCTTGGGATTAATTTTTAAAAAAATTTAAAATTATTATTATTTTTTTTAAATCATGTGAACAACATGTCTATAATACTGTAGCATGTACCTCTATAATACATGTACCTCTATAATAGCACGTACCTCTATAATAGCATGCCTCTATAATAGCACGTACCTCTATAATAGCACGTACCTCTATAATAGCATGTACCTCTATAATAGCACGTACCTCTATAATAGCACGTACCTCTATAATAGTGCGCACAATGAAAAGTGTTCCAGTATGGTTTAAATCCCTTCCCAGTGATCTTTGACCTATGGTTTCATTGAAATGTTTTATCACTTGTTACCATAATTGATCTGCCTGTTTTGGTAATGGACCTTCAAGCCACTAGTGAGTAAATTTTTAAAAAATGTCAACACGCTGATATAAAAAAGGCGTGAAGACAATAATGCTGCCGTGAACTGTTGGGGGCCCAGGGTAATACGAGGGGGGGGGGGGGAAATCACTTGAAATACGTACATGTAGCCGAATAAAATCACATGTTTGATTGCATGTTTGATTGCATGTTTGATTGCAATGCAAATAATAATAACTATATATATATATAGTAACAAATTTATGGAGTTTTCGTTCCTTGGACCATGTTATGTGTTTTTTTAAAACTGTGTTCTTCCTTCATCTGCCGTCGTTCTAGTCGTAGTTGTGCAGCCTTGCGTGCTAGATGTTGGAGTAGTAGTTCTCCACGAAGCGCCGGACGTGACACGGCTCGTCTCTCTCCCGGTACCTATACCTCCTAGCCGCGCACATGTACACCAGCATGGCACACACAGATGCGCCAACGATCACCAGGCAGTAGACCATCCCGCAGCCTTGGAAAGAGTTGGCGTTCCAATAAAAGGTAAAAGGAATGTCAAACACCTGGCTTAAAATCTGAAAAACTCCTTTGATTGCGAAGGAGACACCGATGAGGAGACCCTTCATGGTGTGTGGGCTCTGCGAGCAGATGAATTCATAGAGAGCAACATAGAAGATCATTTCGAAAAGGGCAGAGATAGGACGCTGAATGATCTTGAAGAAGGCGAGATACTCTGTGTCAGTGATGGAAAGTGGCTCTGTGGAAGCGTTATAACGGTCTTTGTTGTGTCTTCCAGTGTCGCTGAACATGCAGCCGAGGTCCTTGTTGTCGACGTCCAACATCGTCTCCAGCAAGAAAGCGGATATCAGAGAGAACAGCACCACGATCATCGCAATCCCCATTCTCTTCAGCATTCCCGGGACGTAGTAAGATACAAACGGTCGCAGAATGAAGAGGTAGAAAGGCACACAAGCTACCACTATCAAGTCGGAGAGGATGTAGCCATCTACGAGTATTGTTTCTGTGAGCTTGAGGTTGCCTAGAGCAGTGTCGTTGATAAGGTAGTTCTCGAATATGTTGTTTGAAGGGTGGAATTTGGACAAGGAGAGCGTTTTATTAGCATACCCTACGAAGAACGCCGGTCCTAGCGAGAACAGCACCTTCAGGATCCCGTAGAACGCCTTCACGTCCTCCACCTGCTCCATGGTGAAGGGACCTCCGTACTTGTCCTTGCCGAGGTCCAGTCCCGAAGGGATCTCGTCTTCGCAGTAGGTGAAGGCACTGCGATTCACCGGGACCTTGTGTTGGTGGGCAAACTTGCTGACCTGATAGACCAGTCTGTAGGGGTTGAGTCTGCCAGGGTCTATGAGGAACCATCTTCGTCTGCGATGCCCCACACAGAGCGACGCGACCAAGAGCAGGGCCATCACAATAAATGCAGAACCGAGCAAAACAAAACGGACCAGCAAGTCCCTTACATACGGTGTTATGACCAGTAGAAGATTGTGCGTAAAGATTGCCGCATACTGGGTCCACATAAACCAGTTTATGAACACGCTCTGATCCTCTCCCGGGGAGTCGTGGAGTTGGTCCAACCCAAACTGGATCACGTTGGCACTGAACCCGATATAGCCGACGGTCAATAGGAAGCTGGCGATGAGGAATGCAGCACCACTGACGAGGATGAGAAAGAGCCAACCGTTGCTAGCTGAATCTTCTTGGCTGGTCAGAGCTGTTAAAACAGTGGCACTAATTATATACAGGACAAGTGCAGGCAGCACGATCCACATGCAGATAACTACAGTCTTGTACCGACCGAATTTATTATCGGCTAAATATCCGGCCAGTGGATAGAAACAGTAAGAGATAGCTGAGGCGGCCGAAACAGCGACGAGGAAATACTCAAAATGTGGTAATTTTGAAACTTGTTCGGAACCCTTCAGCTGACGGACAAAGGAATACTCCAGAATAATTAGATAGCTCCACACCAGGACCAAGATGGCCGCCTTCGAGCTGACGCACTTCCGCGTGTTGCGATACCTTCGTCGTAGCTGCTTGAAGGGCGCCTTTACGAGGAGCGGATCTCCTTCGCCCAGTGGACCATTGTGGTAGCCGGGCGGCCGAGCAGCCGAGGTCTTCATTAACAGCGACTGTAACGGCAGTTTCTTGGAATTATCCCACACAAGCTTCCGACTACCTCGAGCACTCGTGCATGTATTCTTAACCAACTAGTCACAGAGTGAGAGTGTTATTGCTGCTGCTTATCTGAAGTACAAACTATCACTTCCTTGCAGTGCATGCTATGTAGCTATGTACATACAACACACAGGTGGTGATTGTGTGTAGAAATTGTACTCAAATATTGAATGTCGTTCTAGTCTAAAATGACTCAATGTTTGCTAGTTGGAACATAGCAAACTGTCAACAAATGTATTTGGCAACATCTTAGAAGGTTTTCCAAAAGGTTTGCCTTGCGCTGATGCATGTGGTTGTCATGGAGATGGGCGATGCTAGTTCCTACAGGATTTGCAGGTAGGATGCTTAGGAAAGAACTGCAGCATGCTCACTGAAAGTGATTTCTTGTTATAACTGTGTGGATGTGTATAGTGTGGATGTGTGCATAGTGTGGATGTGTGTAGTGTGGATGTGTGTAGTGTGTAGTGTGGATGTGTGCATAGTGTGGATGTGTGTAGTGTGGATGTGTGTAGTGTGGATGTGAAGGTTATGCTTGGAACTTTTTCATCACTTCAGACTTACTTTTTATGTGTGTAATTATGAATCATCAGCATTGAGGGATTTCCCTATAACCCTAGCCACTACCCTAACCCTAGCCACTACCCTAACCCTAGCCACTGCCCTGGCCCTAACCCTAGCTACTGCCGTGGCCCTAATCCTAGCCACTGCCCTGGCCCTAACCCTAGCCACTGCCCTGGCCACAACCCTAGCCACTGCCCTAGCCCTAACCCTAGCCACTGCCACTACTCTAACCCTAGCCACTGCCCTGGCCACAACCCTAGCCACTGCCCTAGCCCTAACCCTAGCCACTGCCCTAGCCCTAACCCTAGCCACTGCCGTGGCCCTAACCCTAGCCACTGCCATGGCCCTAATCCTAGTCACTGCCCTGGCCCTAACCCTAGCCACTGCCCTGGCCACAACCCTAGCCACTGCCCTAACCCTAGCCACTGCCCTAACCCTAGCCACTGCCCTAACCCTAGCCACTGCCCTGGCCCTAACCCTAGCTACTGCCGTGGCCCTAATCCTAGCCACTCCCTGGCCACAACCCTAGCCACTGCCCTGGTCACAACCCTAGCCACTGCCCTGGCCCTAACCTTAGCCACTGCCCTGGCCCTAACCCTAGCCACTGCCCTGGCCCTAACCCTAGCCACTGCCCTAACCCTAGCTACTGCCGTGGCCCTAATCCTAGCCACTGCCCTGGCCACAATCCTAGCCACTGCCGTAACCCTAACCCTAGCTACTGCCGTGGCCCTAATCCTAGCCACTCCCTGGCCACAACCCTAGCCACTGCCCTGGCCACAACCCTAGCCACTGCCCTGGCCCTAACCTTAGCCACTGCCCTAACCCTAGCCACTGCCCTAACCCTAGCTACTGCCGTGGCCCTAATCCTAACCACTGCCCTGGCCACAACCCTAGCCACTGCCCTGGCCACAACCCTAGCCACTGCCCTAACCCTAACCCTAGCTACTGCCGTGGCCCTAATCCTAGCCACTCCCTGGCCACAACCCTAGCCACTGCCCTGGCCACAACCCTAGCCACTGCCCTGGCCCTAACCCTAGCCACTGCCCTGGCCCTAACCTAGCCACTGCCCTGGCCCTAACCTAGCCACTGCCCTAACCCTAGCTACTGCCGTGGCCCTAATCCTAGCCACTGCCCTGGCCACAACCCTAGCCACTGCCCTGGCCTAACCTTGACCCTAGCCACTCCCCTAGCCCTCACCCTAGCTACTGACTTGGATTGAAGGCATAACCCTGTACTGATCTGTACAATAATGATGTTTTGATGCTGTAATGCTAGATGTAGGATTGTCATGTCACCAAGTAAAAGTACACAAAATGAAACCCGACTAAATACCCCCCCCCCCCCCCCCCCCCAACTCTCAGGGCGTACTGCTATGAGCATCCTAATCCATGGTGATGCTGCCTTTGCTGGACAAGGTGTGGTCTACGAGACGTTTCATCTCAGCGACCTACCCGACTATACCACACATGGAACCATCCACGTCATCGTCAATAACCAGATCGGATTCACCACTGACCCAAGAATGGCTCGATCTTCACCATATTGCACGGATGTGGCCAAAGTGTGTGCGATGATGTGGTTGTGATGGTGGAAGTGGTGGAGGTGATGGTGGAAGTGATAGTGGTGGTGGTGGAGGTTATTTGGTAATACTAGTAAATGTGAAGGTGTGGTTATGATGGTGCTGGTGGTGGTGCTAGTCGTGATTGCGAGGTGGTGATGGTGATGGTGCATGGTGATGGTGTTAATGATGCATGGTGATGGTGTTAATGATGCATGGTGATGGTGTTAATAATGCATGGTGATGGTGTTAATGATTTGTGGTGATGGTGGATGATTACAATGAGCACTTCCTCCCCCCCCCCCCTCTTTCCTACCCCATCTCTCTCGCCTCTCTCCTCTCCCTCTCCTCCTCTACCTCTTCCCGTGCACTCGCCTCACCGTCTCTCGCCAGGTTGTGTCGGCTCCCATCTTCCATGTGAACGCAGACAAGCCAGAGGCAGTCATGCATGTGTGTAAAGTGGCGGCGGAATGGCGCAAGGAGTTCCACAAAGATGTGGTCATCGATCTGGTCTGCTACCGTCGCTATGGCCACAATGAGATGGATGAGCCCCTGCTGACACAGGTGAGCATTATATCACATAACATACACACGTCTACGTACCATGTGGGACTCCTCCCACCATTGTACAGGTCCTTTGGGTTGTTTTATTAAATTTATTTATTTAAATTATAGTCGTTGCTTTTAGGATTTTATGTGGATGGGAGTCGGGGATTATGAGAGTATAGGGGTGCCATGGGGTGGGGGGACAAAGATGCGGAGATTTATCAACCACACTGCTCTCTTTTGTGGACCATTTCTATTTCAAAGTGAGCCTTAAGCGAGTCATGCACTTCTTTCTCCATCTATAAATACTTCAGACTTATGTATAAAATTGAAAAAGCATTAATTATTATAGTGACTACATACATACATGTAGGTGTACACTTATCTTACTCACTGGCTTTGTTTGTGTAACAGTAATAGTTATAGCTCTAAGCTTTTTTTTGTCAAGTGCTAAGAGACCATCTATTCTTATGCAAATACAAGATGCAATTTAGTTCACCCAGTGAGGCAAGCAGATGGAAGCCACACATTGCTACATCGCTCTACATTTACAACAAAACTTGCAGTGTATAAGTCCATCCATGAACACCTCTCTCTCTCTCAAGTGAAAAGTACTTCAAAGATAAGTACGAGTGTCTGTGTAGCCTTCCTCCAGCAGAACCTGTCTGGATGAGACTAGTCATGACAACAGTTGCCATCTCCAGCCATATTTGTAGAATATATAATTCTTCTCCCCCTCCTCCCTCCACCCTCGTCATGAAGCCAAGCCAGAAGTGAAGTTCTATGACTCTGTATCTTATAACAATACAGCAGTCTACCGGGCATATGCAGGTAAGTTTAGATCATTAAAAAAAAATTATTTACACCTATAGTCGCTTCTAGTCGCTTCTAGAGGCCAATTGGTTAATTTAAGAATATATATATATATATATATAGTAAAATTAAACATAATAATAATAATAATAATAACAATAAAATAATAATAACAATAAAAATTTAAAAAAATTCCAAGTTTGCACCTGTAAACACTAATTGTTTAAAGAACATACATATAACTTTTAAAAAGCAAACAAAAATTTCTCCCAATGAGTTCTCAGTTGACACGGTGAAGATGCAGCAATAACTTTCTCGACAATCGACTTTAAATTTACGCACTCGACGTTTCGAGGCTCTAGCCTCCATCAGGAGTAATGAGATAAGGCTCGCGTGAGGTTGATACTTGTCCACTTACAAGTGGAAGAAAGAAAATGGAACACAGAACAAAACTGAAAGAGAAACGAAACCAAGTGGAATCAATAATAACATTTAGATACAATAATAATTGTTATTTAAATAAGTATAAGCAGACAGAGTAATAACAGCAGAGGAATCAGCAGGTGTTTGTGTTAAGTGGGACTGTAATAGAACATTTATTATCATTATGTAAATAATTATAAGTTAGTTAGTTATAGTTACTTAGTTAATTAGTTAGTTCATTTGTTAGTTAGTTACTTAGTTACAGTTACTTAGTTGCTTACCTAGTTGCTTAGTTACTTCGTTAGATAATTAGTTAGTCACTTAGTTAGTTACTTAGTTAGTTAGTTAGTTTCTTAGCTGGTTACTTAGTTAGCTACTTAGTTAGTTAGATAGTTACTAGTTAGTTAGTTAGAGTTAGTTAGTTAGTTAGTTAATAGTTAGTTAGTTACTTGTTAGTTAGTTACTAGTTAGTTAGTTAGTTACTAGTTAGTTACATAGTTAATAGTTAGTTAGTTACTAGTTAGTTAGCTATTTACTAGTTAGTTAATTACTAGTTAGTTAGTTAGTTACTAGTTAGTTAGTTAGTCTAGTTAGTTAGTTAGTCACTAGTTAGTTAGTTAGTTACTAGTTAGTTAGTTAGTTACTAGTTAGTTAGTTACTAGTTAGTTAGTTACTAGTTAGTTAGTTAGTTACTAGTTAGTTAGTTACTAGTTAGTTAGTTAGTTACTAGTTAGTTAGTTAGTTACTAGTTAGTTAGTTAGTTACTAGTTAGTTAGTTAGTTGTTAGCTAGTAGTTAGTTAGTTACTAGTTAGTTAGTGACTAGTTAGTTAGTTAGTTACTAGTTAGTTAGTTAGTTACTAGTTAGTTAGTTAGTTACTAGTTAGTTAGTTAGTTACTAGTTAGTTAGTTACTAGTTAGTTACTAGTTAGTAGTTAGTGGAGTGTTTCTATAGGAAGGAGCAATGAGTGAATTAGTATCTTAGGTTTCTTATCTCTCAAGGTTGCCAACAGATACAGTAGGCACTGTGGATTGAGACTTGCCTATTGACAATAAAACCAAACAAGGCATTGGTTGTTTCTGTACATGCTAGCGTTTAGGCTAAGAACCCGAGTAGTGATTTTAACTAAAGCCAGCTTCTGCTTCACTTGAGTATAAGCATAACTCTAGCACAGCAGGTTATGAAGTTTGTGTCATGAGATCTGCGGCTGAATCATTAACTGTCTTCAAAGCAGCTAGCTATCTACATACAGTGTATGGTGGTTCACTTCTTTGTTCTGCTTGGTTGTCGAAACACTAATAGCCATCTACTTTAGCTCCTGCCATTTCAGTAACTGTGGTGTTCTTTAACTAGAGTAGGGTTAGTTCAGCCTCGATGGAAAACCGCTTGCTTTATTTAAAGGGGAGACAGTGGCATTTTTAATATAAAAACAAACAAACTTGTGGTTACCATTTTATAGCTCCGTAGATTCTGTAAACTTCATGGTATGGACTTGATATATAGCTCAAAAGATAGTTCTCTCGGTGTGCTCTCTTTTGATACTAAAATGTTTTTCATAGGTATATATAACTATAGCCAAGTTACTAGACCTAAAGTGGAGGGAACTTCAAAACCCGAATGTCTGAATTGGCCGCTCCAGATTGCAAAGTGCTAAAGATAATTAGCACCAGTGGCTAGAGGAAGCCCTACTCTATTCAACGAGTGTTTTTATTTAGGCGCTAAAACGTAAGTATGTGGTCAAGCGCGAGGGTGGAAAATGAGTTTTATGGATTATTAACGAAATTCATTTTCCACCCACGCGCTTGACCACGTACTTACATTTTAATGCCCAATGAAAACACTTATTGAATAGAGTAGAGCTTCCTCTAGCCACTGGTGCTAATTTCAACTCTCTAGCACTTGGCAATCTGGAGCGGCCAATTCAGGCATTCAGGTTTTGGGGGTCCCTCCACTTGTAGCTCCCGTAACTTGGCTATAGTTATACTTATGAAAAATATTTTTAGTATCAACAGAGAGCACAAAGAGAGCCCTATCATTTGAGCTATATATCAAGTCCATACCATTAAGTTTATGGAATATATGGAGTTATAAAGTGGTAGTCACAAGAAGAAAATACATGTGGGTCAAAAATGCAACTGTCCCTCCTTATTAATTAATTAAGCTTGAGTGTAGCTAGCACAGTTTGTTGAGGGTAATGGGTTGCATACATGCCATGGTTATAACTTTATAAGTGACAACCACACCCACATAACCTGTGTATATATATATACACACATACACAGACAATTTATCTAAAATGTATTCCAGAGAGAGCAGTAGCACTCTCTATATAATTATTTTGACAATGATGGACCCTAAGTCAGATAACTCTGATTTTGGTGGCTTCTTAGCATCTAATGTGATTTCAGCCGACTTTGACCCACAAAAATACTTCAAGGTGACTTGGATGCTAGGCAAGGTAGCAAACAGCAGCCTCCCACCCCCAAACAACTGTGGATTCGAGATTTGGTATCTCTATGTCATTCGTCAGAACTTTACTACCAAATTGTACATGCAGAGGACTCCAGGCTGTCCAATGCACTGTAACGACCAATCCCGCTTCTAGATTCAGCACTGATAGATACACATATAGATAAATAACCACTAGTTGAATATGAGGGGATGTGTAAGGTGGATAATGACCATCCACCTCCCTGTCTTGTCATTTAGCCTCTGATGTACCCGACGATCAGTCTCCCTTTGTCCCTTTCTCCCTCTAGCTCCTGTTATCAGGTGCATAATTACCTCATCCCTCCCTGTCTTGTCATTTAGCCTCTGATGTACCAGACGATTAAGCAGCACATGCCGGTGGTGGACCAGTACTCTCAGGCACTCATATCCAGCGGAGCTATCACACAGCAGGAGTACAAGGTACCCGGGGAGGACTTGCATGCATGCACTCACACACATACACACACACACTGCACATGCACACACACATGCACACTATGCAGCACCACACAACACACACATACACACAATATTAGCTAAACACGACATACACGCAAACACACAAAACAGACACATACACTACTAGCCTAAAGGCTGATTCATAGTTTGACGCTCAGCCATCGTTACGTATTGTATCGTCCTATCGTAACGTATCGTCGTATTGTGAACCAGCAACGTCATGACAATACGATACGATAGGACGTTAACAATGGAATAGGATCTGACTCTATTCTAGCGTCGAGCGTCCGACCAATCAGAATGCTGGCAAGTGGGAGGGTCACGTGAAGGACTTTGTACCTTCACTAGAATTTACCAGTATGAATGAGGAGAAATTGATTGAGGCTGTTTGAAAATGTCCCTGCTTGTGGCAGGTCTCTTCTGTAATATATAAGGAGTTAGGCCAAAGGAAAGTGCATGGATTCAAGTGGCTCTGGAAGTAAGATCAATTATAGTTACCTTAGGCTGATGCAATAGCTACAGAGGTATTGCTCATTTAAAAATAGCCACTGCTCGCCATTGCTAACTGCAATAGTACCAGCTACTAGATGAACTAGAAGAACTATCACAGCTAGAACTACTAGATGAACTAGAAGAGGAAGAACTGCCGTCCATAGCGTCCTCATGATCAGTCAACAACTACTATCACGTGAGCAACTTGTCAAAACCAGCAAAACTCGCCAATCGAACGCTGTATTGTTAACCAGAAACAATACGATACGATAGAACGATGCGATACGTTACGATAGGACGATACGTAACGATGGGCGAGTGTCATATTGTGAACTCACCTTAACACACTTCGCACATACCCACACACCTTCACAAAACACACTCACACACACACTACTAACCTAACACACACACTACTAACCTAACACACATCGCACCTACCCAAAACATACACACAAACATACACAAGCACATGCACACACACACACACACACCTACATAGTTAAACACACACATGTCTGTACTTTACCCAGGCTTAGCTCTAGTTGCTGTACTGGCCCTATGTAAAGGCCCGTAGTGGCCTAAGTCCTAGTTGAAGGCCCACTGCTGACAATATTGATGATACCATGTGATGCTGAGATTACAGGAGGGAGCACTCTACATGCATGTCTAGTGCCTGCTATAACACACCTTAAACTAGTAAACTATGCACACACTGACTTGTGCACCATGCAGTACCTACGCATGTGCTGACTTGTGCACTATGCCTTAAACTAGTAAACTATATATGTGCTGACTTGTTCACTTTACGTTAAACTAGTAAACTGTGCATGTCTGATCTGATGCGATGTACATGTATGTGCACCTCATGTAACCTTGGAAGTGAATATCTTGTTTATTCAAGCACTTAGCTGGTGCTAAACATCGTCTGACGAAGGCCAAAGCATGCAGGCTTGAGACATTGGCTTAATATGCCGATATAAAGAGAACTTTAACCTTGTAGGATGTGAGGCAAAGATATGATGGTATCTGCAAGAAGGCGTATGAAGATTCTAAACATGAAGATATCAAGCACAGCAACTGGATAGACTCGCCCTGGCCAGGTCACATGATTATAATAATGATGGCATGTGCTTATCACATGCACAGTAATCCTACACTGTATACCTGCAAATTCAAATTCTACTTATAATGATGTGCATTACTGTCCCATGTTCAACCTGCCTCAACCCAGTGTGATGTGGTCCAGTGTGTGTCCCCATAGACTATTGTCAGCCTACTTAAACCTGCCTCAACCCGGTGTTGATCCAGTGTGTGTCCCCATAGAGATACTGTCAGCCTGCTTCAACCTGCCTTGCCCAGTGTGGTGTTGGTCCAGTGTGTGTCACCATAGAGCTATTGTCAACCTACTTCAACCTGCCTCAACCCAGTGTGGTGTTGATCCAGTGTGTGTCCCCATAGAGCTATTCTCATCCTACTCCAACCTGCCTCAACCCAGTGTGGTGTTGATCCAGTGTGTGTCCCCATAGAGCTATTCTCATCCTACTCCAACCTGCCTCAACCCAGTGTGGTGTTGGTCCAGTGTGTGTCCCCATAGAGCTATTCTCATCCTACTCCAACCAGCCTCAACCCAGCGTGGTGTTGGTCCAGTGTGTGTCCCCATAGAGCTTTTCTCATCCCAGCCTCAACCCAGTGTGGTGTTGCTCCAGTGTGTGTCCCCACAGAGCTATTCTCATCCTACTCCAACCTGCCTCAACCCAGTGTGGTGTTGATCCAGTGTGTGTCCCCATAGAGCTATTCTCATCCTACTCCAATCTGCCTCAACCCAGTGTGGTGTTGATCCAGTGTGTGTCCCCATAGAGCTATTCTCATCCTACTCCAACCTGCCTCAACCCAGTGTGGTGTTGGTCCAGTGTGTGTCCCCATAGAGCTATTCTCATCCTACTCCAACCAGCCTCAACCCAGCGTGGTGTTGGTCCAGTGTGTGTCCCCATAGAGCTTTTCTCATCCTACTCCAACCAGCCTCAACCCAGTGTGGTGTTGCTCCAGTGTGTGTCCCCATAGAGCTATTCTCATCCTACTCCAACCAGCCTCAACCCAGCGTGGTGTTGGTCCAGTGTGTGTCCCCATAGAGCTATTCTCATCCTACTCCAACCAGCCTCAACCCAGCGTGGTGTTGGTCCAGTGTGTGTCCCCATAGAGCTTTTCTCATCCTACTCCAACCAGCCTCAACCCAGTGTGGTGTTGCTCCAGTGTGTGTCCCCATAGAGCTATTCTCATCCTACTCCAACCTGCCTCAACCCAGTGTGGTGTTGATATGTAACAACAGCATGGCATCAGGTTTCCTGTGGATTCTCACACAGCATAAAGAACTGCTTATTTAATTAAGCCCGCACATTTTTCACTTTTGTGTCTTTGACTCTGCCTGTGTTTAGGTTTCTTTCACGAGAGTGGAGCTCCTAAGGCCACTTCCTCTGAGCTGCCGGAGACTGGCATTGCTATGGACAGATTGCGGCATATTGGCACAATATTTAGCACTGAACCCGAGAACTTCAACACACACAATTGTAAGCTGTGACTGATTTGTTTGTGATTATGTTGCTGTTGTTGTTGTTGTATGTTGTTGATCAGGTAATTGTTGTTACTATGTGTTGTTGATCAGGTAATTGTTGTTGTTGATCAGATAATTGGTGTTGTTGATCAGGTAATTGTTGTTACTATGTGTTGTTGATCAGGTAATGTTGTTACTATGTGTTACTGTTAGGTAATGTTGTTACTATGTGTTACTGATCAGGTAATGTTGTTACTATGTGTAACTGATCAGGTAGTGGTTGTTGTTATTATTATGTTGTTGATCATACCAATTGGTAATTATGTTAGGCCACTATCCTACGCTATATAACTTAGTGGAAGACTTTGAGGCTCTTCATTCCCTTGGGGCTGAGATATCACAACTCTGAGCCGTCTCAGTGCTAACCACTTGCGAAGAATAATTAAAGCAACTAGCGCCTATTAGCTAAGCAACAACTAGATTAGTAGTACCACACGTGTCTAATAAAGGCTTGTTCACAACACAACACTGGGTGAGTGTTGCGTTGCATTTGCCAGTTCACATCATAAATGACTCAATGTTCCACTCGGCCAGCATCGTGTTGTCAATTGACCTTTGACCCTATTCATTTCGAACCACACTCAGCAAAGATGGACAGCAGTGACAGCAGCAACGAAGAGGAGGTGGATTTCATCTTGCTATTGGCTAGTAGCTATAGCTAGTTATAGCTAGGCCATTCTTACCTGACTTGCCACTGCCTTTCAGGCATTCTCTTTGGCACGAATATCCCTCCAGGCTTTTGCAGTCACCAGCCACAAACAAAGCTCCTGACAGATTCAACCAACTTCTCTTCATTAATGGTCATCTTTGATACTGGCTAAACTGCACGTCAACGGCATGCGATAGATTATAGCATTCTGATTGGTTTGACGCTGCATTTCAGACGCTGAATTAGAACATCGCGAATACCGCTCCATCGCGTTGCGCTCCGTTACGTTTGCAGGTCACAAGATGACGCAATGCCACGGAAGGATGCAATGCGATGTTCCACTCGGCCAGCATTGTGTTGTGAACCGGCTTTAACACCCTGGGTGCATGCCCATGGCTTGATAGAGATTAGCTCCACCTACAGTACAAACATTGATTGGTCCATCTGGCAGACCATAAGCTTTCTTGCTCAGTCATTCCAGTACGTTGGTGGAAATTGTTCTATTTTGTGTACTGTGTAACATGTTGTTGATCAGGTAGTGATTGTTGTTGTAACATGTTGATCAGGTAGTGATTGTTGCTGTAATATGTTGTTGATCAGGTAGTGATTGTTGCTGTAATATGTTGTTGATCAGGTAGTGATTGTTGCTGTAACATGTTGTTGATTAGGTAGTGATTGTTGCTGTAAGATGTTGTTGATCAGGTAGTGATTGTTGCTGTGATATGTTGTTGATCAGGTAGTGATTGTTGCTGTAATATGTTGTTGATCAGGTAGAGATTGTTGCTGTAATATGTTGTTGATCAGGTAGTGATTGTTGCTGTAACATGTTGTTGATCAGGTAGTGATTGTTGCTGTGATATGTTGTTGATCAGGTAGTGATTGTTGCTGTAATATGTTGTTGATCAGGTAGTGATTGTTTTTGTTGTTGTTGTTGTGTTGTTGTTGTCATGGCTCTTGTTGTTCTTCTGTGGTTGTTTGTTGTGTTCTGGAGGTCGTTATTGTTGTTCAAGACAGTCTGTAGATTATCTATAGTGTCCTCATTATGTTTAGAATGACTGTAAAAACTCCAATTATGTATCATTCTAATTATGCGTCAAAATTATATTTCCTTCTAAACTCAATTCCTAATGATGCTCGGATCGTGTCAGTAATTTGCATTTCGTTTGTCTGCCTAACCTCACGATCAAGTATGTGGCTGTTGCTATAGTAACCTCAATCCTTTACTGGGCGGGTAGAGGCCACCACGAGCATCATCTTTTCGAATTGCAACGGCTTCAGCACACGATGTTCCTCACGACAGGTACAGTGTAGCTTACTCTTGCCTAGCTAGATTCTGCACTGCAACGTTTTGAACCTCTCCTGCATGCTTCATCGACAGAAAAGCTTTTGAAGCACAGCTCAGAAACCGGAGCACTCTTATCAGCAAGTCCGTCAAGTAGTTTTTAGGCTCATCTCCATTTACCTAACCACATGCGACAGACCATATTATTCTAAATATGCCGTTGCTGCGTTACATTCACAGTGGAACAAGTTTCTATTTATAGGTCACAGCAGATTGCGAATTATTTTTTCCTTGATGCATAATAAGTTGTGTCTTTTCTAATTATTAGAGTGAAGGCACAATAAGGGGTGGTTTGGTGTTAGAATCGGCTCCATTGAGGTGAGCAAGCAAAGCCTGCTCAGTGCTACGCGCACGTCTTATGTCTCTGACAAACGTACTGCAAGACAAATCCATCCTCTTGTGCCACTTCCAGGGGTAAGGTGGTTTCCAGTGCCATACGTGCCAGTGCAGCCTACCTCAGCTTGGAAGGGATTCAGAGTGATTTCCAGTGCCATAGGTGCCGGTGCACCTTACCTCCGCTTAAATTTAGAGTAACAGCAGCAAGGGCCTGGAAGACATGGTCCATGACGACAGCAATTTAAATTTCCGGCCTTTTTGATTTATTTCTTATTATTTAAAAAAAAATTACGAATGCTCACCCCCCTTAATCCGATGTGCAGGTTTAAAAAAATACAAAAATATTGTATAAGGGTTCAGCTACATATCTGCTGAGCTTTTGGTGGCTAATCATGTACAGTAATTACATACACATGTAGCCATCACTTAGCTTCAGTCTATGCACCAACAGAAAGCTGCACTCCACTCTCACCAGCATGCTCCATGGAGGCCCATCTCTGCAGCAATAGAAAGCTGCACTCCACTCTCGCCAGCATGCTCCATGGAGGCCCATCTCTGCAGCAACAGAAAGCTGCACTCCACTCTCACCAGCATGCTCCATGGAGGCCCATCTCTGCAGCAATAGAAAGCTTCACTCCACTCTCACCAGCATGCTCCATGAAGGCCCATCTCTGCAGCAACAGAAAGCTGCACTCCACTCTCACCAGCATGCTCCATGGAGGCCCATCTCTGCAGCAACAGAAAGCTGCACTCCACTCTCACCAGCACGCTCTGTGGTGGCCAGTCTCAAAATCAACAGGCCAACTATAAACTCAGCAGTATACCAATTGGGTCTGATTATTACTCTATGAATATCATTACAGCACTCCCTGTAATATACTAGACACATGCACAGGGGTATCCTATGTACATATATGTCTTGTACATGCACGAAGGAGCAAGTTATAAACTTGCTGATAAGACCCTTTACCAAACACAATAAAGTCTAGTAATTTGGTTGCTTAGCACTCGGCATGAAGTGCCTATTAGCTGCTAGGCTCTGTTTTGATAGTCATTAGATGGTTTTAGCACATCCCCTCCCCCAGTATCTCTGTGAAAAATTTGTCTCAAACCATATGGAATCTGCGTTTACAGGCAGCCTTTGAAGAAGACATTCGTGACTAACTGCTGCTTATATTTACTATCTATCCAGAGGAAGTTTCGAGAGATGGTGCATTACGACTCATGGCTGCAGCAGACAGTAGCTTGAGACGGCATCCGGCTCCCTCTACTCCACTGGCTGATGTAACAGCTCCTCATTTTTCTTTCCGTGTCTAAAAAAAAAAAAATTTTTTTAAAAATTTTAAGGTGCAATATTTAGGTGTGCACTATTTAGAAACTGTTTGCACGCCCCTCTTTGGCGCTAGGTTTTGTGCAGGTCTGGACGACACTAAACAACCAGATGTTACGGTGTATGTACTAACTGCAGTGATACTGTAGCCCTTGCTCTGACTTCGGTGAGCACATCACTCACTGGGCAGCCATGCCTGTAGAGCTAGAGGCTGTCTCCCATGCTACGAAGACCACCATTGCAAGTGTCTTACCGCACATACATACATGTACACCAAATTCCATGCAGCTCTCAAGAGAACTCTGAGGACACGGAAGGCCATGCTAGAGGATGGCATGGCTGACTGGGCCATGGGAGAGGCCTTTGCATTTGGCTCTCTTCTCCAGGAAGGCACTTCTGTCCGCCTGTCAGGTGAGCCATTACCTCGTGACTCTTCACTAATCTATCTTGTGTTGTCCGCCTGTAGGTGAGACATTACCTCGTGACTCTTCACTAATCTATCTTGTGTAATAGTTGTGATATGCTTGTGTATCGGTACATGTGCAAAATGGCTGCAACGAAATCGCCTTGAAGGGTTTTAGTCGCATTTTGTGGTGGCCTTTCCAGCCCTCCAACAAATATTTGCTTGAAAATATGATTGTTGAACTGACTTTTCGGACAGTATGCTCTGGCTTGCATCAGGGTGATGTATTATGTGGTCAGTTGATGTCATCATTCATACATATGCTCTGGCTTGCATCAGGGTGATGTATTATGTGGTTAGTTGATGTCATCATTCATATATATGCTCTGGCTTGCATCAGGGTGATGTATTATGTAGTCAGTTGATAACATCATTCATATAATATGCTCTGGCTTGCATCAGGGTGATGTATTATGTGGTTAGTTGATAATCATCATTCATATATATGCTCTGGCTTGCATCAGGGTGATGTATTATGTAGTCAGTTGATAACATCATTCATATAATATGCTCTGGCTTGCATCAGGGTGATGCATTATGTGGTCAGTTGATATCATCATTCATATATATGCCCTGGCTTGCATCAGGGTGATGTATTATGTAGTCAGTTGATAACATCATTCATATAATATGCTCTGGCTTGCATCAGGGTGATGCATTATGTGGTCAGTTGATATCATCATTCATATATATGCCCTGGCTTGCATCAGGGTGATGTATTATGTGGTTAGTTGATATCATCATTCATACATATGCTCTGGCTTGCATCAGGGTGATGTATTATGTAGTCAGTTGATAACCATCATTCATATAGTATGCTCTGGCTTGCATCAGGGTGATGTATTATGTGGTCAGTTGATATCATCATTCATATTATATGCTCTGGCTTGAATCAGGGTGATGCATTATGTGGTCAGTTGATATCATCATTGCTCTGGCCTGGATCAGGGTGATGCATTATGTTGTCAGTTGATATCATCATTCATATATATGCTCTGGCTTGCATCAGGGTGATGCATTATGTGGTCAGTTGATATCATCATTCATTATATATGCTCTGGTTTGCATCAGGGTGATGCATTATGTGGTCAGTTGATATCATCATTCATATATATGCTCTGGCTTGCATCAGGGTGATGCATTATGTGGTCAGTTGATATCATCATTCATTATATATGCTCTGGTTTGCATCAGGGTGATGCATTATGTGGTCAGTTGATATCATCATTCATATATATGCTCTGGCTTGCATCAGGGTGATGTATTATGTGGTCAGTTGATATCATCATTCATATATATGCTCTGGTTTGCAACAGGGTGATGCATTATGTGGTCAGTTGATATCATCATTCATATATATGCTCTGGCTTGCAACAGGGTGATGTATTATGTTGTCAGTTGATATCATTCCTATATACATCTTTCCTCCCCTCCTCCTCCCCCATCACCCAAAATGGCCAGCTCTTTTTCTCCATAAATCTGCTAGCTGCTGCTTGGGGACAGCAGTAGAGGCAAAAAAAACTTTACATACTGTTGCGTTGGGTTTACGTTCAACGTAGAAATGTTTCATAAGAAACGCTCAAGCAACGCACAGGCAACGTATTGCGAACGCAACGCACGAACTGCTATTTAATTATGTGGTGGCCTTAACAGGCTCAGCAATATCAAGATTAAATCATTACCCGAAACGCGCAATCAACATTCGGCATCCCACCATGTGTTCGATAGAGCGTGTAAAGTCAGTCGGCTTACTGATCACTGTTGGGTTTTGTCGCAGCTTCTATTTTTTATTTGTCCTGGGAATAGTCACAGAAGAACTCTCGCTGCTACCTTCGTTCTAAGCAGTAAGTGTAATATACTAGGTAGAACTACAATGGCTTGTACCTCTAGCGCCTATCTGTGGTAGTGACCCAACCTTCACTTCAGTCTAGTTGTTAGTGTTATTTAGTAACGTTCAAGAAAACAAACCCCCCAAAAAACTAAAAGCTAGCACAGTGGATCCAGTAATGATAATTATACAGACTATTGTTTGGTCTTCTGGAAGAATGAAAGTTCTGTGTGGCTGTACCAAGCAGCAATGTCTGGGGACTCCTCAGTGGGACTGTGAGGTCAAGGCAGGGAGGCTGATATACAATGGCAAGATTTCAGCTATTGGTAAGTTTGAAAGAAAATTCTTTAAATCAAATTCAGGTGCGATTTATTATTTTGAAATGTAGTTACCAGGCAGCCATAGAGGAGCTGGAGGAAGAATTCAAGCCTGTCATGGAAGACGAGGATAACTCTTCTTCACTCTCTACATCTGTGGTGGTGGGGTCAGTGGGGATCAGGAACTGGAGTTGTCCGATAACTATATAGTTGTTTTGAAATTATCAATATCTTCTTATTGATAATTTTAGTATAAAAAAAACGACCCTCCAGTACCACCCAAACTCACAAATTTTTTGCCAACTTGATATCAAGAAGCATTGCTTGGCAAGTGATTTCCAAATAATGCAGCCCAATTCTCCAGGTGTCTAATCTACATACTTCTGACATATACAGTTAATCCAGATTGTGTTATGCTGTCCACCAATTCAGCTTTGGACTTGGGCTTCACTTCTCTCCTGATATACTCTTTCTACTCGTGTCACAGGTTTTCAATGGGGTTGGTATCTGGAAACTCAGGAGGCGTCCTCCATCAATTTATATCGAACAACTCCTGGATGTATTTTTGGGGTCAGTGTCCTGCATGAAGCGGTGATGGGGGCAAACATCCTTCACGAAGGGTAAAGGGTCAGGTTAAGAATTTGAACAAAAAGTGGGACTCATAATACCGGCCCACACATGCACCTTCACCAAATGTTTCACGCTATAATCAAATAAACAGAGGTCTAAAATACCCGAGTATATCATAAATCTGTATCTTATTACACAACCATAATTTTTTTTTTGGAAAAATGAGCTCAGTAGCAATCTATTTAGAGCCTTATATACATGACGACATGATAGGTAGAAAAATGATTTTAAGTTAGGCGAAGAATTGTTTAATTAATCGTTTGAAGGAAGAGAATGAGGACGAGGATCTAATGGAGGCTGGGAGTGAGTTCCAAAGAGCTGTGGCGGAGGGAACGAAGGAAGACTGCATGGATGCAGTGCGGGAGAATGGGATTATGATGTTCGATGGGTGGTATTGGCAAGAAGACATGAGCGGAGTAGGAGCTAATTGGATTGAGTCTGGAGGAAAATGGATGTAATTGTTTATTACAGTATTTTGTAAATTAGAAGGAGCTTGGCCCGAGCACGTCTATTTGAGAGTGTAGGAAGTTTAAAGGTGGAGAGGTTGGATGCATAGTCAGAAGTCCATTGGCGAGTACAGAGTCTGAGTGCAAAGTACTGAATGTGTTCTAAGGATTTTGAATTACAAGAAGAGGGAGGAGGTGACCACACAGAGGAACAGTAACTTGATGAGGGAGAACTAATGTGTTTAAAGTTTAATTAGCATATGAGAGGACAAGTGATGGTAAAAGTTGCGATAAATTAATCCTATTGTTTTCCTTGATTTTGTGTGTACTTTGCTAATGTGCAGGTTCCAGGAGACGTTACAGGTGAAAGTTACTCCTAAGTATGTAAATGAAGTAACGAGATCAAGGGGAGGGACTAATACAGTCGAGTATGAGGATGCGAGGGGTTTACAAGAGATCATCAAGTACTTGCTCTTATTAGGGTTAATTATTAGGAGACGGGAGGATAGCCATGATGATATAATGTCAATGTCTGATTGCACTGAACCTAAGGAAGAGGTGGGATGGGAGAGGAGGATGTCGTCTGCATAAGAGTAAGTGTAGAAGATGTCGAGAGTGGGAGCTTTGCAATGTCGTTAATGTAAAGAACAAAGAGAAGAGGACAAGAATAGATCCTTGAGGCACTCCAGAGGATGCATGACACGAAGAAGAGATAGCACCAGAGATAGCGACACTCTGTGACCGGGCCATAAGATAGGAAGTGAGCCAACAGAGGAGGTGAAAAGGAATATTAAGTGAGGACGGAGTGTTTAAGAGTGGTCTATGCAGCACAGAGTCAAAAGCCTTCCTGATGTCTAGAAAGACTGCACAGACAGACTTGTGGGCATCCAGGGAAGCAAACCAGGATTGAGTTACGTTAAGTATTGCTATTTCAGTAGACAGACCTGGGCGAAATCTGAACTAAACGTTTGACAAAACATCTTGTGTATGGTGATTAGTTTGTGTAAATAGTTAAATATGAGGTGTTCTAATACCTTGCTTATTAGGGATAATAATGAGATTGGACGATAATCCTTGGGGAAAGATGAGGGTGGAGATGTTTTGGGGATAGGAACTACAAAGGAATGCTTCCAGTCAGTGGGTAGTATACCAGTAGAGAGGGAGGAATTAGTAAGAGGAATTGATATGGATGCAGCAGTGGATCTAAGCATTCTGGCAGAGATATCAGGGCCAGTTGATTTCTCAAAGTTAGAAGACTCACAATCTCGTCCGGTGAGCAGAGGAGTTCGGGTGGGCAAGGGAAGGGCGGAGGAGATGATGACAGAGGGATGGAGAAGACTTATTAAAACAGCTCGAGAAGAAGTGATTTAGAACCTCGGCTTTGACTGAGGGGAAGCACAAGTTTGATCTTGGTAAGTAAAGGATGGAATGCAAGATGTTTTTTTACCTAATTTCTTTACTGCTATCCAAAAAGAACTAGAGTTGGAAGAAGATGATAGTCTTTGGAAGAAGAAGTGTTTTGCTGAATGGAGGAGTGAAAGAGTGTGGTTACGGCAACGGCGATAGGCTGCCCAGGCATCAGCAGATCTGAGTGATTTGGCAGAGGAGTATAATCTATTTCTAATTTTGATTTGTTTGAGAATGGAGTAGGCGATCCAGGGAGGGGTACAGCGGGTTGTAGGATACACTAGCTTAGTGGGGACAAGAAAATGGGTATGTTTCCGCTAGAGCAATTGAAATGTTGACACAACTGCAGTGAGACCAACAGGAGCAGGTTTCGCACTGGATCAGGTCTCCTTCTTCTACTTGGTGTTACAGACACATTTAACTGTGTCTAGGGCCAGGATTGGTTTCCACGTCACCTGAGAGGGCCAATAGTAGGCAACCAATGTTAGCCACGCTGGAAGAACAAGTAGAACTTGTAATATGACGGTGTTTATGTCTACGGATGCGTCGAAGACCGTTGGGGAAGAAATGAGAATCAAGTAGTGAGTGGGACGGTTGCGAGGAGAGAGATAGCAGAGGCAAAAATGATGTAGCTGTGTTGGAGGATGTGCGGTGGATGTGTGGCTCTGAAAAGAGCTGGTAGAATAGTCTTAGTTTTAACAGGAGAGTAAGTACGAACAAGAAGAGCGTTAGACGATTGCGGTGTCTTTTGCTAGATGTCGCCATTTCCCCCCCCCCCCCTTTTTTTCATCCCCCCCCCCCCCCCCCCCCCAATACAACATGAATCATATCTTGGCTTGTTCTTTCGTGCCTGCCTTATACAAAAAAGCCTATGTGTTTCCAATTGAACTGTGTACTCGTCTGGCCATTGGCTGTCTCTTCAAGGTTCTGCCTGTCTCACTCCAGTCTCTTGACCTACATGTACATAGGATAGGGATAAATGATACCGCTATTGATAGGCTGTTACACGAGTCACTATACCAATTCACCAGTGTTCTATGTGCCCTAGTCTTAAGCCATAACATCTACAAAGTGCCTAAACTATATATGTATATATATATATATTTTTATTTTTAATCCAATGGCTTGTCCCAATCGGCACATTGGCTCTAGCCAAAATGCCATCAAGACCCAGGCCTAGATTATCATTAGCCACAGCAACCAACATAGCTTCAGTGTGACACAGAAAGCTTCTACACTAGATATTAACTTTAACGTAGCTTAATCCCAAAACTAGTTCAATACAAACCTTGTTGGCTTCTCTTATCAGTTGGCATTACCACACTGCCTCAAAATATCAACACAAGCAATGTCCTGCAAAGCAAGACTGGTTCTCTTTGCCGTGAAGGAGAACTTCAGTTGGTATGCTGTCTTCTCGTCATCTTCCAGCATCTTTTCCACCACGACTTTCGGGCCAGCAGTAAAAAAAACAAGATCTCCTGCTGCCTCTAAGGCGATATACCAGTCTCGTGGTGCTTGACAAAACTTGACGCTTTGCCTTGTTGCTATCATGTAAACTACAGACGATAGCTGCAGCCTTGAATCCTCTAGATCCTAAAGAATAGAATTCCGTTTCTTATAATAGAATAAGGTATCCTGATTCCGATAAGCTGAAAAAGAATAACCACTAGAGCAACGACGGTTAGCCATTCTCCCGCCTTCCTCGATCGCTGGACAGCTGGACATGCGCAAATTAAATTCAATTTTACAACGCTTAACGATCCCTGCCTGACGTTTTGGACAAACGTTTAGCGAACGTTTGGCGAACGGTTCAGCAATGCTGAGACTCAAACGTACCCAAAACGTACAACGCAAACGGTACATAAAGTTTTTTGGGGCTTGTACTGCTACTAGAGTGTTTCCAAACCCTGCCAGCTGCTGCCTGGATGACTACCGCCACTATTGTATCCATGACTCTGCTAGCTATTGCTTGGACAGCTGTAGCTACTGTCTCCATAACTCTGCTAGCTGCTGCTTGGATGGCAGGCTACTCATTTGACTCCATTGTAAGGACTAAGGACGAACAAACAAATGACAATAATAAAGTTCAAAGTTTTCACTCCCACAAGCTTAGAATACAGTAACGGAGGTCAACAATCATGAAAACAACTAAGATTACTACCCCTCGAAAATTCTAGCACGTTCAGTGCATACAGTAGCTGGATGACTTAAAGTGGTCTAATTTTAACGCGTAATAGTAATTTTTGAGGATACTAAAGTGGATACTAAAAATGAGGATACTAAAAATGAGAATAAAAATGAGAAAAATAATGGGGTTTAGTGAAGTATATACAAACATCTATGCGTATTAACATTATTACGTACGACCCCTTACCCGTTTTTCGTACCCTTACCTAACGCATGCGCACACACACATCTGTCACTTGTCCATGCATTGCTATTCATTGAAAGCTACTTTATATCCTTGCTGATCCAATGATCAAATGTGTAACGCACTATCCTCTATGCATGGACAAGTTGCCGAATAGCATCTGGTAGTCTTCCTGCGATCGCCTACAAAGAATCTGCATACCGATCGGAGACTCCTGGGTGATACTCCATTTGACGCCCACCCACCTCATGGCCATCCACTGTCCATTCCCAAGATGCGAGTACACCATCGCCGAGGGCACTGACCCTGGCATTGCCCCGGTGCTCCTATCAACCCACGCCCTGATCCACCGAAACACCAGAGCCAAACCCGCCCCGGTGAAAAGACCGGAGGTCTCCTCTGGTGGGACGACAGAGGCCTGGATGTACTTACTCCAACGCTGGAGGTCGTATGTTCAGGCCGTCCAGCTGTCTGACGCGGACATACCGGTGCATTTACTGGAGTGTTGCGACATGAAACTGAGGCGTGACGTCACGAGAAACTCGATCGGACCTTTACCCATTGAAGGGTCGACGGAGGAAGCACTCCTCGCTGCCATCAAGTCCCTAGCTGTCAGATCAGAGAACCCGAAGGTGGCCAGGGTAGCCCTCTCCCGAATGACCCAGGACCGTACAGAGCCCATCCGCGCCTTCGCAGCACGCCTCAGAGGACAGGCAGAAGTCTGCCGGTTCCTTAAGAAGTGCCTAAACTGCGATGGCATGACAAACCAGGGGGAGGAGTGAGTGGCCGACCAGCTCTGCATAGGCCTGGCGGATGCGGAGATCCAAGAGGATCTCCTTAAGCATCCGGACCAGGACCTCTCGGTGGAGGACACCATCAAATTCATCGAGGTGCGGGCTGCAGGAAAGCGTTCGGCCCTGTCCATCTCAACCCCGACCTCCTCCAGCGCCATCTCCCACTTCGAAGACGAGGACACATCAGCCGTTGCCAGCTCATACAAGAAGCTGCAACGCCACCCAAACCCTCAACCGCCTAGAGGCACCCCCCACCTCGACACCGCCACATCCCAACTCAACAGAGGTCAACCAACACAACCCCGGCACCGAGAAACACCCGACCCAGAGGCAACACCCCACAGAGCAGACCCCCAACCAACCGAGGCGCATGTGCCTACTGTGGGCAGCAGGGACACGGAGAGCAAGAGAGGACGGCCCACCGACGCATCCATTGCCCCGCCTTTGGCACAACATGCTCGGCATGCGGCAGACAACACCACCTCCCACACATGTGCTGGCAGCAAGCGGAAAACGAATCGAGCGTCTCCGAGCAAGTCGCACGAAGGCACCCTACAGCACCAAACCTGGAACAGAACCTCCGAGACGTGGACGCAGAGACGCTCTCCACCCCAACCTAACATCCCAGTCACCATATCTGCCAGATATGAGGACTTCCGAGCACACGGCCACACCCTCCTCCAGGAGACCCTCAACGTCCAGACCATAGCCATGGCAGACACTGGGTGCCAGAGTTGCCTGGCCGGCCCCACTCTGATTGATCAACTCCACCTCACGCCTGATGACCTCATCCCGGTCAACCTCCTGATGAAATCAGCCTCAGGAACCAACCTCCCCATTCAAGGAGCCGCCCTGATCCGAATCCGCATTCCATCAGGTGCAGAGACCCGCCAGATGGTGTATTTCAGTCCGTCAGCCACGAAGCTCTATCTAAGTCTGGCCACATGTGCAGACCTCGACATGATCCCCCTGGAATTCCCCCTCAGCTCGCCTACCAAACCACAGGCACACCAGACAAGGTCGGAAACAGTCGCAGACACACAAAACCAGGCATACACACCCCGCCCCAGACCCCAACCAAGCCCACCACCACCCTCCACGGAACGCGGCCAGACCAGGGACCCAGTACGGATGACCCACGGAAACCCACCCCCATCTCAACCAGTGAGTGTACCAGCGAGTGTCACACACACCAGTGAGCATCCCCCGACCTCAACCAGTGAATGCCCCAGTGAGCATCCCCATAAGCATACCCCAGCAAAACCCGGCACCCACACCTGCCTGCCCCTGCTCGTGCCCCAAGAGAGCCGCTCCACCACCCAGACCTATCAGCTTACCATACCCGGCCACAGAGGCCAATCGGGGGCTGCTTGAACGCCACTTGCTGCAGACATACGCAGCAAGTGCGTTCAATGTGTGCGAGCACCAGCCCCTGCCAATGATGGCCGGACCACCCCTGTCCCTCAGTATCGACCCTGCCGCCATTCCCAAACCTTGCCACACGCCCATCAGCATCCCCATCAACTGGCAAGATGAGGTAAAGGCAGGCCTGGACAGGGACGTTCACCTCGGCATGCTGGAACAGGTCCCCTTGGGTACCCCAGACACTTGGTGCCACAGAATGGTCATCTGCACCAAGAAGAACGGGTCCCTGAGGAGGACCATCAACTTCCAGCAACTGAACCAGCACGCCACCAGGGAGACCCATCACTGCCAGTCACCCTTCCACCAGGCGCGGGCCGTTCCAGGTAACACCAAAAAGACAATCTTCGATGCCTGGAACGGCTACCACTCTGTCGCCCTGACAGAGTCGGACCGCCACTACACCACCTTTATCACCCCTTGGGGCAGGTATCGCTACCGTTCCGCCCCACAGGGGTACATCGCATCTGGGGATGCATACACGGCATGTTATGATGCCATTGTCTCGCATGTCACTTGCAAAACAAAGTGCATCGATGACGCCCTGCTATGGTCTCCAGACCTGGAAACCGCATACCATCAGGCCACCCAATGGCTCGACCTCTGCTCACGGAACGGCATCACCTTGAACCCGCGCAAATTCCGCTTCGCACAGGATGAAGTGGAGTTTGCCGGGTTCAATATCACCCTGACAGATGTCCGACCCAGCAAGAAGTACCTCGCCGCCATCAGAGACTTCCCACAACCACTCGGCATAACAGACGTACGCGCCTGGTTCGGACTCGTGAACCAGGTCGCGTATGCCTTCTCCATGGCCCCGGTGATGCAACCCTCCTCAGACCGTCACAACCATTCACCTGGACGGACAGCCTACAGCAAGCCTTCGACGCGTCGAAGCTGGACATCTGCCGACGCATCGAAGAAGGCGTACGGATATACGACAAGGACCGACCCACCTGCCTGGCGACAGACTGGAGCAAGGACGGGATAGGGTTCTGGCTGTTCCAAAAACATTGCCAGTGCCCTTCCCGGGAAATCCTCTGTTGCCAGGAGGGATGGAAGGTCGTCCTTGTCGGGTCTCGTTTTACCCACTCTGCCGAGTCACGCTACGCCCCCATCGAGGGGGAGGCCCTCGCCGTCATGGATGCCCTAGAGAAAGCCCGCCACTTTGTCCTCGGGTGCAGCGACCTCCAGATCGCAGTGGACCACAAGCCACTGCTCAAAGTATTTGGAGATCGCTCGCTCGAGGACATCCACAACACCCGCCTCCGGAATCTGAAGGAGAAGGAATCCGAAGGAGAAGACACTCCAATTCAGATTCCGGATAGTATACATCCCGGAGTCTGCAATCACACCAGCGACGACCTATCCCGCCACCCATCCGGCGATCGTTCACCCGCCCGACTCCACCTGCAGGACGACACTCACACAACCATCAACACGTGCATTCCAACAAACAGGATCGCCTGCATTGCCAATGACCCCGAAGGACTGGCCACAGCACTAACTGCGGCCATCCGCGACGCCCCGATCACCTGGAAGGACATCCAGGTCGCCACAGCGGCCGACGCCAGCCTCCAGCAACTCTCAGACTTGATCGAGGGGGGACCACCAGAGGCCAGACACCACATGCCAGCAGCCATCCGAGAATACCACCCCTACCTCGACTCCCTCTCCACCGTGGACGGCGTCATATGCCGAGGCGAAAGGATAGTGATCCCCACTGCCCTTCGCCCCACCTGCCTCCAAGCACTCCACACCGCACATCAAGGCACCAGCGGGATGACCGCCCGGGCCCAAGAATCCATCTTCTGGCCCGGCATGACCAAGGATATCGGACTCACCAGAACCCAGTGCGCCATCTGTAACGGCAACGCGCCGTCACAGCCAGCCATGCCATCCACGACGCCAGCTGACCCGGAGTACCCCTACCAGCACATATGCGCCGACTTTTTCCACCACGGAGGATTGGCGTATCTTGTGCTGGTCGACCGGTACTCCAACTGGCCAATTGTCACCACATCCAAGAACGGGGCCGATGGACTCATCCGCACCTTACGCGAAACCTTCTCCACATACGGCATCCCCGACAGCCTCACTTCTGACGGCGGCCCCGAGTTTGCTGCCCACTCCACCCGAGACTTCCTCCTATCCTGGAGCGTACACCACCGCATCTCCGCCGCATACAACCCACACAGCAACTGCCGCGCGTAGATCGCGGTGAAAACCCCATGAAGCGCTTGATATCTGGCAACACTGGCATCAGTGGAGAACTCTCCGACAAGTTCCACCGCGCGTTACTGCAGTATCGCAATGGCCCCAACCCCGAAACAGGCATGTCCCCTGCGAATTGCCTGTTGGGAAGATCCACCAAAGACCTCATACCTGGCATCCCCAGCAAGTACCGCCCACATCAGGACTGGTCAGACCGCCTGGACCTCCGGAAGCGCGCCCTCTCCAAGCGCAGAGTCACTGGCCGTGCCAGATGGGACGAGCATTCGCAAGGCCTGTCTCCACTTCGTTGCGGCGACGCGGTCATGATACAAAATCAGACCGGCCGCCACCCGACGAAGTGGGATAAATCTGGCACGGTGGTAGAAGTACTACAGTACCACCAGTACTCGGTGCGAACGGATGGCTCTGGGCGGCTGACCACACGGAATCGTCGTTTCCTTCGGAAGTACGACCCATTCCTGACATCCCCAAAAACCCACACCACCACGCCCCAACCTGCATATACGCCACCTGCCATCGGCCCAGCCACGATCGCCCCAGCTCCACCAACGACCACACCAAACCCCCCGCCCAACAGACCACCCACACCGGCACCGACTGTGAACCAGAGCTCCCAGCCCACACCGGCACCCCCCAACAACCCAGACTCCATCACCACGACGCCCGGACATCCACACGGCTCCTGCACAGATCAAGATCCCTCCCCAGTCAGCGACACCCAGCCCACTACCGACAACGCCAAAAACATATGCGTCCGTGGCCAAGACACCATCCCGAGCATCGCGCCTCCTACAGATCAAGCTGCCATTAAGGAGCCCACCCCTGCCCACACCAAAGAATACCCCTCCCGTGGCCCAGTCCAAACTACCACCAACCCCACCACTACCCCACCGCAGCCTACGAGGACCGAAACCGGTGGACCGGTACGGGTACTAACAATCCTAAATCAGTAGCCCTCCAGCCTACTTGGGGGGAGGTAGTGAAGTATATACAAACATCTATGCGTATTAACATTATTACGTACGACCCCTTACCCGTTTTTCGTACCCTTACCTAACGCATGCGCACCACACACATCTGTCACTTGTCCATGCATTGCTATTCATTGAAAGCTACTTTATATCCTTGCTGATCCAATGATCAAATGTGTAACACACTATCCTCTAGGGTTATGTTGTTTGAATGTGGTACTGTTGTTGTTGTTGTTGTTGTTGTTTAGGCCAAGATGTAGAAAGAGGGACCTTTGCTCACCGACATCACATCATTCACGACCAGGAAGTTGACAAGAAAGAATACGAGTGAGTCAGCGTTGTTGACTTGCCATTGCCACCATGTTTCATTGAGCAGTGGGCGCAGTGGCCATTTAGTTTGCTGTGTTAGTTTGCTGTGATAAACATAGCTGTATTTATTGTGCAAGCGGATTGCTGTGCGAGGGCGTCCCTATTTTGCAGGGCCAAGTTGATTGTGTGAAGGCACAATGACCCTTCTTTCGCTGGTGTTATAAGAGGGAGGTTTCATCAGCATGGCATGTCGTCTTAGCTACATGTATGAAGCTGATGCCTTGTTAGTGTACTCAACCTTTCCTTTTTATCTGGCAATACAGTACACATACCCAACATGCACACACATATATTATATACTGTATATGTAAATGCAAATACATTCATGTGTGTATATGTACACATGTACAGAAATATAGTGCACATATACTCACACATACATGTATATATATACACAAATACATACATACATACATATATATGTAGACAAATACATTGCACATACACACACAAATACATACATATATATGCACACATGTACACATATGTTGCACATACCTACACACACATGTATACACAAATACATACATATATATGTACACATACGTTGCACATGTATACACAAATACATACATATATATGCACAATGTACACATCATTGCACATACCTACACACATGAACACATACGTTGCACATATCCGCACATGCATGCGGGCATAAGGAGTAGTATACACAACTTACAGTAATTTACGCGAGTGTGTGTGTATTCATATTTGTAAGTGTGTTAGGTGATGTTGCCCATGTGTGCTACATATTCTCGTCACATATTTCCTCAGCTTCCTGTCTCAGGTGTGTCCTGACGCCAGATACACCGTTTGCAATAGCTCGCTCAGTGAGTTTGCGGTGCTCGGGTTTGAACTCGGCTTCTCCCTCTCATCACCAGACATTTTGGTTTGCTGGGAGGCCCAGTTTGGTGACTTCCATAACACTGCTCAGGTACGTAACCTGTGTGCTATTCGAGGTGGGGGTGCTTCTATAAACTGGTTCACCAGTAAAGTCATGTGTGTGTGTATGGCAAGAGAAGCTAAAGCACATTCTATGTTTGTAGGCAGGAATGAGCCAGGCATTACATTTGTGCCAAGTTTATAGGCAGGAATGAGCTAGGCATTACATTTGTGCAAGTTTGTAGGCAGGAATGAGGCAGGCATTACATTTGTGCAAGTTTGTAGGCAGGAATGAGCCAGGCATTACATTTGTGCAAGTTTGTAGGCAGGAATGAGCCAGGCATTACATTTGTGCAAGTTTGTAGGCAGGAATGAGCCAGGCATTACATTTGTGCCAAGTTTGTAGGCAGGAATGAGCCAGGCATTACATTTGTGCAAGTTTGTAGGCAGGAATGAGCCAGGCATTACATTTGTGCAAGTTTGTAGGCAGGAATGAGCCAGGCATTACATTTGTGCAAGTTTGTAGGCAGGAATGAACCAGGCATTACATTTGTGCCAAGTTTGTAGGCAGGAATGAGCCAGGCATTACATTTGTGCAAGTTTAGGCAGGAATGAGCCAGGCATTACATTTGTGCCAAGTTTGTAGGCAGGAATGAGCCAGGCATTACATTTGTGCAAGTTTAGGCAGGAATGAGCCAGGCATTACATTTGTGCAAGTTTGTAGGCAGGAATGAGCCAGGCATTACATTTGTGCAAGTTTGTAGGCAGGAATGAGTCAGGCATTACATTTGTGCCAAGTTTGTAGGCAGGAATGAGCCAGGCATTACATTTGTGCAAGTTTGTAGGCAGGAATGAGCCAGGCATTACATTTGTGCCAAGTTTGTAGGCAGGAATGAGCCAGGCATTACATTTGTGCAAGTTTAGGCAGGAATGAGCCAGGCATTACATTTGTGCCAAGTTTGTAGGCAGGAATGAGCCAGGCATTACATTTGTGCAAGTTTAGGCAGGAATGAGCCAGGCATTACATTTGTGCAAGTTTGTAGGCAGGAATGAGCCAGGCATTACATTTGTGCAAGTTTGTAGGCAGGAATGAGTCAGGCATTACATTTGTGCCAAGTTTGTAGGCAGGAATGAGCCAGGCATTACATTTGTGCAAGTTTGTAGGCAGGAATGAGCCAGGCATTACATTTGTGCAAGTTTGTAGGCAGGAATGAGCCAGGCATTACATTTGTGCCAAGTTTGTAGGCAGGAATGAGCCAGGCATTACATTTGTGCAAGTTTGTAGGCAGGAATGAGCCAGGCATTACATTTGTGCAAGTTTGTAGGCAGGAATGAGCCAGGCATTACATTTGTGCAAGTTTGTAGGCAGGAATGAACCAGGCATTACATTTGTGCCAAGTTTGTAGGCAGGAATGAGCCAGGCATTACATTTGTGCAAGTTTAGGCAGGAATGAGCCAGGCATTACATTTGTGCCAAGTTTGTAGGCAGGAATGAGCCAGGCATTACATTTGTGCAAGTTTAGGCAGGAATGAGCCAGGCATTACATTTGTGCAAGTTTGTAGGCAGGAATGAGCCAGGCATTACATTTGTGCAAGTTTGTAGGCAGGAATGAGTCAGGCATTACATTTGTGCCAAGTTTGTAGGCAGGAATGAGCCAGGCATTACATTTGTGCAAGTTTGTAGGCAGGAATGAGCCAGGCATTACATTTGTGCCAAGTTTGTAGGCAGGAATGAGCCAGGCATTACATTTGTGCAAGTTTAGGCAGGAATGAGCCAGGCATTACATTTGTGCCAAGTTTGTAGGCAGGAATGAGCCAGGCATTACATTTGTGCAAGTTTAGGCAGGAATGAGCCAGGCATTACATTTGTGCAAGTTTGTAGGCAGGAATGAGCCAGGCATTACATTTGTGCAAGTTTGTAGGCAGGAATGAGCCAGGCATTACATTTGTGCCAAGTTTGTAGGCAGGAATGAGCCAGGCATTACATTTGTGCAAGTTTGTAGGCAGGAATGAGCCAGGCATTACATTTGTGCAAGTTTATAGGCAGGAATGAGGCAGGCATTACATTTGTGCAAGTTTAGGCAGGAATGAGCCAGGCATTACATTTGTGCCAAGTTTGTAGGTAGTACTGAGCCAGACATTACATTCGTGCTAACTGCAGCAGTCAATGGAAATTTGTTGGCATTGCATGAAGAAAAGTTGGGGGGGGGAAATTACAATGGAGGAAGTGGTGGTGGTGGTAGGGGGGGTAAGAGAGTTAAAAGCTTTTGTGGGGTGTAAGGTTTTGTGATGGGGGGGATAGGAATAGGAGGGTAAGGTTTGGGGGAGGGAGGAATGGGTAAGGTTTGGGGGGATGTTTGGGGGAATTCTAGGGTGAAGTTTGGAGGGGGGGGGGGATAGGAGGTAAGGTTTGTGTGGAGGGGAAATAGCAGGTAAGATTTTGGGGGGAGGGGGAATAGGTGGTAAGATTTGGGGTGGGGTGAGGGGGGGAAGGAGGGAAGGAAGACGCATTTTTTATTGTTGTTGTTTTTGCCACGGCTTTTGATTTCTTCCTGGCAGTGCATCATCGATCAGTTCATCTGCTGTGGCCAGGACAAGTGGGTGCGACAGAGCTGTTTAGTCCTCCTGCTACCCCACGGCTTCGAAGGGATGGGACCCGAACACTCCTCTGCCAGACTGGAACGGTTCCTACAGGTCAGCCGGAAAACACGATGTTCATGAATTTATTTTATGGAGTGGGTTGTTCTGAGGCTTGAGCTCTCAACCTCCAAGCAACTATTGCTGCCACTGATCTATTGCAATGCATGTATATGCTTATAACAATATACATATATATATATATGCAGTATATAAATTAAAAGCTGTTGCTGTATTACATTTGTGCCAAGCTTGAGGCAGGAATGGGCCACGTATTTTAAATATATATGTAAGAGCATTCGCTTTGGTTTTAATCTATTCTTCTTTTTGCACATAAACGAATAATTGAGCATGCTATGAGTCTTTCGACCATCATCATTGGTCTTCAATGGCTGACTGCGGTCACATGATGATAGTCAAGTTGTTTGTGTCAAGGTTACCATCAGTAATAAGTAGATCATCTTTGACTCTCTATATGGTATATATGCATGTCGTTAAGTATGTGTGAGAAAGCTCTCACACATACTTATTCTTCAAGGTGGGAGGAAGTGAGGCTATGTAGGTTAGGAGGAAGTGAAGCTAAGTGGGAGGAGGTGAGATTAGGTGGGAGGAAGTGAGGCTAAGTGGGTGGAAGTGAGGCTAGTTGGAGGAAGTGAGGCTAGTGTGGAGGAAGTGAGGCTAGTGTGGAGGAAGTGAGGCTATGGAGGAAGTTAGGCTAAGTGCGTGGAAGTGAGGCTAGTGTGGAGGAAGTGAGACTAGTTGGATGGAAGTGAGGCTAGTGTGGAGGAAGTTAGGCTAAGTGGGTGGAAGTGAGACTAGTTGGATGCTAGTGTGGAGGAAGTGAGGCTAGTGTGGAGGAAGTGAGGCTAGTGTGGAGGAAGTGAGGCTAGTGTGGAGGAAGTGAAGCTAGTGTGGAGGAAGTGAGGCTAGTGTGGAGGAAGTGAGACTAGTTGAATGGAAGTGAGACTAGGTGGGGCTAAGTTGGACATTTTCTTTCTAATTTCCTCTCTCTATCTTTCTCCATTCACAGGGTTCAAGTGATGACCCTGACACGGTCTCTGACTTCAGGGAGCAGGGTTTTGCCTTCAAGCAGCTTTGCGAGGTCAACTGGCAGGTGGTCAATTGTTCCACCCCTGCCAACTACTTCCATATCCTCCGGCGGCAGATCAAGCTACCCGTTAGGAAGCCTGTTAGTGGGTGTGTCTGTAGCATGGTCAGGTGTTACTCCAGTGTACGGCAGGAGAAAGATATGCCTTGCATGCCGTTGCATGCTAAAGATATAATGAAGTGATGAATTGTTTAGAATTACCTATTTTCTATAATAATAGTAATAACAACAACAATAACAACAACAATAGTAGTAGTAGTATAATAGTAGTAGTATAGTAATAATAATAATAATAATAATAATAATAATAATAATAATAATAATAATAATAATAATAATAATAATAATAACAATAATAATAATAATAATAACAATAATAATAACCTTCTCAATAATCAACTTGAAATTGTATTCTCTCGATGTTACGCATAGATGCTCTAGCTTTCATCAGGAATAATGAGATGCTTTTAGACTCCCTTGAGCCTGCTATAATTATACTGGTAGCTAATCCACCACATGCTAAAAAACCTAATAATAATAATAGTAATAGTAATTATAATTAATAATAATTTTTTAATTATAATAATACTAATAATATATAGTAATTATAATTATAATAATTATAATAATAGTAATAATGATAATAGTAATAATAATAACTAATAATAATAATAATAATAATAATAATAATAATAATAATAATAATAATAATAATAATAATAATAATAATAATAATAACAATAATAATAACAATAATAATAGCTAAAAAACCTAATAATAATAATAGTAATAGTAATTATAATTAATAATTATTTTTTAATTATAATAATACTAATAATATATAGTAATTATAATTATAATAATAGTAATAATGATAATAGTAATGATAATAGTAATAATAATAACTAATAATAATAATAATAATAATAATAATAATAATAATAATAATAACAATAATAATAACAATAATAATAACCTTCTCAATAATCAACTTGAAATTGTATTCTCTCGATGTTACGCATAGATGCTCTAGCTTTCATCAGGAATAATGAGATGCTTTTAGACTCCCTTGAGCCTGCTATGTACTGGTAGCTAATCCACCACATGCTAAAAAACCTAATAATAATAATAATAATAGTAATTATAATTAATAATTATTTTTTAATTATAATAATACTAATAATATATAATAATTATAATAATTATAATAATAGTAATAATGATAATAGTAATAATAATAACAACTAATAATAATAATAATAATATAATAATAATAATAATAATAATAATAATAATAATAATAATAATAATAATAATAATAATAATAATAATAATAATAATAATAATAATAATAATAATAATAATAATAGTAAACAACAATAATAGTAGTAGTAGTAGTAATAATAATATAATAACAATATAATAACAACAACAACAATAATAATTAAACTGGGTAGGGGGTGGTGTCTGGGTAGGGGGTGGGTGACCCCTCCATAGTTTATACTATAGTTGCCCCACTAGTAAGCAAATGTGAGAGAGGGGGGGGGGGGCATCAGCTGCATGCATAGTAATGAGGAGAAAAGGCACTGGTCTCAGAGTATTAGAGAGCATTCGTAGGTATGTTTAATGGTGCTGGGAATATTCTTGATGGGATAGTCTATGAATAGTTCCTGGCCACAGCTAACAAGGTACATGTAGGACTAGGCCTAGAGACATACATGTATGTAGGGCTAGGATTAAGGCTAAGGCTGGGGACATATGTAGGGCTAGGATTAAGGGCTAGGCTGGGGACATGTAGGGCTAGGATTAAGGGCTAGGTCTAGGCTGGGGACATACATGTATATATGCCAGATTAAGGGCTAAGGCTAGAGACATACAGTACATGTACATGTATGTAGGGCTAGGATTAAAGGCTAGGGTTAGGGATGGGGACATATGCACAGGGCTAGGATTAAGGGCTAGGGCTGGGGACATGTACAGGGCTAGGATAGGGCTGTGGACATATGTAGTGCTAGGACTGGAGACATATATAGGGCTGGGACTAAGGGCTAGGGCTGGGGGCATACGTAGGGCTAGGATTAAGGACTAGGACTGGGAACATTCTGTAGGGCTGGGAAGGGTAAGCAACTTCAAACCTGCGACATTCATCGATGATTTTGGACCAGCCTGATCACAGTCTTGGACCAGCCTGATCACAGTCTTGGACCAGCCTGATCAGAGTCTTGGACCAGCCTGATCAGAGTCTTGGACCAGCTTGATCAGAGTCTTGGACCAGCCTGATCAGAGTCTTGGACCAGCCTGATCAGAGTCTTGGACCAGCCTGATCAGAGTCTTGGACCAGCCTGATCAGAGTCTTGGACCAGCCTGATCAGAGTCTTGGACCAGCCTGATCAGAGTCTTGGACCTGCCTGATCAGAGTCTTGGACCAGCCTGATCACAGTCTTGGACCAGCCTGATCAGAGTCTTGGACCAGCCTGATCAGAGTCTTGGACCAGCCTGATCGCAGTCTTGGACCACCCTGATCACAGTCTTGGACCAGCCTGATCACTGTCTTGGACCAGCCTGATCAGAGTCTTGGACCAGCCTGATCACAGTCTTGGACCAGCCTGATCAGAGTCTTGGACCAGCCTGATCAGAGTCTTGGATCAGTCTGATCAGAGTCTTGGACCAGCTTGATCACAGCAACTTCAAACCTGCGACATTCATCGATGATTTTGGACCAGCCTGATCAGAGTCTTGGACCAGCCTGATCACAGTCTTGGACCAACCTGATCAGAGTCTTGGACCAGCCTGATCAGAGTCTTGGATCAGCCTGATCAGAGTCTTGGACCAACCTGATCAGAGTCTTGACCAGCCTGCCTGATCAGAGTCTTGGATCAGCCTGATCAGAGTCTTGGACCAGCCTGATCAGAGTCTTGAGCAGCCTGATCAGAGTCTTGGACCAGCCTGATCAGAGTCTTGGACCTGCCTGATCAGAGTCTTGGACCAGCCTGATCACAGTCTTGGACCAGCCTGATCAGAGTCTTGGACCAGCCTGATCAGAGTCTTGGACCAGCCTGATCAGAGTCTTGGACCAGCCTGATCGCAGTCTTGGACCACCCTGATCACAGTCTTGGACCAGCCTGATCACTGTCTTGGACCAGCCTGATCAGAGTCTTGGACCAGCCTGATCACAGTCTTGGACCAGCCTGATCACAGTCTGATCAGAGTCTTGGACCAGCTTGATCACAGCAACTTCAAACCTGCGACATTCATCGATGATTTTGGACCAGCCTGATCACAGTCTTGGACCAACCTGATCAGAGTCTTGGACCAGCCTGATCACAGTCTTGGACCAGCCTGATCAGAGTCTTGGACCAGCCTGATCAGAGTCTTGGACCAGCCTGATCACAGTCTTGGACCAACCTGATCAGAGTCTTGGACCAGCCTGATCAGAGTCTTGGATCAGCCTGATCAGAGTCTTGGACCAACCTGATCAGAGTCTTGACCAGCCTGCCTGATCAGAGTCTTGGATCAGCCTGATCAGAGTCTTGGACCAGCCTGATCAGAGTCTTGGACCAGCCTGATCAGTGCCTTGGATCAGCCTGGATCAGAGTCTTGAACCAGCCTGATCAGAGTCTTGGACCAGCCTGATCAGAGTCTTGGACCAGCCTGATCGCAGTCTTGGACCAGCCTGATCAGAGTCTTGGACCAGCCTGATCGCAGTCTTGGACCAGCCTGATCAGAGTCTTGGATCAGCCTGATCAGAGTCTTGGACCAGCCTGATCAGAGTCTTGGACCAGCCTGATCAGAGTCTTGGACCAGCCTGATCGCAGTCTTGGACCAGCCTGATCAGAGTCTTGGATCAGCCTGATCAGAGTCTTGGACCAGCCTGAACAGAGTGATTTCTGGAAGCATTGTGGTGGAGGTGTGCACCTTTTATCAATTCTAACATCATTTTGTGGGTACGTTTGTAGGCTATGTACAGTATGCTACGGAAACCCACTCCCTCCTCCCTCCACTCTAGTTATTCTTTCTTCACATTACGCTGGAGTCTGCTAGTCTTCCAGAAATTATTTTTGTCCACCCTTTACCTAGGCAGCACCGTGTACACCAGGCGGGAGGACGAGAAATGAGAGGTGGTCCTTTTGAAGAACGCATTACATGTTAACAATAATTGCTTATTTGCCTGGTCTGCGGGAGGCAGATTCCCACCCCCACACACACACACACCCATTCTGTGTATGAAACCGTGATATGTGTCTTCATATGTTTAATGTGTGTGAGTATGTGCATGCATGTGTGTGAGTGTGTGCATGCATGTGGGTGTGATATGTGCATGCATGTGGGTGGGTGTGAGTATGTGAATGCATGTGGGTAAGTGTGTGCATGTGTGTGTGTGTGAGTATGTGCATGCATGTGGGTGGGTGTGAGTATGTGCATGCATGTGGGTGGGTGTGAGTATGTGCATGCATGTGGGTAAGTGTGTGCATGTGCGTGTGTGTGAGTATGTGCATGCATGTGTGTGAGTGTGTGTGTGTGAGTATGTGCATGCATGTGGGTGTGTGTGAGTATGTGCATGCATGTGTGTGAGTGTGTGCATGTGTGTGAGCGTTGAGTATGTGCATGCATGTGGGTGTGAGTGTACTTAACCACATGCTCTTTTGTGTGCTGTACAGTTGATTGTCATGACTCCCAAGAGTTTGCTGCGATTAGCCGACGCCAAGTCACCTCTCACTGACATGCAGGATGGTATGTGTGTGTGAGTGTGTGGGTGCGAGTGTGTGTGTGAGTGTAAGATAACATGACAGAGCATGGGTATAGTTTTCCTTCTTTGGCATCACGGAATTATTTTTTACATGTATGTAGGTATTATTTTCAACAGTAGTTCTTATTTCTAAACTTTACATACCATTGTAAAGAACAACAAGTGTTAGCTACAGTACATGCCTATAAAACTGGTGTTGAAATGTGATGACCCATAGTCACATGACTATATGAGTTAGTCACATGACTCTAACGTTGCAACGAGTACTGCTCACATGACTACAAAGCTCACATGACTACAAAGCAATGTTATGTTCTTATCATGTGATGCATTGTTTTGTTTGGGTGGTGAAATTTCCATTTTGCGTTCCCCACATTGGTTTGACTCACTTTTTAAAATGACGTGACTGACTAGCAGTCATCCATGGCCGCCTCCCCTTTGCTCTCGTCATTGTTGCTGGCCTCCTTCCGGTCACAGACATCTTCAGGTACAAGCTATAAATACGCAAGCTAGAACCAAACATCTCCCTCTGTCAACAAGAAACTATTCTCAAAATGAGTCACGCTTTCGGAGCTGAACGATGGTCTTCCATAGCCTCCTCCCCTTCGCTCTCGTCGTCACTGTTTTGGGCAGCATTCCATGTCGTTCTGTTCTCAGACATCTTCAGGTACAAGCTATAAATATGCAAGCTAGAACCAAACATCTCCCTCTGTCAACAAGAAACTATTGTCAAAACGAGTTACGCTTTCGGAGCTGAACGATGGTCTTCCATAGCCTCCTCCACTTCGCTCTCGTCGTCACTGTTTCGGGCAGCATTCCATGTCGTTCTGGACTCAGACATCTTCAGGTACACACTATACATGAGAAACCAACTAGAATCTAAGCAAGAATCACTCTCTGTCGACAAGAAACTGGCCTGTACTAACTGTCAAAATGAGTCACGCTTGCCGAGCTGGAAGACAATGCGCGATACACTTGGCACTAAGCTGCCCAGTAGACGGATGGCTCGGATGTAGAGCATCCGGATAAGGGAAGTTTAATTTTTTAATTTTAATAAAAGCATTTTGTTCTTGTTTTAAATACTGTCTTGTGGGCTAGTGTTAATTAGCATTGCACGTGCTAATACCAGCTTTACTAAAGAAGATTTGATGCTTCTGTTCTTGTTTTTAATACTGTCTTGTGGGCTAGTGTTAATTAGCATTGCACGTGCTAATACCAGCTTTACTGAAGAAGATTTGATGCTTCTGTTCTTGTTTTGTTTCCTCCCCCCTCCCCCCACTCCTCTCCCTTTTTTGAAGGCACCAGCTTCCAGCGTGTGATAGGAGACAGTGTTTGTGCTGGAGGAGAGGCAGTAAAAAGGATTGTCTTGTGCTCCGGCAAGATCTACTACGAACTCGCCCAGGAGAGGAAGAAGAGAGAAATGGAGGATACTGTGGCCATTGTTAGAGTGGAGCAGGTGAGAAGAACAACACCTCACTGTTGTCATGGAGATGCACACAGGTCTATTTGAGATTTACCATTGCTGTTGCCGTCGGTTGACTCAGCGTAATTTTTTTTAATTTGGAATTCTGAGGTTCACTTCGTGATTGTTGTTGATATTGAAACGTAATATGGACATACAGTAGACCCTTGCATATCCAAACCTCGATTATCCAAGCGCACGTTTTATCCGAACTCAGTAAAATATGGTAGTGATCATCGACAGGACATTTTATTTGGGTGGGGCGGGCTAGAGATTTGCACATGAAAGCCAATCAGTTTGCTAGGGCCAGCAACAGGACGAGCGTAGTTTCATCTATATGAATCGTGGTTATCTATCTTTGACAAGAAATCCGAACTGCACTCTCAGAAGAGTAAGGTATTGGAAAGGCATGGAGATCAGAAATAATGAACCCAAACTTCCGAGAATTTGCAAGCACCCTTGATGGCCATAAAGCATCCTATTGCAGTTTCATAGAGTGTATAGATATTTTTAAGTGAGGAAGAGCTGTCCCTTTACAGTCGCTGGGAGGAAGGTGGTGTTCCAGAGAAGCATTTCCTGGAGATCATCCACTTGCAGAAAGCTGGTGCACAGAGCATCTAATCAACTCGAATTGAAAGTTTAAAACAGAACAATCTTCAAGTCAACAGAATTGTGGGGGTCGGATTTGATAGAGCAAGTACGTTTTCAGGGAAGAAAACAGGAGTTCAGACTAGCATCAAGACCCTCACAACTCATGCCCTCTTCGTGCACTGCCACTGCCCCTTGTTACATTTGGCTTGTGTTCAAGCTGCTAATCCCAACAATAAACATATTTATACAACACTCAATGCTCTGTGGAAAAATTAATTTTCCCATTACTCCACAAAGTGAACAGAATCCCTTAAAGATATCCAGTGTGTATATACTTAAAATACCAGAATTGAAGATTATCAAGCCTTCTGATACTCGCTGGTTGGCACATGAGAAGTGTGTCAAGACTATTCTGCAATTATTACTCCTGTAGATGACATTCATGATAGTACACAAGAGCCAGAAGCATTGGCACTTAGCAAAGCTCTCAGTAAGCAGACAACAATTGCAGTGATGTTCTTGCTTGACTACACACTTCCACAAGTAGACAAACTCAGTCAAACACTCCAGACAGATCATTTGGACTTGTCCATCATATCCGGTCTTGTCGATGCAATCCTCCACATGTTGGATGCTGCATTTGCACCAGCAGCAAAATGGGTACTGGAGCTTTAGGATGAAAGTGAGAACCTGGAAAGAATAACTGGAATAAAAATTACTGAGGCAGACATCAATCAAGTCATTCCAGAAGAAAAAAGTAGCTAAAGCATTCATTGGTCATCTGACATTTTGAGCATTTTGCTTCTCTGGAGGAACTTTGTCTGCTCTGAGCATCTCCAAGGAAAGTGCCAAGTGTCTAACGATCTGTCCTCCTGTGGAGAAAAGTCTCTTAGCACAGTCCTATATAGCACACTGTGGCACTGAGATATCTGCGGAGGCATTACAAGGTGAAGAAACAGTAAAAGAGGCAACGATATTCCCATTAGTACGGAGTGGGTCATCAGTTCATGAACATGCAGTGTCAGTTCAAAGAGCTGGTTTCAAATGAAATGTTGAAGACCATGTTCGCAAACTTAATCACTTGCCGCCATGAGTCTGTCCTTACCTGTTGCTATGCCTCAGTAGAGAGAAGCTTCTCTCGGATGAAATTAATAAAACCTCATCTACGAAGTAGCTTAAATGACTCCAATCTTTCACGCCTCATGAAAATTGCCGTCAGAGTCCGGAAACAGTAACAGACAGTGATCTCGAAATAATTGTGAAGAAGAATCATTGTTTAAGTTGACCACGATGTGCATGATGTGTTTGTCTATCTATATGTACGCATTAATTGTCGAATATAAAATTGGCGACCTATATCTAAGTTGGCAGACATTCTAGCAAGGGGAGCTATCCCCCCCCCCCCCATTTGTGACTTCGGTCTTATCATGTATTACTACGCCAGTCAATGAGTTACTGGCTATATATATTTTTTTGAATCGGTGTGCATGGAGTGACCATTAATTTAACTCCCATCTCAGATTTCTCCGTTCCCGTATGACGTTTTGGACCAGCAGTTGAGCCGCTATCCTGCAGCGGAGATCACGTGGGTGCAGGAGGAGCCGAAGAACATGGGAGCATGGTCGTATGTCCAGCCTCGTCTGGCCACTCTGACGCAGCACAGTCGCACCATAAGGTATTGTAATGGCATCGTTGGTACGTTAAGATTGGCACTTTAGCAGCAAGAAAATGTGTGCTCACATGGCAGCAGTTATGGTAGAGCTGCTGATTCATGGCAGGCAGCAGTTGTGGAAGAGCTGCTGATTCATGGCAGCAGTTGTGGAAGAGCTGCTGATTCATGGCAGCAGTTGTGGAAGAGCCGCTGATTCATGGCAGGCAGCAGTTGTGGAAGAGCTGCTGATTCATGGCAGCAGTTGTGGAAGAGCTGCTGATTCATGGCAGGCAGCAGTTCAGGGGTGTATTTAGGGGGGGGCGGGGGGGGGCATTCGCCCCCCCTTGTATCATTCTCGCCCCCCCCCCTTGAAATTAGACACCACCCTTATACATTACATACACCATCATTGTATCATTCTCGCCCCCCCTTATTTTTCCATATCTCAAGTTGGCCCCCCCTTGGCAAAATTTCTGTATACAACCCTGGCAGTTGTGGAAAAGCTGCTGATTCATGGCAGGCAGAAGTTGTGGAAGAGCTGCTGATTCATGGCAGCAGTTGTGGAAGAGCTGCTGATTCATGGCAGCAGTTGTGGAAGAGCCGCTGATTCATGGCAGCAGTTGTGGAAGAGCTGCTGATTCATGGCAGCAGTTGTGGAAGAGCTGCTGAGTCATGGCAGCAGTTGTGGAAGAGCTGCTGATTCATGGCAGCAGTTGTGGAAGAGCCGCTGATTCATGGCAGGCAGCAGTTGTGGAAGAGCTGCTGATTCATGGCAGCAGTTGTGGAAGAGCTGCTGAGTCATGGCAGCAGTTGTGGAAGAGCTGCTGATTCATGGCAGCAGTTGTGGAAGAGCTGCTGATTCATGGCAGGCAGCAGTTGTGGAAGAGCTGCTGATTCATGGCAGCAGTTGTGGAAGAGCTGCTGATTCATGGCAGCAGTTGTGGAAGAGCTGCTGATTCATGGCAGCAGTTGTGGAAGAGCTGCTGATTCATGGCAGCAGTTGTGGAAGAGCTGCTGATTCATGGCAGCAGTTGTGGAAGAGCTGCTGATTCATGGCAGCAGTTGTGGAAGAGCTGCTGATTCATGGCAGCAGTTGTGGAAGAGCTGATGATTCATGGCAGGCAGCAGTTGTGGAAGAGCTGCTGATTCATGGCAGCAGTTGTGGAAGAGCCGCTGATTCATGGCAGGCAGCAGTTGTGGAAGAGCTGCTGATTCATGGCAGCAGTTGTGGAAGAGCTGCTGAGTCATGGCAGCAGTTGTGGAAGAGCTGCTGATTCATGGCAGCAGTTGTGGAAGAGCTGCTGATTCATGGCAGGCAGCAGTTGTGGAAGAGCTGCTGATTCATGGCAGGCAGCAGTTGTGGAAGAGCTGCTGATTCATGGCAGGCAGAAGTTGTGGAAGAGCTGCTGATTCATGGCAGCAGTTGTGGAAGAGCTGCTGATTCATGGCAGCAGTTGTGGAAGAGCTGCTGATTCATGGCAGCAGTTGTGGAAGAGCTGCTGATTCATGGCAGCAGTTGTGGAAGAGCTGCTGATTCATGGCAGGCAGAAGTTGTGGAAGAGCTGCTGATTCATGGCAGCAGTTGTGGAAGAGCCGCTGATTCATGGCAGCAGTTGTGGAAGAGCCGCTGATTCATGGCAGGCAGAAGTTGTGGAAGAGCTGCTGATTCATGGCAGGCAGCAGTTGTGGAAGAGCCGCTGATTCATGGCAGCAGTTGTGGTTGTCGGGTGTTAAAGAACAAAAGCCAGCAAAAAGAATGCCAAGTGCAAACAAATAATAATAGAACAGTGTTCTGTGTTTATGGTTCATGTTGCAAAATTTAATGACCAATATCCAAGTTGGAGCCTGCAGGTGCTTATGCTGGACTGTCAGTTCCATTATAGTTTGTACAGCGTTCCTTTGATAATCACTTGTGCTTGTTGCTATGTAGTTATATTGGCCGTTCCCCGAGTGCATCCGTTGCCACTGGAAACAAGGCACAGCATGTCAACGAACAGGAAGCAGTTAGGAACAAAACTTTCCAATTATAGGAACACTTCAATATTATTATTATTATTATTATATTATTATTATATTATTATTATTATTATATTTTATTATTATATTATTGTGTATTATTGTTGTTGTTATTATATATTATTATTGTATCATTTTAGTAGTATAATGTAATATTGTATTCTATAGTGCAAGCAATGACCGACTACTTTTCTGTTGAGTGTGTATATATGCTATGTTAACTATCATTACCCTTGTATACTCAGATACATGTATATACATGTGTAACATATTATATGTCCTGTGTACTGCCACCACCTTTCCTATGGTATCACTGAATTCCCAGGAACTTGGGGCTCTCCCGGGATGTCCCTAGCGACTACACTATATGGATCCTATCAGTGCCAGGGTTTGGGACCATCGATATCTAAGCTAGGGCTGTGGCTAGGGCTAGTGATTTTATATAGGACGAATGGTATGCTAGGTCTAGTGTGTTTTTGGGCTAGGATTATCCCAGGATTATTATTCCGATAGTTCCAAGGATCCCTGACATTTTAGAATGGTCATAGCCAAGATTATGGCAATACTGAGTGTTTGACAAGAAGAATTACACCAGATAGTGCATTACATGTTTAAGTGATTAAATGTCATATTGCCCCCCTCCCCCCCAAAAAAAATGTTACAGAAACATTAATTTTGTGCCACTTGCAGTGTGAGATGGAAAACAACCTAAAATAGATAATATAAATAATTGTTGCCACTTTAAAACTTCCTCAGAAAAACATCCAAGCTTCCAAATTTCCAGCCCTGATGATTGTTAGAGTTGTCAGTCCAAGATCCCCACCAGTTAAGGCTCCATGGAAGTTGCTAGTTACTGTTTCACTCGGGCTAGTTTTAGGAGTACTAGTTCACTACTATATCAACGTATTCAGTTATGCACCTTAAGCTTGTGAATAGTTAGAACGACAGTTAGTTGGTCCATGATCTCCACCAGTAGATTTGGCTATTTTGCCTCCCTCTCCCTGCAAAGTCTTATGGAAATTTACATAAAGCCTTATGGAACTATTTACATCTATTTACAGCATAAAGCCTAAAGTGGAACTTTTTACAGCGTATTAATAGATAATCATGTATATTTCATTTGTTGCCTTGTTTGTTGTAAAGCCTAGCCCAAGCCAAGGCACCCAAGGGAACCAGTTTTGACATGCCACTCCTAGGGGCTCGCCTAGACACACCACTCCCTTGGGCTTGGCTTGACACACCACTCCTAGGGGCTTGGCTTGCCGGGCAATGCTTGGGGCTTGCCTAGACACACCACTCCTTGGGGCTTGGCTTGCCGGGCACTGCTTGGGGCTTGCCTAGACACACCACTCCCTTGGGCTTGTCTTGACACACCACTCCCTTGGGCTTGGCTTGACACACCACTCCTTGGAGCTTGGCTTGCCGGGCACTGCTTGGGGCTTGCCTAGACACACCACTCCTTGGGGCCTGGCTAGACATGCCACTCCTTGGGGCTTGCCTAGACACACCACTCCCAGGGGCTTGGCTTCATATGGCTCTCTTTGGGGCTTGGCTTGCCGGGCACTGCTTGGGGCTTGGCTTGCCGGGCACTGCTTGGGGCTTGCCTAGACACACCACTCCTTGGGGCTTGGCTAGACACACCGCTCCTTGGGGCTTGGCTAGACACACCGCTCCTTGGGGCCTGGCTCAGGTTAGATTGGTACCTATTGGTACAGTGCTCTTCTTCAATCACAGCTTGGAGCTACTGCTGCTGTCCTTTGGTCCAACCAACAAGGCCACAGATGAAAACCTACACGATTAGCTGTTAAATGAGACTTATTTCAATTACCTGTACACACACTGTAACAAAAAAATTGATGTTACTGGGTAAGAAAATCTGATTGTAATTATAGGTATATGTATCTCTGGTCCTGAGGATCAGCACTTCAACAGGGCTGTGGTGGACTGGAGCCACCCGGTAGCTGTGTCCCACACCTGGGGATCAGTCAACAGGGCTGTGGTGGACTGGAGCCACCCGGTAGCTGTGTCCCACACCTGGGGATCAGTCAACAGGGCTGTGGTGGACTGGAGCCACCCGGTAGCTGTGTCCCACACCTGGGGATCAGTCAACAGGGCTGTGGTGGACTGGAGCCACCCGGTAGCTGTGTCCCACACCTGGGGATCAGTCAACAGGGCTGTGGTGGACTGGAGCCACCCGGTAGCTGTGTCCCACACCTGGGGATCAGTCAACAGGGCTGTGGTGGACTGGAGCCACCCGGTAGCTGTGCAGGCCAGTGGTGGCCTGGAGCCACCTGCTTGCTGTTTCCAATTCCCACGTGCACATGAAGCCATGCCCATCATTATCTGTCTGCAATGTTTGTACTGCCACACTCACACCTGTGGATAGCTAGCCTTATTTAACCGGCCCACTGATATAATTGCTTGCAGGCGCAAAATGGATTATCATAAAACAATTCCTAACAAACATTAATATTAATTTTGATAAAAAAATGTGGAAATGATTGTGAACAACTCGTAGGTGACTAATGTAACCAGGAGATCAAAGTTGAAGTTGTGGCTCAAAGATGGCATTACGGTCCAACCGAGACAGGATCTTGGAGCTTCAGTTTGATGATGATTTCACACTCTCAGAAAGTGAGAGCAGTGATGAAGATGCTGAGATACAGTATACCTTTGAGATGATGCTGTGCATCCCGAGGACATGGCAGATCTCGGGAGATTTTTGTTCTTTCTGATGAAGTAGATGCTATAATTATAGTGATTGAGATATAATAGATAAGGGTCCATTTCCACCGCCTTGACTTTATTGTTTTTTTGTCATAGTTATTGTCATTTTGTGTGTGCGTGTGTGTGTAATTTGATTATTTATAACAATTTTTATTTTTTCCACATTGTTATGAAAAAATTGCTATACCTAAGTATGGATATACAATAAAAATAGAACATGGTTGATATATAAGCTTGAAGATAAGTATAGATGTAGATAACCTTTACTTGACAAGTGTCATGAATCCACAACACAATTACTGGAGGACTATATAGCGTCATGCATTCGTGACACTCTAGTTCAGTCAGCAGCAGCTGCGCTGATGTAAAAGAACCACAAATGAACATGACCACAACTGAGGCGCAAAGGTGCCATGATCCAGCTGAAAGCTAACAAACTACATAGCAGTTGGTTTTTCCTGCTTGAATTAAAATGGCCAGAAAATTATATTCAAGAGGAGTGGATAGCACTGATGTATGATATGGAAACTGATCAAGTCGAGAGTGAGAATGAGTGTACTGGTGAAACTGCTAAGTGAGTACAAGTAGTGACAGCTATGGAGAAGGTAGTGCGAGTGATGGAGAAGACTAGGGTGGGACTGCTTTGATAAGGAGGTCAAGGCAGTAGCGCTAGTCATGGTAGAATGGGAATTTCAGTGGGTAGTAATAGCTAGGGTGTACCATCCAGTGCAGAGGCAGTAGTATGGGTCTTTGAAGTAGACGGGGTTCGAATGGGACAAGGAAGAGTTACTTCGCAGCAGTATATACCTGGACAGAGATTTGAACAGGTAATTTTTGTTCAGCGCTAGCCATGGCAGAGGGAATTTGAGTGGGTAGTATATAGTAGCTTGGGTATACAATCCAGTGGCAGAGGCAGTAGTGGGTCTTTGAAATACACGTAGTTTGAGTGGGACAAGGAAGAGGTGGATTAGCCTCAGTCACTTCGCAGCAGTTGACCTGGACAGAGGTTCGAACAGGTCATTTATGTTCATAATTATTTTGTGAGTATATATAAGGTACTGTACAACCATTATCACAGATGACACAAGTGTGGAGCGCCTTCAACCACTGCATCACTTCCAGAGAAAGGCAACTAAAAGAAGGGGCTTGTTTGTAGAAAAAGAAATGAAGGTGGAAAACGTCACCTTTCCTTATACGAGCACTTGTGAAAAACATCCTGCTATGTACCCTACAGATTGCTTCAAAGTTTATCACACACAAAAAAACTATTACATCTAATAATACACCAATACGTCCAGTAGTATATTATATATGCACATGTCATCATTATTGCATATTATTCATAATTATTAGGTATGTATTACTTATTCATACTTGTAACAGCAGACAAGTATGTGTATTTGATGAAGTGAATTGAAAGTGATCATACAGTCATGTTTCTCTCTCTCTTCTCCTTTCAATGCCCACCCACCTACCTGGTTGCATGCTTTGCTGAGCTTATATGCCATACAATAATACTCTATTTCACAGAAACTGTCTCTCTACAAGTATTATAAAAGAGATTTCCCGAAATAATTTTAAAGACTCATTAGGGTAGCTACTCTTTAAGTCTGGCTGAGAGAGAAATAGAATAAGGTTCGCTGGCATCTCCTCCTTTACATCTCTTCCTACCAATAGAAGGATTAGTTTCGACCTTCTGCTTTCTTGCTAAGTGTGATACGTACAGTGGGACTTTTCAGCCTGTCCAGAAGATGAGGTACATTAATACTGCTATCATCACAAACCTCTGATCAGTCATTAGACCACTATCTATTCCTGTAAGCTCTGTTTGAACAATTATTCCCAATGAAGGCTAGAGCATCTAGTCGAAACATTGAGTGAATAAATTTGAAGTTGATTATTGAGAAGGCGATTATGTTATGTCAACTGAGAGTTCATTGAGAATTTCAAAGGTATCTTCTTCGAGGCCTGCCATAGTGCTAAGTCAATGCCAATGGTTATGCAGGAGGGTTCTGTTAAAACATGACGTGCAGCTGAGTCAAGATAGTAAGCTCTTTATGCAGCCCAGCTGCTGTTTGCTGAAAATGTGTCGATGCCATCATATTGCCTAATGAGTAATGGTTCCCCAAATTTCCCCATTATTCTAGAATATTTCTCAGATTCCAGAGCACAGCTATTATTCTCCTAGCATAATCTACAGGAGCTTACTGATAGAATGATCATTTTATCCCCAGTGATTTATATCCTACAACTGGCCAGAGTGTCAAAATGCTGCTTATTGTTTAGCTTGCCATTACTCTGCTTTGTGGGTGATGGTCGAGCTGAGAAAATCTGGTTTTTGAGATTGGAAGGTAATTAGGGTGTCCTATAAGATGTACTAAATGTTTGACACATCTTAAGGCAATGAGTGCTTGGTACACACGCAACCAATAAAGAATGTGGAATAAGATTCTTTAAGCAATCAACATATTCGTAAGAATAGACATTATCCTTCTAGTGTAATTGAAGTAATCCTTCTGTGTGCTTGCCTTGAATTTGCCATGATATATACTTTCCCAAAAAGCATGAGGTAATCAGTCTTCTTGCCAACCATGTTCAAATATTAAGAAGAGACTTGTAAGTGACCCAGATAATGCTACTTATGTCTCCACAGAATATGCTTTCAAAAAATCACGGTTGAGATGGTGAGAAATTTGGTTGGTGAAGATGTGCAAAGGGAAGGTTAGTTTTCACTTCTTGCAGATGAATCAAAAGCTGTGAGCAAGAAGGAGCAGCTGCTGTGATTCTGAGGAGTGCAGATAAAAAGATACATGGGAGATGTTTATTATATTTGTGGAAGTTACAAGTTTTACCTAGCTGTTCATCCTGAATATCTACCAACTGGACCCTGCCTGCATTGTATCACAGGGGTACAATGGAGCTTCTATGAGTGAAAATATTTGGGAGAAGTTGCACCCAATTTCATTGTTATGCACACCACTCTTAACTTGATTTTGTGAAGAGGGTTCAGGCTGCTTGTGACTTTTTCTGTCTGCGAGTGTTTGTTGTTTTGTATCTACAGCCAAGTCACATGCGATCGTTGTAGCAAGACAGAGAGAATTGCATCCAGAAAAGCAGATTCATCGCAGCTACAAAGGCTCTCTGAAACATGTTGGGCATCTCGAAAAAATGCTGTGAATGCAACTATGATGACTCGGCTATTGCAAATTTGGAAGAGATCTCTAATTGTTTTGATCGAGAAAAAGCTGTTGATCAAATAGTCTTCTCCTTCATATAATTTATGATGGATACCAACCTACACTAAGTATTTGTCTGATGGCCTACAAAGCACCAAGGAGGTCTAGTTAATGTTGCTAAAACAGGGGGTCTAGTTTCTGCTACTGTGTCAAGTTTTGAAATGTTCCGTACAGTTGGTGAGGGGTAGAAAGTATACTGCTATGCTGAAAACGTGGCAGAAGGTCAATACCAATCCTTGCCTACCCTGTCAGAGACAGCTCCATCAACATTTACAGAATTATATTACCGCTGCTATTTTTACTTGATCACGGCCGATTCTTTTAACAGGCATGGAGTACAAGATCAATCTCTACTTACCTGTGATAGATTCATTCCTTGCAGAACTGATTCGACAATTTAGCCCAACCCAAAACGTTGATCTCATGCTATCTATCATCACTGTGCTGCTTTTTTCCCATCCTCTTTGCTTGAAGCCTCTAGCATGCATGACCTGGACTATGACTTGCTCTGCATGGAGTCCGAATTCAGCCTTTTTGGGGGATCCTCTTTACTTGAAGCCTCTAGCAAGCATCTATGACATGGACTATGACTCACTCTGCATGGAGTCTGAATTCAGCCTTTTGGGGGGATCCTCTTTACTTGAAGCTTGAAGCCTCTACATCTATGACATGGACTATGACTCACTCTGCATGGAGTCCGAATTCAGCCTTTTTTGTGGATCCTCTTTGCTTGAGGCCTCTAGCAAGCATGTATGACCTGGACTCACTCTGCATTGAGTCTACTCTAGCACTTTGTACTTTGGTGAACACGGGAATAACTAGAGATATTCCTGTTGAATATATAGAGCATATAGTTGAAATGTCGAGTCAATACAATTTGAAGTTGATTATTGAGAAGGTGATTTTAATAGAGATTAGAGATTTTTTTGGAGAAGTTCTACCTCTGAAGGCAGCCTTCATTACCTTTGTCAAAGCTATCCAGATAGCAGTGACAATTTGTATTAACATAACAGTGTGAAAGATACTCCAGTGGGTTGAGGTCAACCACGACAGAACAGCGACTCATGGATCTGGCAGTTTCTATTTGGGAGAAGGAACTTACCAACTATGTTTGGAAAGTGTCTTAAAGAATTTTGCATCAAGAGACAGAAATCAACAAATTATAATCAGCATGTGGCCTAATGAAGTGGGTGTGGTTAATACAAATGGCCATTACAAGTGGGCATGGCCAGGCCAAAATTTCTGTGCCCGGCACAATGAAACAACTGATCTGTTAAAAAATTAACCACGAAGACCACAAGTTTGAGTTCCCTTACCATTCAATCATCTATTTTGTTGATATAGGTCATCATGCAGGTAGGCTCCTCTAAATATTATAGCGGGTGGTGGAAGACTGCAGAAAATCGGAGCTTCTGGGGGTATCCAGGGCTTTTTCTTGTTCCTATTGTTGCATGTAGGGTCAGCTACAGTTTTGTTCAAGGGCACAGTGTAGCGCAGTTGCACACGAGAGCTCCATCAACCATACAGCAATTGTTTTGATAGACAATCAGCTACATTGCACTCCTTTACCTATTTTGGCTGTTTTGCTGAAGAAATTAGTGCTGAATTAAAAATCGATTGCTTATTGCAATGTAGTTTGGAGTCATCTGGTAGTAAAATAATGATTGAAGGACATACTATAATATGCAAGTTATGTGATAGATACATGAAATTTCACGGTCCTTGGTTGCTTTAGACTGCCAGTGTGCAAAGAATTCAAGGCATGCTTGAAGTGTTTTTGGTATAAAAGAATTGCCTAAGTCACTGTTTGTCATACTAAGAAGTTACCATGGAGCCCGAGATATAAACTTGTTTTGTTTTGTTTTAAAATGGGCCATATAGGAAGTCCTATACACTATCCTGGTACATAGATTCTTGAAAATCAATGCCGCATTTTTAATGTTTTAATGAATTGATTGTATACTACATTTGCAAAGGATTCAAGGCATGCTCGAAGTGTTTTCTGGTCAAAATCAGCTGAAGTTAATATAGTAAGGGACTACCAAAGTGAGGACCAAACCAATATAGGGCAGGGAGTGCTACACGCTACCCAATATAGATCCTAGAAGATGAATTTCAAGGTTTCCCTCTATGGTTTTTGCACATGTGGTGAGCAAAGGATTCGAGGCAGTGGGAGTCTTGTTGGAGTTGATGTCAGCTGAAACCTCATTGCTGCCGATGTTGAGATATGAGTTTTTAATTTTTACCTCTGCCATTATAGGGAGTGTTATCTGATACTCTGTGAGTTGATTAAAGGACCACAGTCAGTGTGGTCTTAACAAGACTGAGACACATCAGCAGATTTCTCATCCTAAGAACAGTATGAATCCACAATGTGCTAAGTCAGCGGTCTAGCTTTGCAGACATCAGTAGTCTTTAACATCCTTTTGGGGACATGAGGACAGAACTGTAAGATTGGGGACTGTCCTGAAGAGGAAAGATTGGCACTTATGCACACACCAAAAATATATATTCATGAATGTAGGTGTGTTAATGACCAGTGTGCATTTAACACCATTTAGCGTAAAGTTGTCCATTATCACCATTGAAATAGTGATCGCTAGCTCATTCCTACTTAACTCAACCCTTTTTAAGCATGCTCAGTAGATGGAATGAAGCACTTGCTTCAATTTAGTACCTGTGAGCAGCTTGAGCTCGGTTTGGGTAAGGTTATCAGGATTTTAGGCTGTTTTTATTTGTCGTCATTTTGCGATCCAGGCGATACGAGTTCACTTGGTGTTAGTCATGTGAGAGATAGCCTGTGCTAGCGCTGCTATTCTATTGGTGGCTGATGTGCTATTGTCTGGCTATAAAAAATTGGCTTATTCGTATTTTGTTTGTTGCAGGATGGCTGAGAAAAAAGTCCGCAGATGGAAGACGAGGACATGGTAGCGACATGTCTAGTGCTGCCTCTTGCTTCCATGTCCCTCGAAAGGCCCTAGCCGATAGGAACAAGGGTCATGTGGAACATGGCTCTAAGCCTGGTAGAAACCCAGTTCTTTCAGCAGTGGAAGAGGATGCTTTGGTTACACACATGCATGGCCAATCGTGGTTTTCCATTAACCAGAATCATGGTCTAAGCATGTGTGGGCATTAGCTAAGTGATCCGGAAATGGAGAACATTTTAATGCTGAGATCAGCCCTGGAGAATGTTGGTAAAATAATTTTAAGCAGTGTCATACTGAAATAACCTTTCGGAGATGCGATATGTTATAACGTACTCATGCCAAAGCCCTCAACCCCAGTTATACTGAGGAATATTTCACACTTCTCGGAAGATAATGGGTTAAAGAATAGACCATGGAAGTTACATAACTGTGATGAGACATTCATTACTTTAAATGAGAAAGCCGTAACACGTAGGGACACTAAAAATGTGGATTATGAACATATTCGCTGCTTTGCTCTGCATCTTCTGCTGTAATACCCCATCCACCAATGATAATTTATGCAAAATCATTTCCTGATGGTCAGTACTTCTGTGACCTTCCACACTGAAGGTGCTGCGACTGCTGCCTTCTCAGGAACTGAATCTCATTGTTCTCCCAGCAGAACTGTGATGTCAAATGCTATAAAACTCCTATTCTTTTCCCTTCCAATGTTGTGAGTGCACCTCAGGTGGCTCCCAGTATGCATTCTCCAATAACGAATGCACTTGTTATGGCAGGATTGGCACCCGAAGACTTGTCGGACATTCTCCTCACCCCCTCCAAAAGGTTCTGCTGTCACAAAGAAGCGAACAAAGTGTATAACTGGAGCGAGGAATATGACACCTTATGAGTACGTTGAGATGCTTAGAGAAGATAGGAGAAAGAAGAAAGAGGCAGAAGAATTGAAGGAAAAGAGAGAGAGGAGAGAATAAAGGAAGTAGACGAGAGGAAGAAGGAAACAGAATTGAAGAATAGGAAAAGGGAAGCAGCTATGCTGGTCCCCAGTGGTGTTCCAAGCTCGTCATTCACAGCTCCTGGCTTGATTCCGAGGTGACATTGATGATGGTGATGATGGTGTGCTCTCTGAGATTTGTCACTACACTGAACCTGATTGGCATCTGGCACTGTGTTCTGAATCGACTGTGACAAGTGTGGTGTGTGGGTGCACAATTATTGTGTCTTCCACAAAAATTACCGTTACTCGGAAATATGTGTGTGAGGATTGTCTTTACTCACTTCAAAATATCTTCATTGAATTACACATTTATGTGTGTGCATGCATGCCTATCAGGTGGAAGCATTTTTGTTGACTCTATACCAGTGTGAATCCATCTTGTCACCCTATTGTCACCACCCGATTTGGTGTACGGCAGCATATATCCCATTATCGCTGCTTGAAACTACGAATAATTTTTACTTGCTACTGAAAAAGTTTAAGTGGATGCAATGAATGGGTGATGTTGGCTGAAGGATGGGACTGTCCCTACGCGGCTGCATTGCAACCGTTCACTGCTAGTAGTTCTGAGGGTGGTGAGCAGCTGTATGAACAAAATGTGGCAATAATAGGCAAGTTTATGCTACAGTGGTGAATAGGTCTTTGGGACAAAAGTGATACCCCACAGTTTGTCTGCTGTACATACACACCTAGCTATATATATACAAATAGAAACAAACCAACAAAAGAACAGCTTACAAGAATAATCGATTGATGAGTCAAAAGGGAATACAAGCACGAGTGTACTAATGCAGACTATAATCAGTTAGAATAAGATGAACCCTTCAACACATTAATAATTATACTGACTGCTTTTTACAATGATGATTCCAAATGGTAAAGGGTCAACACAATTATATGGTACAGGGTCTCACATGTATATATGATAAAGGATATCTCCCTGGTCTATATGAAGCTTTTTTTAACTGATATATATTTTTTTAATTTAAAATATGTTCTTGTGTATCTATTACCTGGCATAGTAATTCAGTATTTGGCACAAAACTACAATGAACTTAATCTCAGCATTATTTATAGCAGCATTACTTGCCTTCACCAACTACTATGCACTTATAGTGACTGGTAAGTGTCTAGTGCATGACACTACAGCCAAGGGTGTACAGAAAATGCTTGAGGAAGAGTACCTGGGGATGTGGCCAGAGTGAGTGTATCCCAGGGATATGTTGGTGGGGCAAGTCAAACTCCCAACCCACAGCATATTATTCATGATCTTATGTATCTCCTGAAGATGCTCTGTATACACTGCAAAAATATAGAATATTGTGCTAAGGCTAAATGGTTAAAATTACTTTCTCAGTCAAACCCCTTGAATAGTTGGCGAAGTGAAGGTATATAGTAGACTCTGTTCCTAACCTAAGGAATGTGCACCTCTCAATTCCTTATAGTATAAAGCTAGTCACTTCTAGAGCTAGTCAGGAGTGCTATGCAACACCCTTCCAAGTTACTGCTAGTAATATAGTCAGGAATACTATGCAACTCACTCTTAATGTAAAACCTAATCACTGCTAACTATCTAGTAATACAGTCAGGAGTGTTATGCAACTCACTCTTAATGTAAAACCGAATCACTGCTAACTATCTAGTAATAATCTTAATGTAAAACCGTTGCTAGTTATCTAGTGATACTGTTATGCAACTCATTCCTAATATAAAACAGAGTCACTTAGCTACCTAGTAATTTACTAAGAAGTGCTATGCACCCTCCTAGCAGACTCTTCTGCAGCCAGTATATATAGAGTATAACAGTTTCCAAGGGGGTGACAGAATTTTCCAGAAGATGATATCGCTCTATGTTTTTTTGTCAAACAAGATTTCTTAGTAAATTTGATCACAGCAACAGACTTTCCTTGTGACAGGAGAATTTCTTGTAACTACGAGCTGAGGGACTCGCTAAGTCTGTAAAGCAAGGGCTGTAGTTAGGGCTAGGGCTAGGGTGTACTCTAGGTTGAGGGGTTATGGTTATTCAATAAGGCTAGGGATACTCCAGGCTATGGGCTAGGATTATTCTCGGCTAGAGGGTTTCTAGAGATAGATTATTCAGGACTATAGGGTCAGGAAATTCCCATGAGAATAAAGAGCTGTGCCAGTACTGGACATGTATTTATATACGAGAAGACTTAGGCCATGCAATGCAGCAATATCAAAATTATAAACATTAATAATGTTAGCAAGTTGTATATATCTATGCACGGTCTATGCCACAGCTGAGAATAATCTTACTATGTAATGTACATACAGTATTTTTAATCATTGTTTGGTGATGAAGGAGTTAGTTACATGACCTCTTTTCTGTCCAGTTCAATTGGATCATCTCCAGCCACAGCCATGTGGGCTTTACCTGCAAGTACAATGGTTCAGGCAATTATTCTGCAGGTAAATCCTTAGCGCTTATGTGGTTTTTAGTTCCACTGACTCTTCCGAATCAACAAGAAAATGATTGCCTACATAACTGCTAATTTGGTGCTACCAGTAATGGAGGGATGGGAGAGGGGGTGTTAGGGGTGGTGAAAGTGAGGAAATTATGATTGACAATCGCAACAACCGCCATCTTTTCCTGGCCCTTACAGTGACCAAGTAGGGGATGACATATGTTCATGTACTGAAGGCATACCAATAATAAATACTGGCAGCCTGGTTAGATTATGTATGGTGAAAGTGATCAATTGTAATTGGATGGAAGTGGTGTGGACATACATTTAGAACATGGACATGAGAAATGAAAGGTGCAAGGAATAGTTTCATCAAAATTAGACATGAAGTGGTCCCAGAAAGTATCCTTTTAATATGCAGGTCCTTTGGATAATAAGAAGCTCACTTCCTGGTTAGAAGGATTTAGGTCCTCAGTAACTGGCATGCTGTTTTACATACATATTTTTTCATATTATTTATATTCATAATGTTGTATTTTCTCTGAGCAAATAGTCCACCCACTGCAGTGCCTTGGGGCTTGCTCCCTTTTCTGAACGAACCACATATAAAGCATTTTCTAGTTGTTCGTCTTTAGCAAGGTGCATGACTTTGCGAGCTGAACTTATCCCCCGACAGGCAAGGTTGCCTGCGAACTCTCGAAGTTTGGCTTCGTTCTTTTTTATCTCCGTTATTATCAACTTCCCTACGCCTTACTCTTCCGCTAGTCCGGCTTGACTGGCTCTGGCTATTTTTGACTCGATCAACAAAACTACTCTCTTCCTTTTGCTGCGAACTGAACTAGTTTCCGCATGTAAACGGTTGACTGTGCGACCATTACCAGGTTTATTATTAATCCGAGCGTTCGAGTTCGAGGGTATACATGTACTGTATTACAATTTTTTTGAACCTGAACCCTGATCTTTAAAAAATCAATTCCTCAGAAAGTTGGATATTCAATCGGGAGAACTGGAGATTAGTGTTGAAATCGGGTGACACCCGGCAGCATCGGGGTGAGTTGGCAGGTCTGCGTCATGTGTGAATTGTTTGACTTGTGCTCATGTGTGAAGTGTTTGACTTGTGCTCATGTGTGAAGTGTTTGACTTGTGCTCATGTGTGAAGTGTTTGACTTGTGCTCATGTGTGAAGTGCTTGACTTGTGCTCATGTGTGAAGTGTTTGACTTGTTCTCATGGGTGAAGTGCTTGACTTGTGCTCATGTGTGAAGTGTTTGACTTGTGCTCATGTGTGAAGTGCTTGACTTGTGCTCATGTGTGAAGTGTTTGACTTGTGCTCATGTGTGAAGTGTTTGACTTGTGCTCATGTGTGAAGTGCTTGACTTGTGCTCATGTGTGAAATATTTGACTTGTGCTCATGTGTGAAGTGTTTGACTTGTGCTCATGTGTGAAGTGCTTGACTTGTGCTCATGTGTGAAGTGTTTGACTTGTGCTCATGTGTGAAGTGTTTGACTTGTGCTCATGTGTGAAGTGTTTGACTTGTGCTCATGTGTGAAGTGTTTGACTTGTGCTCATGTGTGAAGTGCTTGACTTGTGCTCATGTGTGAAGTGTTTGACTTGTGCTCATGTGTGAAGTGCTTGACTTGTGCTCATGTGTGAAGTGTTTGACTTGTGCTCATGTGTGAAGTGCTTGACTTGTGCTCATGTGTGAAGTGCTTGACTTGTGCTCATGTGTGAAGTGTTTGACTTGTGCTCATGTGTGAAGTGTTTGACTTGTGCTCATGTGTGAAGTGTTTGACTTGTGCTCATGTGTGAAGTGTTTGACTTGTGCTCATGTGTGAAGTGTTTGACTTGTGCTCATGTGTGAAGTGTTTGACTTGTGCTCAAGTGTGTAGTGTTTGACTTGTGCTCATGTGTGAAGTGTTTGACTTGTGCTCATGTGTGAAGTGCTTGACTTGTGCTCATGTGTGAAGTGTTTGACTTGTGCTCATGTGTGAAGTGTTTGACTTGTGCTCATGTGTGAAGTGCTTGACTTGTGCTCATGTGTGAAGTGCTTGACTTGTGCTCATGTGTGAAGTGCTTGACTTGTGCTCATGTGTGAAGTGCTTGACTTGTGCTCATGTGTGAAGTGTTTGACTTGTGCTCATGTGTGAAGTGTTTGACTTGTGCTCATGTGTGAAGTGTTTGACTTGTGCTCATGTGTGAAGTGTTTGACTTGTGCTCATGTGTGAAGTGCTTGACTTGTGCTCATGTGTGAAGTGTTTGACTTGTGCTCATGTGTGAAGTGTTTGACTTGTGCTCATGTGTGAAGTGCTTGACTTGTGCTCATGTGTGAAGTGCTTGACTTGTGCTCATGTGTGAAGTGTTAGACTTGTGCTCATGTGTGAAGTGCTTGACTTGTGCTCATGTGTGAAGTGTTTGACTTGTGCTCATGTGTGAAGTGTTTGACTTGTGCTCATGTGTGAAGTGCTTGACTTGTGCTCATGTGTGAAGTGCTTGACTTGTGCTCATGTGTGAAGTGCTTGACTTGTGCTCATGTGTGAAGTGCTTGACTTGTGCTCATGTGTGAAGTATTTGGGTGGGTACATGCATTACGTTTGCAATGATGCTAGTTTGTGTGCAATGAATTGTTACAGTGCCGAATAGCGTGACATTTTTGATAGTGTTAATCACGTCTTTCAAGATGTCAAGACGAAGAGAAGCTAGGCATGAGTTTGGTTCCAATTATGCACTACACAGTCCACAATTATCTCCTCAATGACAGTTGGTATGTGTATGTGAAAATCAACCCCCCCAAAACATCGCACTATATGGTAATAACTTTACTTTTGGTTGGTCTGCAAAGATAGATCCTGGCCAGGATGGCAAGCGCCAACAGCAGGGCCAGCAGCAGCACCCCTGCTGCAGCTGCCAGTGCAGCTACGAGCACCACATCTGTAATAATAATAACAGGAGGAGGGAGGGGGTGCTATAATTAGAACAGTTACAAGATGCCTTTTCATTTGTCCAAGTCAATAGCTGCAGCCGATGTTTTGCTGAAGAAATCAACTTTAGATCTCTTGCAGAAGATGTATTATCAGAGGACCGGTGTGTTATCAGAGGACTGGTATTTATCATATGTAACATTGTTTTATCAGAGGACTTGTGTATTTTCAGAGGACTGGTGTTTTATCATATGGTAATATCATAACATTCGAACTTGGCTTGTATGCAACACATTTTATGGCAGAATGCTATCACAAGTTTTATTGTATGGCAGAATTCTTTCACAATATTTGAATATTTTGGTGAGGCAGAATGATCAGAAACACGCACATACAGTTTGGAGCTGATTGGACTTGTAGAGTTGCTGCAAGTCATTGCTCCAAACAAACATAAAATGAAACTGTTTGCATGCTAGCAAGTGAAACCCACCGATATTTATTTTGATACTGATGGAGATTGTTACTCAGTTTTGGCTAGATTTGGCTGGATTTGCCAATTCAGAATCTGTGTCTTCTACTCACTTCTTTTCTTTCTCTGACTTCATTCCTCATCCTTACCTCATATCTTTATCATCTCATCAACATTTGTTCCCTATATTAACCTAGTGTTATTTTTTAAAAAATTAAAAAAATTGCACACACAGAAGTCCTCGCTGGACACTAAAGTGTTTGCATGTAGGATAGGCAAAAGAATTCCAGAATTTTAGTGTTCCCCATAGATCACAGTACAGTGGCTACTAGTGTGGAGAGTGGTGTCTATGTACCTAACATGCTGGATGGTATGTTATAATAGTGGTCTTGGGGACCAAACGTCTAGTGCTAATTGTGGCTAAGTGATAAAAATGGCTGCATGGCTAAATGTTAATTGGTGAGTACAGCCACATAGTTCCACACCTCACACAACTTGTGAGCCTGATATAAAAGTGGGAAGTGTAACCAGCCCTTATCAACTGCAGCAATTTATACGATTTCCACCTCCAATTACGAGTATTTATCCAGCCTTGTGTGCAAAGAACTTAGCTCTACTGGTTGTTAAGCAGGTGTGCACCAACTTCTTGTTAAAGCATCTAATTTACTGTTGGTTCTATATAGCCTCAGGATGTTTACTACTGATTGTGTCTCCTACTCGAGAGTCAGCCTTTTACTTCCACACTAACGACCAGACAAATTTTTAAATGGGATGTCCAACTATTCACCTTCCTTTCTAGCTAGCCTTGCTACACTTGGCACATCCCTTATATCGCAGATGAGCATTAGCGAATGCTATGCATCACAAGCACCGGGCATGACAACCAGCAGTATTATGGGATGTTAATTTAAGCATAAGGTCAATTACCATAATTAATTATCAAGTGCATTTATGGTGAAGCTAATGAACTCCTAACTACAAATATATCCACACATATTTTTAATGGGATGCTTAAGTGCTGACACACAGTTATGAAAAAGGGAAAGAGGGTTTCTGGCATTACTTTATTTCACTTACCACTAAGTGCACACTGAGTTGAAGTAGAAGGAACTAGAAAAAGATGGAGTCAATAGTGAACATCAGGTATTAGTATACAATGCTGCTGCTGCTGCTGCTACTACTACTACTACTACTACTACTGCTGATACACTAATACTACTAATATTAATAATAATAATAGTATTAATTGTAATAATAATAACAACAATAACAACAATAAAAATAATAATAACAACAACAACAATAATAAATGCATATAATTCGCTGCTAAACAGGTAACTTATCGCTTGTATATATTCAGTAAGAAAGAAAATGGATGCCTAGTAACTGACCAGCAACTCAGCTGAAAACACTTCCAGTGCCTTGAACCCTTCGCTCCCACGAGTTATAAAAGTGTAATTAAAAAAACAACCTTGGAATTCATCTTCAAGGATCTATCTTTCTCCCTATCTCTCTGTCTTTGTTTATTCCTCTTTGTTTATTCCTCTCACATGATTAGTATATCAAAGTAACAGTTTATCGATACCAGAAGACTGTCTATGACTACTCGATTTAAGGGGGATAACCCTTGGGTAATGGTCATTCTGATCAAGGACTTGGTAGTAGTTTCATAGGAGCACTGCTGTTGGGATCCACCCAGCATTGCAGCAAACCTTGACCTCAGCCCTTGCCAAATCCAGAATAGAACAGTGTAACTGTTAACTAAGTACGCGATAACAATAAAATATATTTAAAAATGTTAGATTAATTATTATATTATTTATTTTTATTCTTGTTCTACAACTGTTGGAAGCTACCTACAGCTTTCTCTTTCACTGTACGTGAATTAACTTATAATTATTAGATGATCTACAATTGCAGGAAGCTTTCACTGTTTAAAAACTAATTATGAATTACTTGAACTACTATTATGTATGATGCAACATGGTGGCAAACCTCCTGATTGTCTGTGTGGAAACACCTGATCGGTCAGAGGTTACATCATTATCAGAGACATTCCAATATATGTATGTATGTATACTCTGAGATAGACTGCTGTGAGACATCAAAGACTCTAACTGTAAGTTATTCGAAATATAATCAATCTTTTACCTATATTCCTATTGAGAACACAGCCTTACAACAAGGCATTCTGGACAAACCAAAAAACTGCATCATTATACAGGAGGGGGGGGGGGGGGGGGGTCACCTTCTCATTCATAAGAACATAAATAGGTTGGCCAGTCAAAAAAGAAGAATGTTGCCATAGATATCACAACCATTTTGATGATCCTTTACCATGAATCAGAACCAGTCCAGAATAGACATGTTGACGCTTGCCTAGTGGTGAGCACCTAACAACTTCATAAACCAAACAGCAAATGTTTTGGTAGACGATCAACTACAACCTCCTGGAGTTGGTAACAGTTTCCCAGGAGTGAGAATTCCACAAACCAAACAGTTGAAGTTAGTGCAGGTGGTCATTTGTTCTGGTCATATGGCCTAAATGGGTACAGTCCATAATGGCACAAGGCATGGCAGGTGCAGATTTGCATAGGGTACAGTAGATCCTCACATAACCAGATCTCACTGATCCGGCTTCTCAAGTTTATCCGCAAGTACTGCAGTCTTGTTAATTAAAACAGCACATTGTTATGTATGTAGTACCTGACCTAGCAGTGCTTGGCCAACTAGAACAACATTGCAGCTACAATGACCTCAATAATGGGGCAACTTGCTCTTTTGATGTTTCGACTAAATGCTCTACCCTTCATCAGCTGTCAGCTAAATTCACATGTACAGTTGTAAAAAGATCAAGGATCAGTTTAGCCTTTAGCTGTGGCATGCAAACTTAAAACAGTGCTATATACTACGCTCACTTGTTGACCGCAAGAATGTATATGTAACCACTGCTTCTCATATACAGAAGTCTCAAACAGGGTTGGTTGCCATGGAATTTGGATATGCAAGAGTCTACTGAACAACAAAAAGAATCAAGTTCGAGTATTTCAAAGTTCTGGAGACCCAGAAACTTGGAGTTGTACTTTGCAAGTAGTTCAGTTTTATACCACTCAAGTAGAAGTAATAACATAACAAACAAACAAACAAACAAACAAACAAACAAACAAACAAACAAACAAGAGCATTTTTTTTGTTGAGACAAAGACATTCTTTCAAAAAGAAAGGAAACAAGACTGTACCAATTTGGGACACACCAAATAGATGACCCTTTACCATTTATTTTCAAAATTGGTGTACAGGGGGTTAAAAAGGAAAGGTTTGTCTATTTGTATATTGGTACAGCCTTATTTCCTTCCTTCTTTGATTTCACCCCCCCCCCCCCCCCCCCCATTTTTTTATAGTTCTTGTATAATTGTAGTGTCAAAAGAGCTTCTTTTTTATTATTAAGATTATCTGTAAACATGTGTAGATATGTGCTTGCTTACCTTCAAGTGTGGACTGTGTGGAAGAGGTAGCTTCTATTAAAAACACAATTAAAAAAAATACATGTGATGAAGTAATTATATTTGCAGGCTTTATACGGCCGACCAGCAATGCTATTAAACTTGGCTACCATATTAACCTGTCAGGCATGGCTCACTCTGCCAATTGCTGTGGTAAAGGGAGATCATTTTTTTACATCAAGCCCCCCTCCCCCTAATTTTGGATGCATATGGTTTAAAAGGAAACAGTCGGAGAAATTAAAAAATAACTATCAACTATGTGGAAGTTATATGTATGCACAATTTCCCCCCACCCCCTCCCTCCCATATTTTTGATGTTGACCTGAGACCCCAACCTGACCAATATATCTGTAAATTTGGCAGTTAAAAATTTAACATTAATTATTGGATTAAATATAACCTGGATAAGCCCAGAAAATTTCTATGTCCAGACAAAACTTGAATTCTGATTTGATGGGCTGAGCTAGAAAACAAACAAACTAAATGGCAACTGCCAGAAGGAACAGCCTCTTCCGGACTTAATTTACTGTTGTTTCTGGAAGCCTTTATGTGGACAAAATCTGTACAGCACCTATCCCTAACTGAAATTGCTATGAATATCTCCAATTTGGACGGTATTTCTTTCTGAAAATTTTGTTCTAGAGGTGAGCAATATAGCATGAACCTCATTTTTTTCTTACAACCTCAATGGAGCTATTAAACTCCAGCTTAAGTACATGCATAATGAACAGTTTGTTTCCAAGAAATAAATGTCGTAGTTTAAGTGTTGTAGTTATAAGAAACTACAAATGAAGTCAGTGGCATCCAATTAATTAAATCTGGAGCAAAGCAGACATCAATGCCCAATAGGGCAAAAAAAAAGCAAAAAAGGAATTTGGTATATATATATATATACCAGAAAAAATGCAGTCAATATTATACACATCAGTATATATATTGAATACCATCTGTCATCATGGTAGTAGTGCCAAGTGAATCCAACAGTGCTCCTGTGCAGAATAAGATAATACAGATTATAAATATGATGCATATATATGTATATATATATATTATATCAATACTATACTGAGGTTTTCAAATTCATGGGGGTATCTGCCATACTTGTGTTAAGTGATAGTTGAGTTGAGAAGGGTCAGTTCCTGAATTACTAACAGTTACAACTCTAATATGATGGAAGATGGAATCATTGCAGATATTTAGGTGTGCGGAGATTAGGAGAGTACTCCAATGCTATTACACACTGACACATTTATCATGCATATTTATATTACACTGATAGCACAACGACTGGTTCTGCTCTAGCCTTTGGAAATAACAAATCTCATTATCTTAGTCTACTTATGCACCTGGAACTATGGCTCCTTTGGTGACCACCACACCCATGGTCTCGGCCGACACTGCCAGTCCATAGTTGCCATTGTTATCTGTGAGATTAAGATCTAGCACATCCACTTGGAAAAACAGCTCTACGGGTTGGCCAGAATATAACAAGGACTTGGTCACCAGTGTTTCATTACTACTTTCCCGAGAAATTTTCACGGTAATATTTCCAGATTGAAATTCACAGAGTGCTGGAGGCTATAATAACAACAACAATAATAATATTTAATAACAATAAATAAATTAATAATAATAACAATAACAACAACACCACCAACAACAATGATACTATTATAATTAAAAGCAACAATAAGATGTGCAGTACACACGAAAAAGATCAGCAAAGATTACAATATGTACTACAACTCCTTGCCCCTTCCCACCTCTTCCACTTTCTCTTTTTTTACACTGTCAGTTTGGACTATATAACACGTAAAGCATTTTAGGGAGCTGTATCTAAACCTGGAGGATAATTGCTGGGCATGTAAGTTCTGGAGCTTGTAAAATATTGTTTGTAATAATGTGAAACAATCACAAAGAGGGGAAATGGAAGAAAGGGATGGGGCATATCAATATCAGAATCTAGAATTAATGATTCTGGTTATTAATTCGTAATTAATAACCAGTTAATTGGAGGGTGTGGGGACTAAAAGCTCTTATCAGATTGGAAATAGAACTTCTAGGTTGATATTTACAATGATTTTATCAATGATCAGCTTGAAGTTTATTTTCTCGAGATTACTCTTGATAACGGCTAGAGCATCTAGTCTATTCTTGATGAAGGCTAGACATTATTCCTGATGAAGGCTAGAGCATCTAGTTGAATTAATCCTGATGAAGGCTAGAGCATCTAGTTGAATTATTCCTGATGAAGGCTAGAGCATCTAGTTGAATTATTCCTGATGAAGGCTAGAGCATCTAGCCTATTCTTGATGAAGGCTAGAGCATCTAGTCATTATTCAGGATGAAGGCTATAGCATCGAGTTGAAATGTCGATAGAGTAAACAAGTCGAAAGTCATTGTAATTTGTTATGTCCACTGAGATTGAAAAAAATTCCCCAAAAGAGTTCAACTAGTGCCAATGATTAAATGAAGGTTATAAGTGTACTTATCTTGAATGCAACTCGGAGTGATTACTAGGTTGGCACGTAATGCATTTACAATGCAACATGTCCTTTAACTAATAGTTGTAATAATGATAGCAAAGACTGGAGTCGTGGGTTGTGTTCACTTCTCTCAATGTAAGCTCAGGATATCTGGAATTGAGCAGTTTATAAGTCAACACAATTCAATCGACCAGCAGTTCAGCACTGACAATGCAGTGGAGCGCATGGCAGTTGGTTGCAGTGGAGCTATGAATCCAATATAAGCTCACACTGTGTTTGGGTACAAAATGAGTACGACAATTATCCATTGTCTAGGTGTGTGTCTCTAGCCAATGTTTCAGAAGGTCAAGCTTCAAGAACAGCATTATTGCACAAGTGCATGTCTTGTTGATGTCTGATGACATTATTGTGCTGTGTGTCTATACATCATGCTGACAGGGTTATTGGAAACTACTGCCTCCTCTGATGCACTGTTGCTGTGCAGCATTCATTATGAATAGCTACATAACATATATTCTCTACAGGCAACCATATGAGCACAAAGGAATATGAAGCACAATTTTTCACTTCGTGTATCGAACAAAAACTACAGCCTTGACCACTGACTAATGGGGAAGCTTTTATTTAAAAAAATCCTTACTGTGTGAGGTCTAAGGTACCTCACAGGATAACTAATTGACCACCATAAGCACCACCTACATGCACTAACTTGGACATTGCTCGCAAAAACAAATCATAGATAAAAGAACCACATGTGCTAAAGATCAGATGTTTTCATCTGCACATGCCCAGTGCACTCCTCTATCTGAGTCACAACACTTTGAGAGCAATTTTTAAAAAAATTTAAAAACACACCCCCAAACTGCTTCCCTGAACTATATATTCCTGGCCTGTATTTTCTGGAATTTCTTCATTGAAGGAAAGCTGTACAGGCACCTATGCTTGCCGGGAATTGTTCTGAATCCCTTCAATTTTGAGAAAGAAGTCATTCCTGAGGATTTCATTGCTCTAAGTTTGGTCATAGACATTAAGCGTTGTAGTGCTGCATAGCTTCTGCTCACTTGCCTCAATGGAGCATATTCTCATACCAAACCAAAGCCTATTGTATTTGCACTTGACAACTCATTCTTGAAAAAAAAGTTATAGCCATAAGTTTAAAAACAACAAATGAAATGGGTAGTCAATTGGATAAGCAATTTACAAAACAACAACCTTAACTTACTAATTGAATTCATAGATGTAGTAATTGAATTCAGTCTTACCTCTACTCTGATGTTGAGTTGTGAGCTGCCACTAACTGCAACAGCTCTCACATTACCAATGGCACCAGGAACTGCACAAATTATATGAAGAGGATACATGTATCTTTAAGAGTGCCTCTAATAACATGAGATCAGAGGGAGGTTGTTTGTGTCTGCAAATTCAACATAGCACTATGCTCCATAACATACAAATATTTTCAGCAGATTTTTCTTTTTTGGTTTAAGTTGAAATGTTTGGCAATAGAAACGGAAAGTTAATCGAAAGACAAAATCTACAATGTTTTCATGTAATAACAAAAATATTATTTACAACTTGGTGTGTGTGTGTGTGTGTATGGTGTGCATTGTGTGCATGCAAATGGTATGTATCAAATTCAAAAGAGCATTACACACATAAATAATACAATACCCTTACAACATAAAAATGGGTTGTATTGACATAATAATGGACATAGTAATAAGGTGTTTTAACACACTAATGGATGATATTATGTATACCACATGCTTGCGTGGTGTGTGCACATGTCAGAGCCTCACATCTGGGTATTTTGATTCTTGACTCCGCTGGCTGGCTCCAACCCAAGTCACTGATGGCTAGCACCTCGACCAGCACAGCCTCACACGAGTCCCTCACCTCAGTGGACATGGTGTATATGTGGGAGTATCCGCTATTCTGCAGGTCAGATTTAACCACAAGTATGCATGCTTCCTCATCGAGTGACAATTATTGTGTCAATATGATAAATGTGATTTCAATTTTTTTGTTGTCCCTAGAGCTATTGCATTGTCCATCTGCTCTACCTAGACCCCTCCATTATCACCAAGACCCCTCCATTATCACCTGCTCTATCTAGACCCCTCCATTATCACCTGCTCTATCTAGACCCCTCCATTATCACCTGCTCTATCTAGACCCCTCCATTATCACCTGCTCTACCTAGACCTCTCCACTATCACCTGCTCTATTTAGACCCCTCCATTATCACCTGCTCTATCTAGACCTCTCCATTATCACCTGCTCTACCCAGACCTCACCACATCACCTGGAAATTGCTTATCATCATGCCTAGTTCATGAATGATATGGGGTGAAGCTACTGAGTGATTCACCTGTAGTTAGTATGAAGCAAAAGCTGTGCGAGCATTTTAATTGTGTTAAGCATGCGACTCGGTTGCATAACCATATTAAAATATTATTGTGCATGCGCATAATTAGCCGCATGCAGAGTGCAGAAGAAGTTTTTTTCTATATCTATCAAATGCATTTAGTGGATACTTCAAGAAGAAAACCATCCCTCCAACAGCTGAACAAACTGAGTTGGAGGAAAGATACTGAAAAAGGTACAAACACGTGGAGACAGTTCTGGATGGCTCTTCTCATGGCTAGAAGAAAAGGAAGCCTGCAGAAGCACTCGAGGCAATACACACTTTTTGAGTCATCCTGAGATTAGCAAGAATGGTAATTCTTGGAGGTGGAATCACTGATGCTATATTTATTATACGAACAATAGCTAATGAAGAGGATCCTTTTAATGGACTGACATCAAATTCAGATTAGTATTAGATTACAATAACCTTTTCAATAATCAACTTGAAATTGAATTATCTCGACAGTATGACTATATAGATGCTCTAGCCTTCATCAGGAATAGTATTAGATTATTTTTTGACACTCAACTTGATCATGTGACATTCAAACCGATTTTTTTAATGGTCATAATATGTAATTATCATTAATATTATAGCTGTGATCTGATCACTCTCAACTTCAATTCTATTTGCTCGGATCCTTGCATTTCTTACTTTAAAGCTAGACCTGAGCATGCTTAAAGTATGGTCCCTGCCAGTACATGTATTATGTAAAACACAAACACACACAATTACCACAAATATTCATTACAAAGAAATACATATTTTTAACCTATATCCAAGAACCCTTGAATTAACATGAATTTTATTTAATTTTGAAGGCATTTTCAACCCAAAATGCATGAAATTATTATAACATGAATTTCATGATTTACGGTGCATATTTTCCTATAGGGAGTCGACTGATATTTCTATTGCTACTATTATTTCCAATGTCAGTTTTTTAGTCTTCCACCTTGTCAGTATATTGGACACCTCCCTCTTTGTGATATGCCATACTTATAACCACCAGTATTTTTATAGCTTGCTAAGCACACTGTGAAATATATCCTTCGACACTTAAAGAGCAGATGCATAGGAGGTATGTAGAATAAGTTATAGGTCCTTGAAGTGTGTGCATCCGGTGGTTTTTGCCAGAGCTTAATGTCTTCCTTCATGGAATACTCCCTATACCTGAGAATTGGCCAAACAGAAAGATAAACTCTGAGACCAAATGATGCACAGCAACAAGAAGGCCCTGCTTGCAGCAGCCCAGCCAGGAACAGCTCAGGCATTATAAAGGGCCTTTAACTTTATAAGTAATGTGTTTCCTCCTGTGGTACCCATGGGTACAAATAGTTTCAGGCATCCTAACAGAGAGAACACTAAAGGAGGACCAATACACAATGGCTCCTCCCGATTTTTGTTGAGCTTGATCCAACAAAATGCTAACATAAAGAAACTGAATTTGTGAGAAAAATAGCGGCTAGGCCCTGAACAAACTTGGAAACAAAGTTTGCTAGTGCTTAGTCATCAACTAGTATTTCAGTTCTTTCATTTATCATCGAGGTCCAAGAAATAATCACTAGAAACTTTACAATCGTCACTTTTCAGCTGAAACTTTCTTGTAGCAAAGTTTGCTTTTCTAGAACTCATGCCCGATCATCCTTCATGCATTTATATATTATAGGACAGGTTATTGCAGAGTCAGCATCTTACTCTCTCTCTATATATATATATATTAACTAAGTGGAGCAATGATTGCCAGGTTGAGAAGATTATTATGATTTGTCAGGTATTGTGACAGCTATTAAATTCCATAAAGACTTCCTGGGTCTTATGCGACAAGATATAGGCCAGCTAATAAAGTGAACCATTCCAACATAATTATGCATAAATGTACTGACAGAAAACTCGATTGCTACTACAATCTTCACACATGTGCAGCGTGGAGTAAAATGTAATTGAATAAATTCATAACAAAAATATACATATATTCATAGTTACCAGAGAGTTGGAGGGTTGCGATTGTGTTCTGTCACCATTGATGTCCCTCTCTGTGATGATATAGATCACGACGTTATGTCCCGGCCAAGTGAATGGCTCGTCCCATGTTATTGAGATTGAATCATTTTGAGTGTCAGTATTGAGCCCAGGAGGAAGAGGAGGGCCTAATATAATGTCATGTGATAAGTGTGTGACTACTATTTTACATCATGTGATGATATAGTGACATCGTGGTGTTGTGTCACTTTCATGTGATTCTGTCACATGGAAGCATCATGTGATGTCATGGCAATATAGGCATCGTGTGATGTCACATGATTTTATTATAACGAATAATCATTAGCATGTGAGGACACTTCATATTTTTTTTTACCATTTCAATTAACCATCTTAATGAATTTACTCTCCTCATTGCTGTTGTTGTTGTTGTTGGTGGTGGTAGTGGTGGTGGTGTGTGTGTGTGTGTGTGTGTGTGAGAGTGTGTGTGTCTACGTATGTGTGTCTGGTGCATGCATGTGTGTGTATATGTGTGTGTGCATACTCTAGAGGAGCACCATACTAACTTAGTTGCTGTTCTGCTATGTTCTTGCTATGTGGATAGAAGCAATAGCATAGATGCTATGGCTGCATAAAAAGCTCTAGTCTTCATGTTGGAAAATCACTAGAGTGGTAGGTAGCACGTTTAACTCAAGTCATTTGTTCTTGTTCTACATGCATCTAGCACCAGAGTTAGATATGTCTAGACATATCAAAGGGCATTCCCAAGAGTATACCCCTAGTTTTTAATCATTTATTAGATAACAACACCTGACAACTGCGTCAATAAAGTCTCTAGCATTATAACCTTCATACTAGTTTTGAATAGTCTATTAGATAGCACACCTGACAACTGCTTCAATAAATATAACCTTCATCCTAGTTCTAGTAGATAGCAACACCTAGACAACTGCTCCAATAAAGCATCTAGCATTATAACCTTCACCCTTAGATAACAACACCTGACAACTGCATTATAACCTTTATCCTAGTTTATAATAGTCTAATAGTTAACAATACCTGACAACTGCTTCAATAAAGTCTCTCGCACATACACTAACCTTAACTCTTTAATGGCTATAGATGTCCATGCACTTTGAATATTCATAACAAATCAATCGTTGAGTTATATAAACAAACTACGCACATATTAATGAAAGTTCTCAGCACACTGATAGGCCTTGGATGGGTGACTAATGCATACCTCCATAGCATGGGCCACTTTTGGGAAAATAATAGCATTTTACAATTTATTTTGGTTTTTGTTTATTTGGAAACAGCTTCCGCATGAGGGGAATTTACCAACGTTACAAGGGGGATTTACCAATGTTACGAGGGGGAAATTACAGCTAATGCATTCAAAGAGTTAAAAACACACAGAGATTTGTGATGGTATGCCTGAGAAGTGCAACTCCTACACCCACCACTAAAATGCCTACCAAGTTTCCATGTGCTTGGGGAATGTAACTAGCAGGAATACTTCATCCTAATTGGCATGAAACTACAGTCATGTCACACAAGTCTATGCTAAAGAATCCAGACCTCTTTCTCCACCTGCTCTTTGACAGAGATGGAAGGGGTTATTGGGAGCTTGGAAAGGAGGCCAAAGTGCTGGGGGATTGTTGGGGGTGGGTGGGGCCGGGTTGGCAGATGGGAAAGGAAGAATTTGTGAACTATATTAAATATTTTTCATTTTCTATTATATCTCCCACATAAAGCAGTTAATATATTATATCCATGCAGGCAAGTTTCACATTCTCAAATACAGTGGATTTTTCCAAAGAACACCACTATGTAGCCATTACAAAAAGCTATGCTAAAGCTGGCATAGTGAAATAATGTAACTCAAGCTCTTTGTTAGTGAGGTTGTATCTAAGCCTACTCTACTAGAGGAAACAAGATGGTTGCTGAAATGGCTGAGTCAAGTGCTGTAAATGTTCAGCTTTCAACAAAAAAACCCAAGGGTGAGTAGCCATAGCTAGTTAGACAAAAGCTACTAACCTTCAGAAAACATCAATCCAAACAACAAGCATCCTGATGAAGGCTAGTCGAAACATCGAGAGAATACAATTTGCAGTTGGTTATGATAAGCTTATTATGTCAACTGAGAGTTCACTGAGAAAATGGTGTTTTCTCTTGATCACCTGACATATAAAACAGCTCATAGGCATGTACACCATACCTAAACCAGTCCAGGTTGATCCTGGCTATCTGTTGAAGTGGTTCACAATTTTTGACATTGTGTGTATGTGCAGAAGACATTCAAAATCTGTTAGGAAAATATTTCCTCTGGTGTTCTGCAGTGTATACAGGTGCTTAATAACCAAGCCACTCCAAAATTCATGCCAGACTTTAGAATATGTATTGGTATGTCGATACATAGAGAGCCAGTTAGCAGACAGGCAGGTAGGCAGTCAGACAAGCAGGTAGGCAGTCAGGTGGACTGTCAGGCAGGTAGGCAGTCAGACAGGTAGACTGTCAGGCAGGTAGAGAGGAACAGACAGACTTACTATGCTCTGCTATGAATTTAGCTAATAACACAGCTCATGCCTAGAGTCTAGCTTAAGTTGAGCCTAGCTATGTACTGAATGCTGGTAACTCATGGTAATGGAGAATGCTACTAATGGAGCCACTATATTGGCGGATAAAATCAACTCAGGCTATTTTATTTTAAGTGCTCTAAGTGCACTCTGGCAACTCATTAATAATTAGTCTAGTACAGGAACAAAAATGTTTTTTAACTAAACTACTAATTAGATGGACTAGTCAAAAAAGAAAAGGTCCAAAACTGTACACATGTAAACCAAAGCAATCCTTACCTTTTAATTCATATACCAATCATTGGTACGTATAAATCGGTATGCAGTCATCAAGTTCATTGACAAGGTATTGGACAAAATATGTATATCATTCTTCTCAAATCTTACACTCAATTTAACATCTGCTACATACCTTATAGAGATGTTAGATCATAGATTCCTACATTTTCTTAGTGATGTCATTGCTTCATTAACTTTCACCCGACATAGTGGACATGGAATCTACATTCTATAGCATGTTCTGCAACTATCTAATTGTCAGCCATCACAGAGAATGTGAAGCTGATCAAATGCAACAAGTGCATGTGACACAACATTCTAACTAGACAAGTTACATCGGTGCACTGATCGATCGGCGACTTATGACCTATTGTGGTGAAGTGAAATGCTCTACCATGGTTTAATGGTTTCTTAACCTTTGGTTATATATTGTAAGTATATTATATGCTGTCACACACAATATTGGAAAGTGCAGTAACAATCCCTTTATTCAACTGAATCACTTTTTAAAAAGCAAGATGGCAGAACCCCACAAAACCAAGTTATATACATCAGCTAAAACTCACATTCACAGCAGCTTCTTAGCTGCGCAAATACTTATAATAATAGTAATACTGGTTTTAGCTGTGCCATTAACTTTTAAATTACCCTTGTGCCTTGAATCCTTCATTAAAGTAGTAAACCCCAGACCAAAAAACACATTGTGTGATTAAAAAAAACCTGAAATTCATCTTCAAGGATCACTCTTTTCCCAACTCTCGAACTCTAGAACCAGCAAACTCCAAATGTTCCAATGCCTTGCAAAGACTCATCTATTTTTCCATTGTAGAAAAGAGGTGTGAGTACACTTTCAGTGAAATGGTCAGGCTAGCTCAGCAAGCTGTTTTATAATGGATAAAGATCTTAATTTTCGAAAACATGACCCAAGCTATGCTATCAAGTGAACCCTTCACTTAAATATCAACTGCACCTTGCACAGTCTCTTCCAGGGCTTCATCTCTGAATCTGGAAATCCATAGATGCGGAAAGCAACACGGACACTTCTGTTTATGAGAACCATACTGAATTACTTCGCTTTTGAGAAAGATAGGCATGGATTGATTCCTTTGCTATCATGTAATGGTGCATAGCTATTATTTACCTATATCAATCTAAATCCGGCTGTATCTGACCCTATATGGCTACAGTCAACAACAGCAACAAGATGTGGTTTGTGTTGATATTTGTGGTAGACAATGTGGTGATTAGTAGAGTCAACAACAGCAACAAGATGTGGTTTGTGTTGATATTTGTAGAGACAATGTGGTGTAGATTAGTAGAGTCAGCAACGGCAACAAGTGGCAGGTGTTGATATGTGTATGTACAAGAACAGTAAACAAAGTTAGAAAAAGTGTTTTAAAAGGCTTGGAAACCCTGAAGCTTATACTAGGAATAGTCTTCCACTGCTCAACTATGATGTGCAGAATAAAACTGGGGTACAAAATAACAACATTCAAAACCTAGGCCTTAATGTTGGATCGTCATATTTTTCTCAAAAAAATCTAAGGTTCTGACAGGCTCACTATGTCCCAGTAAAGGCCTGTTCATGTGAGGGTTAAGTCACCATGAGGAAATAATGAAAAATTGTCCTTATGCAATTGTTGATTGACTGTATTGATGTCTCTAGTTCTACATGCTATATTCAAATTATAAACTCTCCTCTCCAAGCACTCAAGAGAAATGGCCTTTTCTCTTTGGGGAGTAAGTTGCAGATAAATAAATGATAATGTTTCGAAGGTCAATGCAGGAAAAAAAAACTTTTTTGCACTGCCATGGCTGAAAACTCTACACCCAAGCCATAGTTTTAGAAGCAGTGTAGTAGAACTAAAATCTCAAGTAGCAGGGGCGTACCCAGGATTTAGAGAGGGGTGGGGGGGGGGGGGGGGGGGTGCTCTCTCCAAGGCCTTTGTAGTCAAAACCAAATAGAATAGGGTATATAGCTCAATTAAGTGTATTGCTGCATGCGGAAAACCAATTTGTGATCAGAATGGCTGGCACCAATAAAAATATATATCTTAGAAATATGTCCATATAGCTAACCGATCAAATCACCGGTATTTACATTATATAAAGTACATCATATGACAAAAATAAATGATTAATGGGACTAGTTGAGAGGATTGAGTAGCAGCATTCTCCGTGGCTTAAGTTTTGCAAATCAGTCTATGACGTTATCAAGGTTTATGCTGTCAGAAATGTCTCTATGACAGAAGAGCAGAAGAAGGGCATTAAGTCGGTTCTCTGTCATTGCATTTCTGAAGTCAATTCTCTGCTTCTTTTTCGGTGGTGAGATGTATATAGTTGGCAGCTCAAATAAAAAATCAACCACACAGTCGAGGCTTTGTTGCATGTTACACTGTTACAGGAATTTTTTTATAAATTTATGCTCACAATTTTAAAATGAAACTCTTGTAAAGTAAAATATTTCATACTTTAAGATATGCTCACTGAGCTAGCTTGAGAACTTCTGTCATGGAACACGACTCGAGGTGGCTCTCTAGTTACTGCATGAGTGCATGTGGATTACTCTTGGCCACACCTTTTTTCATCTTTTTTTTTGTTTTTTTTTTGTTGTTTTTTTGCATTCTGTACTCTAAGGGGGGTGTGTGTGTGTGTGTGCACGCTCCGAGTGCTCTATGCTGGGTACGCCCCTGCTACTATACTTGATGGAACATTGAATGTGCATGCAAGTGTGTATTCCACATATGTCTATTGTTGTGTTCTCAATGCCCTACTTCTCCTTGTCCATCGCCTAGTTGACTGAAGTTTGTGCATACAGAGTAGTCCAACTAGTTAGCCCAGGCAATGGCCATACCCCAGCGATGCCCATGGTACAGAAACAATAAATTAAAACAAGGAACAAAAATGTTTCTAATCTAAAACAAACAACTCTATTGGAATGACCTGCCAAGAAAGAAAGGGAACTCGACTGCACCCATGTAGACCGCAATCAGTTTGATAACTTCAAAAACCATGTTCACCAATCGTATACAGTGGGTTCACTGCTACCTTATATAAATTACCACAGTGCAGCAGCTCTCAATAGCTTGTGATTACTTTGTATTACAGCTGAATGTGTTATAGCTAAGATATATCAATATCAATTTCAGCACTAGGGCTTACTGCTAGTTCTTTTGTTTTTAGTTTTGGCTCTGAATGACAGATACAATTGTTCACCTCAAAGCCGTCTGCCCCAAAGGACTAGAAGGTCGTGTCTCTTTGACTTGACTACAGAACTTTTATGAACTGCAAGAAATCTGCCCCCTTTTTACACAGCACCATTAGCTACATTTGACTGTTTATGCAGTGACTCTAATACACATATGTTGTAACATTGGAATTGGGCATGCTTAAAACTAACTGAATCGATGTTAATTAATTAAAGGGGGTTGTGGTTTTTGTCCCTGAAGACACTCCAAAGAAGTCGGCGTTTATGAATGGCCATGGCAAAGTTAGTCAAGCGAGCTTTTAACTGGATAGTGTTGGCCTAACGAATCAGTATAGGGTCTGTCCCATCATATTTTTGCATGCATATGCCCCAGGACTCTATGTTGGTGCTTCCCACGTTAGGTCCCACCTACTAATTCCCGGCAGAATAATTTAAAAAAACAGGGAAGTGTAGACCAAGGTAAATATATAAACCAGGAAAGTGTAGGCCTCATTGCCCCTACCAATCAGATAGTTATGCGCATCTAAATAGTAGTAAAGTTATTTTTGGTCGCTCTTTCATGTCTAAACCGTCGTGAGATGACTGAAGCCTTTCTTCATGTAGAGCAAGCAAGAACAAACAGTTTTTCTTGGGGTTCACCACTTTCCTGGGTCTGTTCCCCATGCTACCAGAGTTGATCAAGGTACTATAATAATAATGCTACAGTAGTGGAGACTGCTAGGAAATGTGGATACCTTTGGCTGGGTGCACACTAAAATTTCCCACAGTGTAGGGAAGGTACCTCTGCTAGTATATTCACATGCAAACAAAAAATGCACCAAATATAAACAAGAGTATACCCATTTAGACCCAACCAGTTAGGTGATATTTTACTGTTTAAAAAACTAATCATTGATTACAAATGGTAAAGGATCGTCTACTTCTGTTCATGGACTTCATGTTTTTGAGCTTGAGGACAGTTTTATTTTGTTATAGCAGAATGTCATGAGTACAAATGGGATGCTTGAATGGAGTATGGTTGAAGAGCTTGACAGTTAGGTAAGCCTGTCTAGTTCTACTGAGCTTAATGGATTGGTATTAAGCATCATTTGAGGACTTCACCTGTTATTATTAATGCCACCTTTGATTTAAATATTTGAATACTGCTACAAAACTGACTTGTTAAGTGAACCAGGTTGGCAAGAGTAGAGAAGCCTTATTAAATGCCTGCATATATGTGAACAAGCCTTGTGACAGTTAAAATTCACTACAATTTTTTTATTTTTCATTTTATATTATTGCTAGACAAATATTTGTTATCGACAGTATAAATTCATGTATGGCTTCTGACAGACTGTGTTGATGATGCTAGCTTACTAAATATGAGTGAGCATCAACTATTTCTCATGTACATGAACTCTGTTCATGACATATATAACTCTGTAACTATACAATAAAAACAGAAATAACAGAAAAAATCAGTAGGCAATTTAAAGTAATCAGCATTACTTCTGATGTGAGGATCTTATGTGAGGAATCATGTTATATAGAGTAGATATTTGTAATTATATAACTTTTTCATGGCAATCATTTCAACATGACTTAAATTCTGGTACCTTCTCCACTGGAAGACTCCATTATCATTATGGTGAAAGACACATGCACATATTTGCAGATCTCTTTATGTCTATCTGCATCTCACAGGCTATATTTAAACCTTCCACAGGCAGATTTATGATTGCTATATTCTACAAACATTAATTATTTTATTGCAAGATGGAAGAAGAATATTACCTAGCAACCAAACATCAGGTGATAGCTAAGAAGTACATAATTGTAACAAAATTGTTTTATTAAGAGAGATGAAGAATATTACCTAGCAACTATATATCAGGTGATAGTTAATGAGTTGAACCCTTTTTTACTTAGCATTTCCATTGATCTCGTTATAAGAAAAGGAAGGGAAAAAGTAAAGGAATAAGTTTATTCTATCAGTTATTGTTGTTCAGTATTTGACCATTTCCCACTGAATTCTAGATGTGTATATGCGATGAGTCGAAAAACAAAGTGATGATTTTTAGTTGTTTAGAAACAAATGGCATGAATATGAATATCATTATAATCTGCCAGGGTATAAAACTGGTTTGAACTCTTAGTCACGTTGGCCATTGAAGTAGTATTGGTGAACAATATCCCATGGAGGAATTAGACAAGTTGAAGGAAATTATGATATATATGGTTGCTTAGCCAAAAACAACAGAACTATGAACATCATTACAAGAAAATTGAGGATTATAAAATAATGTCATTTGTGTTTCATTGCTTCCTATATTAGACACATTTAAATGGGGAGAGGGACGGGGGAACAGCCATTTTATCCAGTCAACTTTTGGTCACCAATAGTTGACCAGATAACATGGTTGTATTCAAAACAAATCAAGGAATATCGTAACATTGAAGTTATGAAGTAGGTAAACAGCAGGTTATATGGATCAACTGCAACCATGAGTATGCCCATGACAAGCATGAGTAAGTTTGGGGTCTAGAACAATGAAAGGAATATATAACAGCTATTATATAATTGTGCTTCTAGAATAGGCCATACACATGTATATACCAGCAACAGAGTCACCAGTAGTTGATGGACTAGCTTGACTGTGTCCATGACTATGCCCACGATGGGCAGGAAGTTTCCAGAGCCATTAAAAATCAACATATGCCAGAGAAACTATTTAGAATAAACCATCACATGATTGCATGACCAAATCCCCGGAAATTCCCAGGATATTCCTGAGAATTCCAGGAAAAACGTCTAGCACAAGGATTATGCTAGCTTTATATATAACTACTATGCTTCACCTAACATCTATTAAATGTTATCTGTCCCTGGAGAAGTCAACTGGTCCTCACCTCCATCAAATGCTTCTAAAGTGTTGTAAAGCAAAGGCCAACTACTGGATCACAGTCAACAGCACTTCTCAGAGTTGTTACCATATCACAATTGACTTTGTCACATCCCAGGCAAGTGTATACTCTTTCTACCTCATCTGCACTGCTGTTGCTCTTGGAGAGTGCAAAATTATCCTGGTCAATAACTTATAAACTAGAATAAATCACTATAAATTTTCGAGGTATCAGAAGTGAAGTTTGACGTCATGTTTGCCACAGTTACCTAAGCTATACATATATATATACACATAGATATATATATATACAGATATATATATATATATATATATATACATGTATACACATAATAATATATATATATATCTGCGACAGGGTAATTAAGCTTTTGGTTATATGATTTGTTACATGAATGGTTGATTTTTTTAGCCACTACATTTTATGCCATATGGCATTTACGTCAGTGGGAGGGTTAACACCAGAATTGATTTAGCTTAAATTTAGGCCATGTAGAGTCGGAAGTATTTTGTGCCCATATCATGATAAATGTGACGAGTGATGCCAGGGTAGAGCATCTTCAAATCCACCACACTAAAATCAGGTTTAAAAAAATGCTTTGTGAATTATTTCCTTTAGTGGTTTGCAAACAACTAGTATATAAAGATCATTTTAATCCTCTCACCAGCATAAGTGTCATATATGATGTATGGGCGAGGGGCTGCTGCTAATTACTTAAAAAATAACTGAGCATGTCCAGAGCATCGCTCTATCACTGTGTTAAATTGCTCTAACACTGTGCTAAGTACATAAGGAATGTACGACTACAGTAACTATGGTAAACAAAATTCACTTCCTGTTTCTGGGAAAAGAAATAGCGATTCGTTAAAGCTGGGAGGTGAAGTTGTCGGTCAACTTTTTCAAGAAGACTTCAGCCACTCTGTGAGTGACAGCAGTGGATACAAGGAAGAGAGTTGCTATGCCTACCTTGGCAGCTCTGAAATTGTTTGTAATGCCATGGCAGTCATGAGGTGAGCTGTGTTGATGATATATAGCTGGCCTTGTCTCTACACTAGCTAGTGAAGATTCTGATGGCAGCAACGATCAGCATGACTTGTTCCAAGATAAGTAATGATGAATTAAGAGCATGATAGTTATATATAGGGCTAGCATACAGCCAGCATAACAGTATACTCAAGTTGTTGATAAAAACCTTTTCCTGGGAATTTTCAAGAATTTTCTGGGAATTTTGTTATCTATGAGCAAGTAATACAGGTTTATTCTCTCCGTATTTTACAACCATTCTCATTCATCTGACTCCATGAGTCCGAGACACTGGGAAACATTCATGTGTGTGGTCATAGTCAAGCCATGGGTACCTGGTCCAGCTACTTCTGGCTCTGTTGCTAGTATATAAGTATGTGTATGTAATTTTAAAAGTGCATTGATATGATAGTTGTATTCCCTGTAGGTTCGTTCTTCTCAACCTTCTTTGTTCATCGGACACTCTGATACAAGGAAACCTTTCCTGCTCATCAGGGCTATAGTCTTGGACAAGCTATTTCTCCCAGCCGATCTTCTGGTGGCTCTATTATGGTTTTAGATCCAGTTAGAGGTTTCTGGACTGAAAATGAGCCTGCCACTAACCCATGTGCTTATAAGTTGACATTTGGGCCCATTTTACATCATGCGGTGCAAACTTATCTGCTATTGACTCATTCAGCATTTTTTTTACAGAGGATGTGTCAGACTTGCTTGTGACTAAGACAAGTTGATTATACTGAGAGTAGCACCCCCTGAGCTTGTCCTGGGGATGACACCACTGTGGAGGAAATGAAGGCATTTGTGGGTACTGTGCTTCGTGGATGTAGTTCATCTTTAATGTATGGAGCTCTTCTGGATCACACAACACTCAATCCTCAGTACAGCTGGTGTTTCCATTAGCATTCTTCTTAAGGAGGTTGGAGCAACTGTCCTCCAGTTGGCTGATAGCACTCAGCAGCATCATATTGGTCAACCACTCACAGCCACATTTCAAGTTGAAGAAAAACCTAGACTAAAGTTTGAACCCTACATGTATAATAATAAATGGCATGAGTCGGTTTTTTTTGTCTTCGAGCATTTTAAAGCATTTTATAATAATATTCATATAGCTGTGGTTGTTTGCTAAGCAACAAGATTTCATCATATCTCTTTCAACTCATCATTATGTAGGCCATTATCAACCATTGTTGACTGGCTAACAAGACTAGATGCCCAGTCATATTAGTGCCAAAAGCCATTCAACTGCTTTATTGATACAACCGAAAATTCGTCAGTTTGTTCTTTGATGCATAAGCAAACACCTTCATACTCAATAGGTATTGGTCAACTGCCAAATTTGACCAGCAAAAATTTGATGGGAGAAAAAAGGTTTTTCTTCCCATTTCTTATGATGATATTCTCAACAATGTGGTTTGTTGCTAAGCAACTAAAACTGTCCATCAACTCATCAGCTATCATCTGATATATATGGTTTCTAGGTAGTTCTCTTCATAACTCTTCCTATATACATTAAAAAAGTAATGTCATAATTGCCAGTGTGAGGGTTAATGGCTGTATATATAATAATGATAGAGTATATTTTAAGCTATCTATATATCATCTTTTTACCCCACTCTTCACTTAAAGATTCGGCGATTTAGCTGCAGGAGGATAGAAGAAGAAGATAGATTGCGTTCTACTTCACAGCAACCCCATCCAATCCCCTCCACATACACAGCTGCACTTACACACGCATATCTTATACATATTTTGGCTGCATAGTTGACTATACACATACTCCAAGTGCTCACAATTTCTTATCAACCTTTGTACTCTATCTGCACTGAAGAGATAGTGCCTGCTAATCACACTCAAGGAAATTAATGCATGCACTTCCGATGAATGATAACCATCTAGCCAAAATGTTGAAGAGCGAATTTTCATAAAGAAAGTGATAACAAAATAAGAAAGCTATTATTAAAGCTGTCCAAATAAAGGACAAAATGATCACATTGATGTTAGTATATCCACAGTCATCTAGTGATGTCAACCTTATTTCTGAATAATATGATTTTAACAATACCTGTGACTGTCAGAGTTGCCAGTTGACTATCAGTGTAGTCTGGAAATACCAACTCTTTGCACTGGATGCTTGTTCCGTTATTCTCAATTGTGGCCAGTACCATTAAAGTCATCTGTATCCCATTTTCACTTGTAGTAAAGTAGACTCCCCTATCTCGCAGAGGTTCTAGGTCCACTTCAAAAGTGAACTCATCAAGCATGATCCCATCTTCACCTGGGAAACTTGCGATCAACACGTACTCAACAACATCGTCATAATCGTCAATCTCACAGGTAAATATAGAGTTAGTACCCAGTGGAGTGAAGACATCCACTGGCTCCGTAGTGAAGGCAGCTGTGTAGAATAAGTTGCACAATAATTATTACCAGGTATCTTAGTTTTTCCACATAATATATCAAGGAGGATTTTTTGTGGGAGGGGGGAGGGGGGGGGGATTTCCAGTTAATAATAAAAAGTGCGAAGTACGAAAACTTGACAAAACTGACTAACAAATTAATGCACTTGAGTTTCCACTATTTCAACACTAAGCTCTGGAACATGTTGTCATGTATAACTGCCAACATGAGCAAACTTGAACTCACCATTTGCACATGTGCATGTATAATATATATATTATAAAATCATGTTAGAGACTTTTCCCATTTTTAATATTATAATTGTCATGTTTCACTTCATTTTAATCTTTATCTATTATTTTTTACTCTACGAATCAAAAGGAGCATTCGTGGTAAATCATCTACACACTGGAGCTGTTTATAATAATCCATAAGCACGCTATATAACTAGATGGTTTTATGCATTGGTTATCCATCCAATATTTACAACTTGTGTGAGCACAAAATTTGAGAAGCACCTTCAGGTGAGTTTTATCAGGGGGGGAAATTTCCATATTAAAGTTGGGGTGCAAAGCCTGGGGTACTCCCCTAGTAATTTTTGAAAAATAGGGTCGCAAATCTACTGACTTTTTAAAAAAATATAGCAGTTTTATCCCAATATCACATGACGAGATATGTCTATCATAAAGACCTAACCAGTTAGAAAGAGAGAGAGAGAAAGAGTCCTAGAGTAGAGAAGCTGCCATGTGGAAGTTACCGAAGATGGAGAGCACATCTCTACTCTATCCACAAAGTCATTGGTGACTTGCTTGAGGCTTAGTTGCTTAATCAGCTCCTTAGGCACCGTGCATATCATAAGATGAATGCGTAAGGAGGTAAGACTTCACCCTTCTCAGTACACTGAAGGCACGTTCAGAGCTGGAAATTGTTGTTGGCATAACCAGAACAATCTTGATCAAGGACACGCTCTCTGGTATGAGAGACCACTATTTGAGAAAATCTATGACATCATGCAATGTATCTCTCCCTTCACATTGAAACTTTAATATGACTCTGCCATTATCGATAGCAGGATATTATGGTTAAACTCAGTGTAGAGTTCACACAGACGGTCAATATTTTATGAGACAAGTTCCTCCAATGCTCCTTTCACAAGAGCCTGCTCACAAGTTGCATACATAGTGGTAATCCTTTTGCTCTACAATGCAGATAACTGCAGTGTACATTGGTTCAAAGAAGATCAGGTGGTAAAGGTCCTCTATACTGAAAAGGTGTTAAGGTTTAGCATTACCCTTGAAGGCATATTGTGGCAAAGTGGAAAAAAGGGCTTGTAACTCCAATTTCACAGCAGCTTGATTGACCTTGATCCAATGATGGCTTGCATCCCTGTCTGATCGTATACCTCTAAGAACAGTGACAGAAAGCTTGGCTTTCTCTTGAGCACCCACTGCACATAGCTCTGCCCTCTGAAGGCTAGTGCTGAGGTTTTCTGAATGTGAAAGTACTACAATGGCAAGCTGAAGTCCATAGAGGAAACTACATTTTAGCATGCACTCCAATTATTCATATCAGAGTCACTAATCCAAGTTCCATAGTTTTTCAGAATAGCACTCATGATGCAGCTCGGATAGTCCACCTTGTTGGGCGGAGGATTTTCAGAGTTGGTGAGTCAATATTGTATACATGGAGATCACGTTCCATTTGTCCCAGAATTTCTGCTTGTTTTCTGGGGAATTCTGCCCCCCTTTTAGGAGTTTTCTTTATTAATTTAGTGTTTCATAAGATATATCAAGTGTGTATTTCACCAGGAGAATTTTTTTATTATTGTATCCCGGACTGCAAGGTTCAGTGAGTGGTAGTAGCAGTGTGTCAGCAGACATTTGCTATTCAGTTTCTTGATTTGTGCAGCAACCCCATTTTTGGTTCCAATCATGGTCGAACATCTGTCATAGCACTGCCCATGGGCATCCTGAATTCTGACATACAGACACAGCAGCACATCTTTTAAGCATGCGACAAATGTATCTGCATTTGTCTGAGCAATACTATAATCTAGACTCAGCCGTCATTTGTGTACCATGCAGCACTTTTAGAGCCATGATTTGTGGTATTAAATTCTGAGCTCATATGCTTGTTATAAGAATTTTCAATCCACTTTCGAAGCACTTCATTGTCTTCAGCTCAGAGAAGGAGGAGCTGCTTGAAATTTGACTCCCTCCTCTTGCTTGTCGGCCTTAGTGGGTGAGGTAGTATATACACTTGGACGATTTTTAGGAGGCAGTTCCTATTTTCCTCATTTTGACTCTGAGCAGCTACGACCTGGTTAGTTAACATAGTAAGTGCATCTTTGTGATATAGCGAGCTCTCATGTTTACGGAAAGCCTAGGTTTTGACAGAGCATTTTTCTAATTCCAGACAAGCATGAGTTTCACTTCTTGTATCAAGATGAAGCGACCCCTTCCTATTGGCTGTGGTACAAGTGTGGCAAATTACAGAATTTGAAATTGGAAGGTAATGCAGCCATGAAAATTGTGACTACCAGGCTGGTTGGAAAGCTCGTTGATGACACATTTTGGTTTTAGGGTGTAACTGGCTGTAGAGATCTTGAGGAAGTATTCAGAGTTGAAGATATTTGACTGGCTCCAGGTTTCTGCACCTGAGAAGAGTTCACAAATATCTGCTTTTTATTTTGGCTACATACTCATAATATTTCAGCTTGAGTGTACGTGAAATGTTGCAATAGGGTCTTACAATACTTTAATGACTCTCTATTTCAGGTGCCGAGGGATTACCAAAAATTTGGGGGCTCAATGTTGACATCGGATTATGGCATGCATGTTCAGATGCTTCAGATTCATGTTCAGGGCTATTTTCAACCTGTGCATCAGCTTGGCGATCAGAGTTATCTGATTCTTGGTCTTGATCGGCATCATCAGCCTTCTCCTCAGACTCCCTTTGTCTCTTGTACTTTGACAAAAACTAAACAAGTCTTTTAGCCCTGGTTACTTTGCACTAGTTAGCTTCTAGAATATTCAAATACCTGTGACCTGCAATATCAATTTGCACTTTACAGTTTGTACTAGCTGGCAATTTTCACACTAATTAACTATGAATGTGTTAACCATTACTATGCTCTTTTTATTTTTCAACATCATTTCTGATGGTACCTTTCAGTGGCGTGTGAAAATCCTTTAGGTCGGTTGCAAAAAATTGGGTGGGCTGCCCACCCAGGAATAACCATCCCTGTTTATAACACCTACAGATGCCAACTTACTTGATATAAAATATTCAAAATAGCACTGAGACAAAACATGACTCAAGAACAATGTGAAAGCTCCTATAGCTACAAACTTCATCTTTAACTATGGCTGCTGCATTGGTCTAGGTTAGGTGCAAAGAAGGAAGTTCACGGATGAATATTTACCTGATTGGGTACTAAGTTTCTAAAGGCAAATAGCTAGGCTAGCTGCGCAACTTACTTGCTTATGATTTTCAGAGCTTGAGTGCTATCAAAAAGCTATGGAAACCACAGCTGTATTAATAGCAGCTGCACTGGTCTAGGATAGGGCCAAAGAAGGAAATTGTAGGAAAGCTAGCTCTAGTTTTCTAAGTTTGATTTAAAGTAATTGTTTTTCTTGTTGTGTTGCACATGTGGCAATGCCAGGGGGCTGTGGGTGGGGATTAAAACTACTAACACCTTCCCCTCCCTTCACCGGATCCTCCTCATGTATATTTTTAATTGTTGTATAGCTAACCAAAGTTCATAATCAATGTACACACTATAGCAATATTGTTTCTGATATTTATCCATATTTAATGGAGGTTTGGCTGAACTGGCTAGGATTACCCTGAATTCAGGAGTGCTGGCCAAGCCATTTACAATACCACATCTGTACTCTTTGTCATTTTCGTGGTGCTATAATCACTGGCACACTATAGTAAAATGTGAACATCTATTTAGAATATGATTTTGAAAGAAAAGAATCAAGTTCTCTACTTCCTGAAACTCCATAGATTCACAACATCCAGATCTTGGACTTCTCTCCTCATAAATGGACATTAGATATGCCCAGAGTTGCAGATGCAATTTCCTTTTCCAGATAGACTTTAAACTCCAGCAAGCAGAGTAAGCAGAAGTTGTCATGGGGAAAAGGGTGTAAGGACAGCTATAGAAATTATTATATCTTCATGTCTATGGTCTGCAATTTTCTATCCTCAAACTGATTATCATGAATGCAGTGACATGCCAGGTTTTGCCAGACCTTTACTGAAGTCCTGTTTCAAGAAATTAATATGAAGCAGGATGCATTTTAATTTTATCACTGCATTTACCATCCACAAAACAGAGGTACTGCAATAATGATATGAATGAGAAACACAGACTAAAATAACATTGCTATATAATTATACATGCTAGCCATTGGCATACATTTTTTGTTGTTGATTACCTACATTTAGAAGCTCATCACTAATATTTACACTCGGGATAAAGTAAGCACCGTATTGTGAGCGGGTTCATTCACAACAAGCTACTAAAATCACTAGCTGTATGTACTTAGATCATTACTCACCATTGCTGCTGACTATCAATACAAATATCAGGAGGCAACTACTGAGCGTATTCATGTTCTTCTTGTACTGGTCTTAAGCTACACGCTTTCGCTCGGTACGCGTTGAGACTCGTATATATACCGCAAACCCTTATTTTGATATGACGTCATATAGGAAGCTAGACTCGGGGCAAATATACCTCTGGTATACTTCACTGTGAACTTTACAGCTTAGTTGCTCAGGGAATAGCTAGCGCAGCCTCAGAAAAGCAACTGGTTGTCCATTTATGGTGACACATTTACCGTTAGGTTGCTGACTCGCTTGTCGCAACATCTCTCCCAATGTAGATGCACGCTTGAGTAGGTAAAATTTTATTCGTAGCAAATTTTTGTTGTCAGAAAGATCACAGTAAAAATGTCACGGGAGGATCAGATCATATTTGTGGTTAAAACAATTTAAAAAACGTTTAATGCTTCAAATAATCTCAAATTCTGTTCGTTTTCCAATGATGTTTGCAAGTTGTCGGCGATCTATTCGTCAGCAGCGCGCATTACCCAGGAACTAGAGCAAGTTCCATAGCTGTAGCAGTCTTTCAAGCGTTCTGGCGAAGTCATATGTTGGATTCGGTGCGCTGCATTACTTTTGGATATCTAGGAACCAGGGGGGCTGGGGGTTGGCAGGGGGGGGGGGGATGGGGTCCGCGTAAAAAATTCTGAAACATGCCTTATCATAAGATCAGTTGGTGTAGAATTAGAAGTAGTGCTAATTGTGACAAATATGTTAATGTGCCACCATAAATGCAGCTTGGCATGAACCACATGGTCAGTAGTATCTAAATAGTGCCACAGTGAGTGTTTATAGTCAGGAAATAATGTCTCAACAGAAGTTATCAACTTTTTTGGCTTCACATTCAAGTCTTGGTCAGTCTGAAATTGTGGTTGATGGCCAAACTCAGGTAAACATTAAACTATTAATGACATCATTATATATAATCTATAATCATGTCAAATGTGTGGTCCTTACTCATTCAGACACAGCTTCATGCCAAACTGATGAATATGATAATGACTGTGAGCCCGGATCAACTCCTTTGTCATGTTCACTAAAATCAGTGGGAGAAATCACGTGTACTAGTTTAGCAAGTAGCTTAAACTCTTCTAACTAAAGTGTATGTGAGTGTCAATGTTGTTCTGAGCCTGACATCCCTTGTCACCCGACAAATGTGACTGAATCGTGTGTTCTTCATATTGCATACCAAAGTAATCAGAGAAATTCTCAAGCTTACTCAAGCCGTATTCAGCCAAGCTGGTATGTTATCCATGGATTACTGTCTGTACAGTTAATTTCACAATTTTTTGTGCTACATGTCGAAGTACCAAATATCAAGGCCTTTTGACCTTTCCAGAAATTAGCATTTGTTCACGATGGCTTTATGAACTGGAAAAAAGCACTGGTGAAATTCCATGAACATGAGAATAGTGCCATGCATAAGGAAGCTTTGTTGAAATTGGCAGCAAAGTCCAGTTCCAAAGCTCAGCATGATGCTAATCAAGCTAATAACAGAATTTTTTTTAATGAAGGTCTTATCTTGTATTCGTTATTTGTCTCGACAAGGCATAGCATTTCGTGGGCATAATGAAGACATGTCGTTATTTGAGGGAAACTTGAACCAGCTCTTACTATTTCAAGCTCAAAATTGCTCAGAAATATCATCACAAAAGGGAATATCTTTCTCCTGAAATCATCAATGAAATGATAAAAATCATGGGAATCTCAGGCTAGTCGAGTGCAAATGGTTACAGATACATGTATTGAAATGGCTAGAGGTATCATCACGCACTGTGTCCAAGAAATTGGTGGATGTGTGGATCAACTAACTGAAGGTATTCATCATTAATTAAACCTAGCATATATAAATAGAAGATTCGCCGCCCTCTAAATACTTGAAAGCTTCAAATTAGCGCTAGTGTGCATAGCGCTGCAATGCAGACATTGAGTTTGGATCAGCCACAGTAAGTTCAGAGGATTATAGAAAGTTAATTGTGGCATGCAGTAAGCAAGATCATGAATATCTTTTAGCAGATCTTCTTTATTTTTAAAGTGCAAGAGCAGCTCAATGTGTGAAATTTGAGGAATGCACAGGAGCATGGCCGGTTAGGAGAATCTGCGAGTAAGTACCCATTCTGGCTATTTTGAACCATCAGCCTTTTGTGTGTTTGTGTGTGTGTGTGTTTGATCTGGAATTGAAACTAGTTAGGTCAGGTGACTGCCGGGGCTGTATATATGGAATCCATGCCCCATGGAAATGTTCCTTTTTGAAGAAATACACAAAGATACCTTATTTCTCCCAGTGTGTCTGTAGACATAATAGTGGGGGTTATTCAAACCACGAATATGATCAAGGGTTACTCATATGATAAACACATACAAATTTGAAATTTGAACCTTGGAACAGCTGTTGTGTATATTTGTATGTGATTGATACTTATGTCTGTGTAGGTCATTTCCTTCTATGCACACATTCAGTTTGTTCATCGTTTAAATAAACATTGACTAGTCTGGCACTTCGTCCAAAATCTTTTGTGTGATGTCATAAGGTTGACTTCCTCTATGAATTCATCTTACAAACAATCATACGTGCTGGACCTTGTGTGCTAGGGTGTGGTTTGTATCATGTTGTGGATATCTATGAGTGGATAACAAACTTACACGAGTCTTAGCGACTCACGACATCACGAGAGTAAATTTCAAATTGATTATTAAGGTCATTGTAATTTTGTTATGTCAACTGAGAGGTCATTGATAGTTAATTTAGGGGAAACCTAGGGTAGCATTACCGAGAAATTAGTGATATGCTACGAGAAGATTTACACTCAGTGGAAGAATCACCATATGTTCAGCATGAGATGCCATGATGATATTTCCACAACAAAAATAATAATAACAACAACAACAAGAAGAAGAACAACAACAACTACTACAATAATAATAATAACAACAACAACAACAACAACAACAACAACAATAATAATAATAATAATAATAGTAATAATAATAGTAATAATAATAGTAGTAATAATAATAATAATAATAATAATAATAATAATAATAATAATAATAATAATAAAATATAATAATAACAACAACAATAACAAAAACAAAAAAAACAATAACAACAATAACAACAATAATAACGACAATAATAACGACGACAATAATAACGACAATAATAACAACAATAATAACGACAATAATAACAACAATAACAACAACAATAATAACGACAATAATAACAACAATAACAACAACAATAACAACGAAAATAATATAATGACAATAATAACAATAACAACAATAATAATAAACAACTTTGTTATTATAATAAAATAAATGACTCCTGTACAAGACTCTATGTATGCTTTCACCACAGACTGTACCATTATATAGTATGTCCAGAGTTGTGCTAAATGTTTAATTTTTGTGTCAAAGCTATGCATGTCAGAGTTTCATCCAGGATTTTCAACTGGGGTGGTTCAGTAGGAACGGTATGCAGATAGATTAGTCGGTGCTACTGTGCAGCCACCCACATTACATGATTGGTGTAAGAGGAGTGAAGAATGCATCTACTGTCATACCGACTGTCAGGGACCCTAACCCTGACTGAGGACACTTCATCCATAGCTGTGACAACTGAGTGCTTAATGAATAAGAGTAGCGAGAACTCAGAAGGAGGATGTGGTTAATTGTTTGTCAACCACCAGAAGCTATAGAGAATATACTAATGAGACCACATATGATAATTCTGATTACCATTAAACGATCTGATTGGCAGAACCTTGGAGACAGAAGGCCACCGAAATGCCCTTACAAGGTCATTTCAGGAGTGCCCAGCCAGAGGCTGATATGTGATGATGTCATTAGCTGGATAATTATAAAAGAGGTGGACTGTGAAAAGAGTAGAGAGTTATTAGTCTAGTTAATATATACTAGAACTGAAGTTGTAAGTATGTATTGAGAACTGTATTGAGAACTGTACTTTTGAGTATTACTGAGTTGTATTATTGTGAAGGACGGCACACCTCGTTTGTGCCTTATTTACACCTATTCTCATAAGTTGCTATAAGAGCTAGACGGTGTTCGACTAGGTCCAATACCAGGGAACACAGACATAAGAGTGTGTCTGATTTTGGCTCCAGGGTCAACTGTGATAGGAGGATTATAGTTGGGCTGGGGCAACGCGGCTGTCCTTACTACACTGAGCTAGCGTAGGGTAGAGTGTGGAAGTAGACATTCACAAAAGGAAGCTGACACCGACATGAACGACATTCTCTTCAGGGCATTGTCGTCTCTAAATGGCACTTCCGGAACCGTCGGGTCTCTTTCATTCTGACGGGAAAAGGCTTGATGGGGTAACCATGGTGCAATGAATGGCAAGCAACTGGTTTGAGATGCAACCTGTCCAGATATGTTTTCCCCATCATATCGATGTGCAGCAATGAGTAATGCTGGAGCTGTGTGGCTGCTATGGCTGAGGAGAAAAAAAGTGGCCAAGTATGTCAGCCTAGATCCTTGCCACTTTTTTGTGCCTGTGAGGCTATCGAGTCATTGGGGGTCATCGGGAACAGGTTGATGGCTTTACTGAAGGAGGTCTGCCTTAGGATAAGTCAAAGAACTTGGGAGTTGAATGCCCATGCTCACCTCCTTCAATGTCTCTCAGAGGCAGTCCAGCAAGGGAAGAATGCCTTGTCTGTTTTGGTGTCAGTCGGGAGTTGAACTTGTCGTTAGGTTTTTAGTTATTTATTTATTCATTGATTGTTAATTAGTTATTATTTTATAACTAGCATGTGTTAATTAGGTGTTAATGAACACTGATATTTGGTAATTAGGGTATTTGTATAGTTTTGTTGTGTATATACCTAAAAAATAAAATAATAATAATAATAAAAAAATTAAAAAATTAATACCAATATTATATAATAGTGTTTTGTATAATAGTGTTTTGTATTATATTAGATCCTGTAAATATTTGCACTTGACATTTATGAGAGTATTCTACTAGCGGCAATTTTCACACCATTACTATGCTCTTTTTGTTTTACTTCTGTCACTTGTGTGTGAAAATCCCTGCTTGCCTAAAGTTGCTGGTAAAAATGAGAAGCTGGAGACCGCACATCAAAGCCCGACAAGTGTTCTTGAAGTACATTATGCCAAATAGCCAAAGAAAGCTATCTAGTAGGCCAAGTTTCGAGCTATATTATAGGCCCTGCCGGATTATGCTAGCATAATTTTGAGAATAATAAGTATGTTCGAGCATTTGAGATAATGCTAGATAATAACTAGTTTCTGGAGAATAATTGGTCTTGTTTCGTGTTATGTAAATCAATTGTGCTGTGACATCCGTCCACATGGCTCTAGCTCTGGAGAGCAATAAAAATATATTAATAGCTAGCAATAGCAAAAGGGAAAAAATCAGCTGGTACTATTTAGCTGGCTAAAAAATAGCTATAACTTACAAAGGCATTAGCAGAGTTACCAGGATTTGAGGAAATCGTCTCAAACCAGCTAGCTAGGAAGGTCTCAAAGATTATTTTCTTACCAAATCACCTCTTTGGAAAAGAGAACACCAAAGGCCAGGGCTGGTGTGGAGCTGGATCAATTACAGTATGCGGTACACGCATTTATATTAAGCCATGCGAGCGGTGGAATTACGGGAGGGTAGAATTGCGCGGGAGAGCATGTCTTTGCTGATATTGGGATCAGTAGCATTCGCAGGGACCCCTGCTATTGTCAGCTTTCTGCAGAGGAAGAGGTTGCTATCTACACACAAGAAGTGTACATGTGGGTCCATGATGGGGCTGAAGGATAGGGCTGATATTAGTGATGGCTGTCGTTGGAAATGCCCTAACTGCAAAGCTACACTGAGCATCAGAAAGGGAAGTTTTTTAAATAAATCCAAGCTATCTTTACAGAAGTGGCTTCTTTTGATTCATTGGTGGTCCAAACAGTACCCTGTGAAGGATGCCGCAGCTGATGTGGTAGTGTCTCCTGTGACTGCAGTGCAGGTATACAGCTGGATGAGGGATGTCTGTAGCCACAGACTGTGCATAGATCCGCAAATAAAACTTGGAGGTCCTGAGGTAGTTGTGGCCATTGATGAGTCTCTATTCTCACATAAACCAAAGGTATATACATGTATATATATATTATATATATATATTGTTTATTTAATATTGTTCTTCACTTCTAGTATCATAGAGGTCGACCTTCAGAGAAACCAGCATGGGTATTTGGAATTTGTGACATAAGTAAAGAACCTGCACTTGGGTATATGGAATTAGTGGATTGTCGGGATGCTACCACACTATTACCCATTATACAGGCGCATGTGGAGCCTGGCACTATTGTGTGGTCAGACTGTTGGGCAGCATACAATGATGTTAATCTCTTGCCTGCTGTACACAGTCACAGCACTGTGAATCATTCTGTTCAATTTGTAAATCCAAGATACTAACCACATAGAATCTTACTGGAAGCGTGTAAAAGTTAAGATCAAGCGAATGAGAGGATGTCACCGCTCTCAACTCCCTTCTTATTTAGATGAGTTCATGTGGCGGGAAAGATATGGAAAAACAAATGAAGATGTTCTGCAAAACATTTACCATGACATTGCCCTCTGGTATCCGATGTAGAAGTAGCATTCACCATGATTTATCGAAAACTATAATTAGAATTGTTGTATTTGTATTTGTATTTGTATAATTTATTCAGTATGATTTATTCACTATAATTGTACTATAATTGTATTTGTATGATTTATTCAAGTGACTTTTACTTTCTCGGAGTTGGCAGCGCGGCTCCGCTGAATCGCGGACCTTCGCATTGCTTAATATAAATGCGTATATCGCTGAATCCGCATACTGTAATTGATCCTGGAGCTGCAAGGAGCTCAGTCTCTATCAATGAGATGCAGAACCTGATGTTTTCGACATCTGACATCGCACAGCCGATATGATTATTAAATTTGCAACTGCTTTTTTTTTATTACCGAACGGGTAAAGGATTATCAAAAGAAAAGCACATGGATATGGCAGAAGAAAGTGGAATTGCTAATGACAGCGATAAAATAGGCTAACAACAGGTGCTACTTCGATGACCTCTGCCTCATGGCTACTGTCAGTGCTGCTGTGCTTGTGACCGTGATATTTTATCGCTTAAAGACCCCAGCTGCCGCAGATTTGTCACGAAAAAAATGTAATCCTTCCAAAGGTGCGAAGAAGGGTAAGGGTTCTGTTGCGGTGAACCTCAAAGTGTTTCACTGTCTTCAAGGATTAGGAATTTCTGCATCAACACCTTTCTGCTGTTAAAGGGTAAATTATTTTGGGGCTCAGGGAATTTTTGTCTCTTGTGTTATTACTTTGCATATGAAGTCTGCTAAACATGTTGCTGGATTAGACTGTTTAGCATGAGAGAGAAAAACATAGAAGACATGTTGAAGGTGTATAACAAAGAAGTAAATCATTCTGGAAAGAATCTAACAGAAGCTATGCATGTCTATCGTGTTAAAGTATTGACCTGTTTCCTAAAGGCTGGTGTTCCTATGGAAAAAATTGATCTTTTTGGGGAGCTTCTTGAAGAAAATTCCTATAGACTTACTGGTAGTCAACATATATGCGAAATGATACCATTTGTTTGGCAGCAGGCAGGAAAAAAGGTGTGTGATGATATTAATGGTAGGTTTGTTTCGGTTATATTTGATGGAACCACACATGTGTGCGGTGCATCAAACAGCATGTTGTGAAATTATTACTTTTATCCAAAATTATGACTGGAGAAGAAGTGGCTCGACAGTTATTAGTTACCCTTTCTACTGAGCTAGGAATTAGTAGCAACAAGAAAGTTGCTGCAATGCATGATCGAGTATCCGTAAATAATGTAGCTATTCGAACCTTATCCTAATATGTTTGATGTCGGTTGCTTTTGGCACACCATTGATCACATTGGTGAGAAATTTAAAACTCCCATACTTGATACTTTTGCCAAGGGTTGGATTGGAATGTTTTCCAGAAGTCCCAAAACCAAGCTAGCTTGGAAGACCAAGCCTATTCCCACGTATTCTATGACTAGATGGTGGTCAAAGTGGGAAGTCCTAAAGCAAATGATGTTTCGTTTGGTGATGTTCACTCATTTCTTAAAAATGATGAGCTTCCCCCCATCACGGCTACAGCTTTTAGAAATCCTTGAACATCCACCCACATACCATAAGCTATGCATGGAGTTGACTATAACAGTTGATGCTGGAGAGCCATTTGTGAAAGCAACGTACCACTTGTAGGAGATGAGGCACTCGAGGACTCTTCAATCTGCAATCACCACTGAGCATTATCCCAGTGTGTATGCCCTTGCAGACAACCAATTTTTCATAAGAGGAAAAAGAAAAGAAAAAAACTGTCAGGGTCAGGGAATGAGACTTCCCAAAAAGATATGCTAGTTAACTGTATATACAAAAATATGGTACTTCAAGCAGAAGTTTGAGGATGACTTTAAAACATAATTCCTGCTTTCAAGTATGCAAGATTTTTGGATCCGGTGAAATTAAGCCAGTTGGAAGTGACATTGATGAGCTCTGTATATTTCCGTTTTTAAATTCGGACACCGTAATTGATGGGCTAAAAGGCAAACTTCCAAAGTATTTTGCTGCTGCTGAAGATGTTTCTCCAATGTTAGATAAAATTGAGTGATGGAAGAGGCACATAGAAGACCTACCTCATTGGTGGTAGGGGTGAATAAATTATGCTCGAATTTAATCTATTCTCAGATTCTCATATATACTAGTTACCTATTATTCTTACACAATTATACTGAGATTCCCCATTATTCTCCATTATTCTCAAAATTATTGTCAATTATTCTCAAGATTATTATCATTAATAATGCAACATGTATTAAGAATCGTGGTTCCGTTAGGCCCGGAGGAAGCTAAAAATTATTGGTAGGGCCAAAATGGGTTACGAAGCCAAGGGTATAATACAATGCCATGTTTTGGGGCAAAGAATAAAGTCTGTATATAAGTACATGAATGAAAAAGTTAAAAATTTCCAAACCATCTTTCTCCAGTTATCACTCTCACCAACAAATTCACTAGCTATATCCATCTTACTAAGAGAATCTGTATGTTCCTTGTGTACATGCAGTACCATTAGATTATTTAATCTTTTCTGTGTCATGGAGCTATGAAGGTAATTTTTCACTATTCGTAAGGCACTAAAAGAACGTTCTGAAGTAGCATTTGTTGCTGGAATTACCAACAAGAGTTGCATGATGCAGCATACTTGGCTGAGTAGCTCTCTTTGGCCTGCATTGAGGGATTGAAAGTAGTCCGTGATATCAAATATCGTAACATCAGCCTCATTTCCTTTAGCAGTACGTTCAAAATCAATAGCAGAGGTAAGAAGTTGAGAACTTAGGAGAACTTGGTTGAAATCAGCAAACAAATTCAATTTCATTTTCAAAGGCTTCTCTTTTAGCCGCTTTTCTCAAAAGCTTCTCCAGGTTGCAGTAAACATTGTAACCGGGTTGTTTAAAGCAACTGTTCAAGCAATTTGTCATGTTGTCAATAGCTTAATAGTACTGCAATCGAAAATAGAGCTTAGCAGACATGTGAAAATCACCACTAGATTCCCCAATTTCATAACACCGTGGTGTCTTCCGTTGACGTGGAAGTTGTAGATCACTCACAACCACTAATTGAGCAAATTTGTAACTTTCTCCCCCAAACAATCATACAGTTGTTCTGTACGAAATGAATTTAGAGTATCAATTAGCTACCATCTTGCCAATCTGCTGACCTTCTGCAGCAGATATGGTCTTCTTCTGTAATGCTGCACTCAGGTTGTCTGTATGTCGAAATAGCATTTCACCCAAGTGTACACCAAAAAGGAAGTCAAAAGATTTCATCTGTGAAGAAACTCCAATAATTCTGGCCTTTGTTTCAGTATCCCTCACCAAATCAAGTGCTTCATCCCATGATGACTTTGGACAGAGTAATTGTTGATGATACTGTCCAGGGAATCAGCCCTTACAGTCCATCTAGTCGGACAAAGTACTCTAATGCCTGCTGATGTCATATCACTAGCTTGCTTCAAGTCTCAAAATAAACATTCACGCCTAGGTGAGAATTTAATTAACTTTGTGATTTCATATGTCACATCAAGTGCATCTCGCATTAGTTTCGTCTGTTTTACTGAATCACTTACTGCTAGATTAATAGAGTGTCCATAGCAGTGGGTAAAAATTCCAGATCAAGGATCCTTTTTGCGACATGGTGTTAGTTCCATCATAGCACTGGCCCCGAAGCTTGCATAAGGGTAAATTCAGCCCTCCATGGAATCTTTAATAATACTTGTCAGTATTTCAGCGTGAAAATTGGTATAAGCCTATGAATTCTTCAAAAACCTCGAACCGTTCATTAACATGATGGAAAACAATGGTTGCCTGCTCATTATTGGAAATATCTGTTGCCTCATCGATCATAACAGTGGAAAGGGGACTGTTGAAGTAAAGCTTCTGAGAATATTTTTTCTGAGAATATTATTAGCCAATCAAGAATGTCATTCTGAATTTGATGTGAAGTATATTTGCAAGACTTGGGATTCAACATTCAATCATTTCACTATCATTTTCACCATTCATCTTCAGCAGTTGAAGGAAAATTTCCATCTCCTCCACATTACCTCTCAGAACTAACCCTTGCCTAGCCAAATATAGAATGCTAGACACAATCTTTAGAAGCGTTTTGCGATTGTACTCTCTTTCTTTGGCATGTTGTTTTACAAGTTGCTCCCCAATATCCTTTGTCGTAGATGGAATTCTGATGACTACATCAACTGCTTCTCAATGACAGTCACTTAGTTAAATGTTTTTGAAATAAACTGGTTACATTTTTCCAATTACTAAATCCTGTGGATGTCTGTATAATGAAAATTTAGTATGATACACACACACACCAAAACTATTGAGAGATACTTACAAAGGCTGATGCAGCTTTAGAAGACCTCGTTTCCTCATGTTTGAAGCCTGTCACACAAGTGTGGCAGTGAACAACATCTTTTAACTCATCGTAGTGTAGAAATGACCATTGCTTGAGCCAAGTGGATTGAAATGACCGACAAACAACACTCTTCACCCCAAAAGATCGCTTGGGGAATTTAAAATTAGCAGGCTGGTGAGGAGCAGTAGGACCTCAGTGAAACTTGAAGGAGCAGCCATTGTAACAAGAGCACATGGTACAGCACATGACCAGAATATTTTAGAATTAGCGTTATTGCATGCCAGCTGGCACATTAATTTACAAGCAATTAACAAGGCTGGCTGTTAATTAGCTCGCATGCTTCACAAACTTTGCGAGTGTAGTAATACATGACATTCTTAGAGATTTTGATGCATGCACTGGCTACTCTAAAAATTCAAACTCAAGATCAGCAAAATAAACAGCCTAATATTGGTAGGGCCGAATGATCTCACGATAAAATGTCACAGGATATTGATTAACTAAATTATGCCAAAATAAGCTCTTGGTATACCTTCATTGCCTCAGTAATCTTTGTCACTGCCTTCATTGTTACACTCTTCAACATCACTGCCTTCATTGCTACACTCTTCCACATCAGTGCCTTCATTGCTACACATCGCTGCCTTCATTGCTACACTCTGTGCCTTCATTGCTACACACTCTTTCCACATCACTGCCTTCATTGTACACTCTTCCATGTCACTGCTTTCATTGCTACACTCTTCCACATCACTGCCTTCATTGCTACACTCTTCCACATCACTGTCTTCATTGCTACACTCTTCCATGTCACTGCCTACATTGCTTCATTGTCACTGCCTTCACCGCAGCCTTGTTCATTATCAAATTTCCTCCTCATTTTCAAATACAGTGCTCATAACATCATCTAAATCATCAGAGGGCAATCTCTTTTACTGTAACTGTTGCTGCTGTCAAATGTGTATCGTTACAGTGTACAGTCTACACTAACATCGAGCTGAATGTTGTTGGCTTATTTTCATGCAGCCATCTTTCTTGTGTTACAACAAGAGCCTCACTTGCATCCCTTGGTGAGACCATAAACTTGCTCTCTGATTATCTTGATGTTACCCACCATATCTCATTCAGTAAATTTTTTAATCCGTACTGTATCATGGGTTCAAGCATCAGGTGGTTATGATCTGCTTGTTTCCACATCATTATGATCCAACATCTCTTCCAGTTAAATGCCAGGGCCTCATTGGAAGATGCCACACTTGAACAATAACTTGCTTCCTCACTGTGAACTTTCCAGAACTATGCCACATCGATTTCTGGAGACATCACATGACATTTCTTTCCTATCTTCCTCTCCAATCCAACATATTTATATGTTAGTCTATTTTTAACTTGAGAGCGAACTTAAAAAAAGAAGAAAAGAATATGGCTTTAATTTAGAAATATTAGATGTTCACCTCTTTCTGTACATTATAATGCACCAGGAGGCTATTACACTATAACCATTGATCTCTATATGTGCATCTGTCATGGAATTCTAAATTGAGCAAGATCTCAATATTTTTTCGACTTCCTTTTCCCTGTGTGAACATTGCCAGCTATTTCCAACATCCTTCATGTCTGGTAGGGGAATGTCATAATCTTGTTTAGCATGATAATTGTTCAAGAAACAACAACAGTTTGGGGACTATGAACTTTATTCCCCCAGACAATTTTTATGCTACAGATTGAAGGTACAGCATATAATGCATATGTAGCATATTATGTGTATAGCTAAACAACAGTATCTAACAATTCAAAATAATCTAGTTATTCTTAACCAGATTATATAAAACTAGATGGGTACAGTCAGTTGTAAAAACTCTACAAACATTAAAAACAAGACAAAAAAAAACTTATTGGCTACTGCGAGGCTTCTTCATTATCTCTTCTATGGAGTCTTCAAATCTGTTCATCAACACAATTGACATTCCATTACTCAATGTAGATATATACAAATTTTGGTGAAGAACACATCCCATTGTTAGTTTTGCCTTCAGCTCATACTAAGAACATGCTGTACAAGCAACACCATTGGCAGCAGGCTCTGCTATACGTGTTGCAGAATTGTGTGTACATATGAGCATTGGAATAAGACAAGAAATGTAAAATTTGTTAAATAACTTTCTCAATACAACTTGAAATTGTATTCTCTCGACATTGCCTTCTTCAGGAATAATTCTCGACAAAGGCTAGAGCATCTAGTTGAAACATCGAGAGAACAATATTTCAAGTTAATTATTGAGAAGGTTATTGTAATTTTGTCAACTGAGAGTTCGTTGGGAATTCATATTGTGTTAAATCATGACTTTGCCATGTCAAGTACATTGAGTCCTTACCATATGCCCTCAGGCCTTCCAACTTGCAAATTTAAATTAATCAAGTGAACATCATAGATGTGTGATGAAAGTCTGAACACATTACAAGTCTGGTGAGTGAGCATGATGGTATTTGAGCTTCAGTATGGCTTTACTGTTGTCAGAGATAGACTTATAGGGTTGCTTATTAATGAAAAGGTTGCCAATTATAAGTCATTCAGCCCAAATGAAAACTATCAGGATTAAATTTTTATCACTAGTCCTAAATTTATTTGGTAATTCTTTTTTGTTGCTTTATATTAGGAAAGATTAAAAACTTGGGGGTTGATTTTCATGAAATATTATGGCCATTAAATTTTTTTAATTATTATTATTAGGATGTTGCACATGAGTAGCATTTGAAGACTGTACAGGAGAAAGAACGAAGATATGAACCCTCCTTCCTCTTTTAGAGTATACAAAACGAATTTTAGCTACTCTGTGACAATTATAGCAAGAACGAAAGAGAGGAATAAATATCTACCAGCAAAAAACCAACCAGCACCAAACCAACCAGCAGACCAACCAGCAGCAAACCAACCAGCAGACCAACCAGCAGCAAACCAACCAGCGGTAGACCAACCAGCAGTAGACCAACCAGCAGTAGACCAGCCAGCAGTAGACCAACCAGCAGTAGACCAACCAGCAGTAGACCAACAGCAGCAGTAGACCAACCAGCAGTAGACCAACCAGCAGTAGACCAACCAGCAGTAGACCAACCAGCAGTAGACCAACCAGCAGTAGACCAACCAGCAGTAGACCAACCAGCAGTAGACCAACCAGCAGTAGACCAACCAGCAGTAGACCAACCAGCAGACCAACCAGCAGCAGTAGACCAACCAGCAGTAGACCAACCAACAGTAGACCAACCAGCAGTAGACCAACCAACAGTAGACCAACCAGCAGTAGACCAACCAGCAGTAGACCAACCAGCAGTAGACCAACCAGCAGTAGACCAACCAGCAGTAGACCAACCAGCAGTAGACCAACCAGCAGTAGACCAACCAGCAGTAGACCAACCAGCAGTAGACCAACCAGCAGTAGACCAACCAGCAGTAGACCAACCAGCAGTAGACCAACCAGCAGTAGACCAGCCAGCAGTAGACCAACCAGCAGTAGACCAACCAGCAGTAGACCAACCAGCAGTAGACCAACCAGCAGTAGACCAACCAGCAGTAGACCAACCAGCAGTAGACCAACAGCAGCAGTAGACCAACCAGCAGTAGACCAACCAGCAGTAGACCAACCAGCAGTAGACCAGCCAGCAGTAGACCAACAGCAGCAGTAGACCAACCAGCAGTAGACCAACCAGCAGTAGACCAGCCAGCAGTAAACCAACCAGCAGTAGACCAACCAGCAGTAGACCAACAGTAGACCAGCCAGCAGTAGACCAACCAGCAGTAGACCAACCAGCAGTAGACCAACCAGCAGCAGACCAACCAGCAGCAGACCAACCAGCAGTAGACCAACCAGCAGTAGACCAGCCAGCAGTAGACCAACAGCAGCAGTAGACCAACCAGCAGTAGACCAACCAGCAGCAGACCAACCAGCAGTAGACCAACCAGTAGCAAACCAACCAGCAGTAGACCAACCAGCAGTAGACCAACCAGCAGTAGACCAACCAGCAGTAGACCAACCAGCAGTAGACCAACCAGCAGTAGACCAACCAGCAGTAGACCAACCAGCAGTAGACCAACCAGCAGTAGACCAACCAGCAGCAGACCAACCAGCAGTAGACCAACCAGTAGCAAACCAACCAGCAGTAGACCAACCAGCAGTAGACCAACCAGCAGCAGACCAACCAGCAGTAGACCAACCAGTAGCAAACCAACCAGCAGTAGACCAACCAGCAGTAGACCAACCAGCAGTAGACCAACCAGCAGTAGACCAACCAGCAGTAGACCAACCAGCAGTAGACCAACCAGCAGTAGACCAACCAGCAGTAGACCAACCAGCAGTAGACCAACCAGCAGTAGACCAACCAGCAGTAGACCAACCAGCAGTAGACCAACCAGCAGTAGACCAACCAGCAGACCAACCAGCAGACCAACCAACAGTAGACCAACCAGCAGACCAACCAGCAGTAGACCAACCAGCAGTAGACCAACCAGCAGTAGACCAACCAGCAGACCAACCAGCAGTAGACCAACCAGCAGTAGACCAACCAGCAGTAGACCAACCAGCAGCAGACCAACCAGCAGACCAACAGCAGCAGTAGACCAACCAGCAGTAGACCAACCAGCAGTAGACCAACCAGCAGTAGACCAACCAGCAGTAGACCAGCCAGCAGCAGACCAACCAGCAGCAGACCAACCAGCAGTAGACCAACCAGCAGTAGACCAACCAGCAGTAGACCAACCAGCAGTAGACCAACCAGCAGCAGACCAACCAGCAGCAGACCAACCAGCAGTAGACCAACCAGCAGTAGACCAACCAGCAGCAGACCAACCAGCAGTAGACCAACCAGCAGTAGACCAACCAGCAGCAGACCAACCAGCAGTAGACCAACCAGCAGTAGACCAACCAGCAGTAGACCAACCAGCAGTAGACCAACCAGCAGACCAACCAGCAGTAGACCAACCAGCAGTAGACCAACCAGCAGACCAACCAGCAGTAGACCAACCAGCAGTAGACCAACCAGCAGTAGACCAACCAGCAGCAGACCAACCAGCAGACCAACAGCAGCAGTAGACCAACCAGCAGTAGACCAACCAGCAGTAGACCAACCAGCAGTAGACCAACCAGCAGACCAACCAGCAGTAGACCAACCAGCAGTAGACCAACCAGCAGTAGACCAACCAGCAGTAGACCAACCAGCAGACCAACCAGCAGCAGACCAACCAGCAGTAGACCAACCAGCAGCAGACCAACCAGCAGTAGACCAACCAGCAGTAGACCAACAGTAGACCAGCCAGCAGTAGACCAACCAGCAGTAGACCAACCAGCAGCAGACCAACCAGCAGCAGACCAACCAGCAGACCAACCAGCAGCAGACCAACCAGCAGCAGACCAACCAGCAGTAGACCAACCAGCAGACCAACAGCAGTAGACCAACCAGCAAAACCAACCAGCAGACCAACCAGCAGACCAACCATTCCTGTTAAGCACTTTTATTCAACTTAATTTGTTTTTTATTGTTATACACTACACAAGTCAGCATATATGAATCATTGGTGTTGTTTTGTCCTTAAAGTCAGCTAAGGATCAGCCATAGTCTCCTTAACATTTGGCAACATTTGCACAGGAGAACTCCAGAATTAGCAAACATGACAAAGTTGTTCTATGCCATGTTTTGATTAAGTTCACTAGCTACATAGTTGCAGTGCATAGCATAGCATAGCATAGCAGAGCTTGAGTCATGTTTTCAAGAAAGATGTGAAATAGATGATTAGCTATATAGCTTGATTTTATCTTCACGACCATCCTTACCCATGACTTTTTTTTGTAATCAAGAAACTGGCGAACCTGATTAGTTTCTGCAAGGCATTGGAAGTTTCGAATGTTTTTGGTCCTAAACTTTCCATTCCAATTTTGCATTGGAAAGAAATGAATAGTGGGATATGTTCCTAATAAAATATGTGCTTAAAAGCTAAATGCACGTTTGCTTATTGAGAGGTTTTACAACAGGAATCTACAGTAGCTACAATACCTCCAATCAAACTCATATTTGAGACCAAGATAGTGGCAGTCTCTGGCATAGTAATCCCACTTGTCCACATCCAAGCAACTGGTGACCAGCCAATGCATAATTTATATATATATATATATAGGTTCTGAACCAATAAAGTATAGTATAGCAAACTTATAAGCAACATATGTGACCTGTCAGCAAAAAGGGCCCTAAGGGGAGACAGTTGTATTTTTTTAATCTAATTTTTTTAACTTGTGGTTACAACTTTAGAAGATAGGTCACTCTGTGTGCTCTCTTTTGATACTAAAATATCTTTCATAAGGGCAAGTTACTAGACCCTAAAGTGGAGGGACCTCAAAAACCTGCATCCCAAAGTCCCCATCCAGAATAACTCCAGAAAAATTTGAAATTGGTACGAGTGGCTCAACGCCCTCAATTTTGCACCCACCACGTCATAAATTTTTAATGCTTATTGAAAAAGGTGATTGAATGCTCCAGGGCTTCCTCTAGCCAATTTTTTTTGCACTTAGCAATCTAGTAACTTGCCTATAGTTATCCTATGAAACATATTTTAGAGAGCACACAGAGAGACCTATCTTTTGAGCTATATATCCAGTCCATACCATGAAGTTTGCAGAATCTACGGAGCTCTAAAGTTGTAACCACAAGTTTTAAAAAAAATATTAAAAAATACAACTGTCTACCCTTAGGGCCCTTTTTGCTTGCCAGGTCACATATAAAAATATGGATTACCTCACACAAGAATAGTTTCTTCTCATACTTTGCCTTGAATTTTTTCCACATTGTAATCTGCTTGCCAAAGGAGCTATAATATAGCTCCTTTGGTAAGCAGATTTTTTCCCCCTCTATGTGCTATATTATAGCCTAAGCCTCTATTCTTATACTATTTGGAGTGAATCATTCCCAATGCATTTTTGTTCAATTTTAGACTTTGATATCTTTATTTTAAAGTTTGATGTGCTCTATTTGGGTTATATTTGGGTTACAGGCCAACGAAAGGATTGATTGAGGTTAGACAAACTTCCCTTGCCTCATACACAAAATATTTAAGGTACCCTCATGTGTATTTTCGTCTTCCTCATTAGAGCTCAAAACAAAAGCTGTCAATGAAGTATTCTGTGTCATGATGGTGAAGCGGATTAAAGTTAGCGCTTCTTTGTTTCAACTCATATAGAACACAAGACAACTTTCTATCGTTTCAACAACTTAAGACAGACAATCACGTGACACATCAATGATGTAATGCTATTATGTAATGTTATGTTAATTATGACATCACCGAAGGGAGTACAGGAAACCAGCCGCTACAGTGCTCCCCCCCAGTGATCATCCACGAAGAGACGGAAAGCCGAGCTGGACGATGAACAGTCCGGCCAGCTCTGGTGACGTAACCAGGAACCGGCAGTCCCTGTGTCGGAGTGGTGGGCACGAAAGTAGGAGCAGTTGGCGAGAGGGACGAACGAGCTGGCACCAGGGTAGGCAAAGACGGTTGCGACCTCTGTGATTTAGACTGTGGTAACACTGGTACATCCAAGAAAGCTGCTTTGAGACGGTCAATGGAAATGTTGTCCGAGCGTGTGCCAAGATCTACCGTGAAATACTTGTCATTCCTGTGGAGTACTCTGAATGGGCCATTATATGGTCGCTGAAGAGGGGTGCGATGGGCATCGCGACGTACAAAAACATGTGTGGCAGACTGGAGATCCAAGGGCACATGAAAGGTCCGTTGACCATGAGAAAGAACTGGCGCAGGTCTCAACTGAGCCATGTGCTGACGTAGTTGATCTGCGAAGGAACCAGGCAAGGTCGCATGTGGTGCTTGTGCAATGAAATCTCCAGGGAGATGGAGAGTAGTCCCATAAACCATCTCAGCGGATGAAGTCCCGAGATCTTCTTTGAGAGCAGCTCGCATGCCCAAAAGGACGATAGGGAGCTGGTCACACCATGATGCATTGGTAAGTCTAGCTTTGAGGCTAGCCTTCAGCTGGCGATGCATTCTCTCTACCATCCCGTTAGCTTGCGGATGAAAGGATGTGGTTTGAATTGGTTTAATGCCAAATAGATGTAGACAATCCTGCCAGAGTGTAGAGATGAACTGACGTCCACGGTCAGAGGTAATAGAAGCAGGTACACCAAAGCGCGAAATCCACCCAGACAGGAATGCCTGGGCACATGTATTGGCAGTGCAGTCCACCATGGGAATAGCCTCTGGCCATCTGGTGAACCTGTCTATAACTGTGAACAGGTAGGTGTAGCCTCTGGAAGGTGGTAATGGACCAACAATATCAACATGCAGATGCTCAAACCTGGAACTCGGAACAGGAAAACTCTGCAGGGGACTAACCACATGACGGGAGATTTTGGATTGTTGGCAACTGAGACACGACTTGGTCCACGCAGTGACATCTCTTTTGAGGCCGTGCCAAACATACCGGGATGCGATTAGCTTCTTGGTGGGTCGTGCTCCAGGATGAGCAAGTGAATGCAGGGAATCAAAAACTTTGCGACGAAGTGAGACAGGTACAACGGGTCGAGGGTAGCCTAATGAAGTGTCACACAGGATAGAGTGCGGAGATCCGGAAGGTTGGATGTCCTGTAGCTGTAGAGCAGTGACAGCAGTGCGTAAAGCCTGAGTGTTCGCGTCAGCAATCTGTTGAGCAGAGAGTTCTGCATAGTCCAGCGTGGGAGTCACTGTTGAAAAGTTGTTGACACGTGACAGGGCATCGGCAACAACATTGTCTTTACCTTCAACATGACGGATATCATTAGTAAACTCCGATATGAATGAGAGATGACGAGTTTGCCGAGGTGTCCATTTGTCAGAATTAGTACTTGATAGGGCGAAGGTCAGGGCCTTGTGGTCAGTGAAGACTGTAAAGGACCTTCCTTCAACAAAGTGACGAAAGTGGCGGATAGCCAGGTAGATAGCGAGTAGTTCTCGATCAAAGGCAGAGTATCGCGTCTCTGGATCACGAAGTTTGCGAGAGAAAAAGGAGATGGGTGTCCATTGGCCATGGAGTCTCTGCTCCAGAACTGCACCAACAGCAATAGTGGAGGCATCAACCGTGATGGAAGTAGGCGCCACGGGGTCAGGATATGCCAACAGAGTTAGCGTCTGTAGTGCCTGCTTACTTCTGAGGAAAGCTTCCTGGCATGCGGGTGACCACAACCAAGGAGTGTTCTTGCCATTAAGGAGGTTATACAGTGGGTGTAGGACGTTAGCACAATGTGGATAGAAACGGTGATAAAAGTTAATAAGTCCCAAGTACTCTTGCAAAGAGGTTTTATTAGTAGGCACAGGAAAATTGCGGATGGCATCAACACGGTCGTCCATTGGAGCAACACCCGAGGAGTTAATGCGGTGGCCAAGGAAGTCAAGGGTCGAGACACCGAAGATGCATTTACCAGGATTGAGGACTAGTCCGAAATCAGCCAAGCGTGAAAAAAGTGTCTGCAGGTGATGCTCATGTTCTTCCGGTGTATGGCTAGCTACAAGGATATCGTCCATGTAGACAAATAAAAAGGATAGTCCCCGGCAGACTTGGTCCATAAAGCGCTGGAAGGTCTGAGCCGCATTCCTGAGTCCAAATGGCATCCAGTGGTACTCATAGAGGCCAAATGGTGTTATGATGGCAGTCTTTGGAATGTCATCCTTGTGCACCGGAATCTGATTAAAGGCCCGGACCAGGTCGATCTTAGAAAAAATTGTGGCTCCGCGTAGAGATGCTCCAAAGTCCTGAATGTGTGGTATTGGGTAACGGTCGGGTGTGGTAATGGCGTTGAGGGCACGATAATCACCACAGGGACGCCAATCACCTGATTTTTTGGGAACCATATGAAGAGGTGAAGCCCAGGCACTGGAGGAGGGTTGAATGATGCCAAGCTTGAGAAGGTTATGGAACTCCTTCTTGGCGATAGCCAGCTTGTCAGGAGAAAGTCGCCTAGCCTTAGCGAAGGTTGGTCGGCCGTTAGTTATTATACGATGTTGAACACCATGTGTGGGTGACCTGTCTGTCATTTGAGGAGTAATGAGCTGAGGAAATTGTTGAAGGATGGCTGCATAACAATTTGGTGTCGAAGAGACATAACTGAGGTGTAGTGCTTCAAGTGCAGAATGATGAGCAGGAATGCTGCGGAATGTTTCTGCATGGAGCAGTTGACAATGCTTCAGATCAATGAGTAAACCGTACTCACGAAAGAAATCTGCACCTATGATAGGCTGGTGAACATCAGCCAGAATGAAGGTCCAGGTGAAGGGTTGCATGGGGCCAAAGTGCAGTGACAAGGTACGCTTGCCAAATGTGGGGATGATAGAACCGTTCGCGGCTCTGAGAGAGGGTCCCTTCTTCTGTATGCGACGGTCAGCATGTGTTACAGGAAGTACACTGACTTCCGCACCAGAATCGACCAAATAGCGTTGGCCTGAAGTGCGGTCTGTAATAAAAAGAAGGCGACTAGAATTTCCCGAAGCGCTGGTCGCCATCAGCGGCCGGGGAAGGCGTTTCCCGACATCGAACAGGGTGCCTTGCATTTAGTGGCATTACTACCAAATCGTGCATGGTACCAACATAGGCCTGTAGAAGAGGCAGCTACAGGGCTAGGGAATGTCTGCTGGTGGGATAGCTGACGCTTGAGATCTGCCAATTCAGAACGGAGAGAGGCAACAGTATCAACCTGAACAGGAACAGGTGAGACAGAGCTTAGAGAGCCATGCAGTGAACTGTCCTGGGAGAGTGTAATTAGGCTGTCAGCGAGGGTAGCAAGTTGTTCCACAGTTTTGTCTGGGTGAGACTTCAGAATAAGTTGAACAGATACTGGCAAACGAGTAAGAAAAATCTCCTGCAGAACTGGGTCATCATTGCATGATTTCCCAGCTAGCTGTTCAATCCTTCTGAGTAGCTGGGAAGGTTTCATATCACCCAAGGGCTCCAAAGAGAGGAGTTTCTGCATCCGCTGGGACTCCGTGAGGGAAGTGCGCGCAATGAGTCGCTCCCGCAGAGCGTCGTAGGGATTGACAGCAGGGATTGTTATAATGACGTCCCTTACCTCACGGGCAGTCTCTGGTGCCAGGGAACCGACAATATATTGGTATTTCGTTAGCTGTTGGACGATATTTTTGGTAGCAAACTGTGCCTCCACTTGGTGGAACCACAATTGAGGGTCATCCCGCCAGAATGGAGGCAGTTTGAGGGACACAGAATGAAGAGCGGCGATGGGGTCGTCCTCCGCCATGGAAGATTAGCTCGTTGTAGCGCTGCAGAAGCTGCTGTGCAAGTTGCACGTCGGGGTCACCAATGAAGCGGATTAAAGTTAGCGCTTCTTTGTTTCAACTCGTATAGAACACAAGACAACTTTCTATCGTTTCAACAACTTAAGACAGACAATCACGTGACACATCAATGATGTAATGCTATTATGTAATGTTATGTTAATTATGACATCACCGAAGGGAGTACAGGAAACCAGCCGCTACAATGGTTTTGAATAATGTCAGGGTAGCTAATAAGAACATAATTCTTGGCTAAAGTTCACATTCAGTATGCAATGATGATAATATGGCATTTTTATGTGATGCGACAGGACACTATATAATAGCCTGGTGACATAATTATTGAGAACCTACCTTAACGAAGGGTCTATTTATCCAACATATGACTTCGCCAGAACGCTTGATAGACTGCTACACCCATGCTAAGCTATGAAACTTGCTCTAGTTCCTGGGTAATGCGTGCTACTCTTTTTGCTGACGAATAGATCGCCAACAACTATGCAAACATCATTGGAAAACCAACAGAATGTGAGATTACATGAAGCATTAAAAGTCATGGCGTTTTTTAAAATTGTTTTAACCACAAATATGATCTGATCCTCCCGTGACATTTTACTGTAATATTTTCTGACAACAAAAATTTCAATATGGTCAACAATGACAGCTACGAATAAAATATTACCTACTCAAACGTGCATCTACATTGGGAGAGATGTTGCTGACAAGCAAGGTCCTCGAGTCAGCAACCTAACGGTAAATGTGTCACCATTAACCGATTGCACGCCGTATTCCTAGTACCCGCGGGCAAATTATTCATGAATTAACGAGGTATTTTACTTATTATTTTTATATCTTCCGTTCTGCAGGGACTCCACCCATGAAACTTGGGTCATATTCAGCCACATGATAGCTCTACTTCCTGTAAAAAAATCGAGCCTTCCTTACCAACTGGGCAGAACTAACCAGCATTATAAAACCTTGTCATCTTCTTGGGGGTGAATATTTTCATATTTTCACACTATTATACACACATTATAATGCCAACACAAGATGGAGCATCTATTTACAAACCCTCTATATACCAGCTGCAAAGCCAGTGGGTTGTTTTCCCCATCAAAATGCTAACACATAATAATACAAAAAACAAATTATAAGAGAGTGAAAATGCTAACACATACTAGAATAAAACCATAATATAAAACACAATTATGTAAGGGAGTGTCTTGGGTAGAGCTCCGGTCTTGCTGTCACGGGTAGAGTAGAACTTGCTCAGTCTTGGGTATAGCTTGCTTGGTCTCCGGCATGATATTTCACCATGTTTTTATTCTACACAAACATGAGATACCAGGATAAGAATAACACTTGAATACTGGAGAGACGAGAGAAGTAGACGAAGGGACAGGGAACGAGAGAAGTACACGAAGGGGCAGGGAACAAGAGAGAAGTAGACGAAGGAGCAGGGAACAAGAGAGAAGCACAGAAAGGAGCAGGGGGTGCATAAACATTACTGATAGTCCACCAAGGTATGGTATTTACGAAAACAGTCACGGCCTGTTGATCCACCACACAAAGGAACCTTACAAAAACAACACTGGGACCTTGCCTCATGCCTGTAACCTTTACTAATGCAAACTGCACAGCGCTTCTTTGCACAGCACTGTGGGAAATGACCTAGTTTTAAATTGAGGCGATCTAGCTGACTATTTGCCTGACTACAACGTTGACCTGCACGCTGCCGAGAAGAGAAAGAACCAATCAAAGATTTAGCTAGAACAATCCTAGCTTCTAGATAATTACCCTTCCTTACTGATATTGGAGCTCGGACAGAAGAAAACAAAATAAATGAATTCAATAAACAAGCTTCTATCAAATACGAAAAAACCCTTTTCCACCATCTCCTAGACTTTCTACCCAAATTATAGTAGCCTATTCTCTGATCTGCTCTGTCCACACCTCTCATGAATGACTGATAATCAGGCAAACATGGGGGACATGGCAGATCCTCTCTAGAACCATCAATTTTGCGCCTTTTTACAGTAGGAGGTACTAAATTATTTTCCGCGGGATGTATATTAGTTATCATGTAGATTGACCGTTTATCTACCCAAACTAAAGCCAGGAGTGCACCATTAGACCTATAATCATAATAACCTCTATTTCTAATCGAAGCTTTTGTTACTAAATCTGGAGGAAAGTTCCTCCTAGTATACCTAGCTGTACCACATGCACCAAAGCCTTTACTTGTAAGCGTTTGAAATAAATTAGGACTAGTATAATAATTGTCCATGTACACATGGAAGTTCTTATGTTCTAATCCTTCTAACAAATCTAAAACAACTCTACTACACAAACCAGTTTTATCAGCTACTTCCACGTTCTTACCTGTATAAATCTGCAACCGATAAATGTACCCATTCCTAGCATCACAAAGGACAAACACTTTTATCCCCCATTTTATTGGTTTGTCCTTCATATACTGTTTGAAGCCAAGCCTACCTTGAAAGGGAATCATAGCTTCATCTATACTAAGCTCTTGATGCAAGGTATATTCACTCTCAAACTTAGGAGTAATCAAATCTAATAACTTCCTTACCTTATAAAGCCGATCATAATTCAGGTTACCCTTTGTAACCAACAAACCATCAATAGAATTTACATGTACATAACGCATTAGCCGAGTCCTAGGCATTACTTTACGAACCAAAGATCCAGACAAATCCGAGTGACTAGTGGACCAGTACAATTCTAAGTATGGAAGTGTGGAAACTCCCATTATTATCAACATTCCTACAAAAGCTTTCATTTCCTCTATATTAGTATCTACCCATGGCCTGGAGAGACTAGCCATCCTAGAAACGTAACTGTTCGTCTCTGCTACTAGGAGTTCCCACACTTCAAGAGTAAAAAAAAGGTAAAATGCATCTAAAAATGTACTTGATGCACCAAGCAATGAAGAAGTTGGACCAGCTGTTGCTGTATAGTCCAATTTCAAAGGAGTTGGCTCCTTTATTTCCCACTTACCTGTGACCTCAGTTAGCCTAGAACCAGTGCCAGATGCTTGGGCAGAACCAGTGCCAGATACTCGCACACGCCTATAACCTCTGGCCCGCCTACTACCAGTACCTTTTGGAGGACCACTAGCAACACTTACGACTCCACTACCACTTGAGCTGCTTCCCCCTTGGCCAGTACTCCCTCGCCCGCCTCTCCCTCGGCCAGTACTCCCTCGCCCGCCTCTCCCTCGCACAACTCCAGCACCAGTCGTGTTCCCACGCCCTGTAAAGACTTCAGGCAAGGCTTCCTCATCCTCCAATGTAACAAAAGGAGTCATAGATGCCTCATCTCCACTCTCATCATCTGATGCTGTAGGAAAAGTAGTGGGGAGGGTGGGAAAAACAAGATATATATATATATCAAGTTTGTGGTCAACATTTGAAAATTCAAATTCAAATGAAAATCAACATCAACAACTAAACAACTCCAACCTACACTCTTAGCTATAACTTTTTTTCTATAACTATCCTGTCTGAATTTGGAATACCAACAGAATAAGCTAGTATTTGGCAATAGTACACTCTCAGTTGACTATGGTAAACAAAGGCTATGAAGCGCTATGAAGCGCTAAGGTTAGAAGAAACTTACAATCGAGAAGTCCATCCAAGCGCGCCTCTTCTCTTAGAGCAACTGGATCCAGAGTGTTTCCTCGGTATGCATAGATGTCTTCACCTTCTTCCCCAAATGAATCTGACCCAGAATCGCCAGAATCGTCGGCTAAAAGTTGAGAAATAACGTCCTCACAGGAGAGCATCTTTGAGCAGTTAAAAAAAAAAGCTCGACCAACAAAAATGGCGTTCAACCACAGGATTTTTGTTGCACGATGCATCAACCGGAAATAATCATTTTTGTGACGTTCTCTAGTCTACTAGGCATGTGCAGAACCCAACCGGGGCTGTTAGCTCGTAACGGTTCATTTTATATATTTTTGTGTGGCGAAGGATGTAAGGTCTCGCGCCATATGGCGCTTACGGCGTTTAATCGGTTAAATGGACAACCAGTTGATTTGCTGAGGCTGCGCTAGCTATTCCCCGAGTGTAAAGTTCACAGTGAAGTATACCAGAGGTATATATTTGCCCTGGTCTAGCTTCCTATATGACGTCATATCAAAATAAGGTTTGCGGTATATATATGAGTCTCAACGCGTACCGAGCGAAAGCGTAGCTTAAGACCGCCACTTGGAGTACAAGAAGAACATGAATACGCTCAGTAGTTGCCTCCTGATATTTGTATTGATAGTCAGCAGCAATGGTGAGTAATGATCTAAGTACATACAGCTAGTGACTTTAGTAGCTTGTTGTGAATGAACCAGCAAAATACGCTCACAATACAGATGAAAATGCTTACTTTATCAGAGTGTAAATATTAGTGATGAGCTTCTAAACAAAACTAACCAAAAATGTACTAATGATACTCATGGCTAGCATGTATATATAGCAATGTTGTTTTAGTTTGTATTTCTCATTCATATCATTATTACACCTGAAACAGTAGCTCTGTTTTGTGGATGGTAAATGCAGTGATAAAATTAAAATGCATCCTGCTTCATATTAATTTCATGAAACAGGACTTCAGTAAAGGTCTGGCAAAACCTGTCATGTCACTGCATACATGATAATCAGTTTGAGGATAGAGCATTACAGACCATAGACATGAAGATATAATAATTTCTATAGCTGCGCTTACACCTTTTTTCCCCATGGCAACTTTTGCTTACTCTGCCTGCTGTAGTTTAAAGTCTAACTGGAAAAGGAAATTGCATCTGCAACTCTGGGCACATCAAATGCCCATTTATGAGGAGAGGAGTCCAAGAATGTTGTGAATCTATGGATGTTTCAGGAAGTAGATATTTTCTTTCAAACTCTATCATATTCTAACTACATGGTCACATTTTACTGTAGTGTGCCAGTGATTATAGCACCACGAAAATGACAAAAAGTTAAGATGTGGTATTGTAAATGGCTTGGTTAATCCAGCCAGCACTCCTCAATTCAGGGAAATACTTTCCAGTTCAGCCAAACCCTAATTTCTTCCATTAAATATGGATAAATATCTGAAACAATATTGCTATAGTGTGTACATTGATTATGAACTTTTGTTAGCTACACAACAATTAAAAATATACATGAGGAGGATCCGGTGTAGGGAGGGGGAGGTGTTAGGAGTTTTAACCCCCACCCACAGCCCTCAGGCTTTGCCACATGTGCAACACAACAAAAGGAACAATTATTTTAAATCAAACTTAGAAAACTAGAGCTAGCTTTCCTACAATTTCCTTCTTTGGCCCTATCCTAGACCAGTGCAGCTGCTATTGATACAGCTGTGGTTTCTGTAGCTTTTTGATAGCACTCAAGCTCTGAAAATCATAAGCAAGTAAGTTGCGCAGCTAGCCTAGCTGTGTGCCTTTAGAAACTTAGTAGACCAAGTAAATTTTCATCTGTGAACTTCCTTCTTTGCACCAAACCTAGATCAATGCCGCAGCTATAGCTACAACTGTAGTTTGTAGCTATAGGTAGTTTTCACATGGTTCATGAGTGCTGTTTTGTCTCAGTGATATTTTGAACATTTTATATCAAATAAGTTGGTAGTATAAACAGGGGGATGGTTATTTCTGGGTGGGCTGAGGTCTGAGGCCCACCCAATTTTTTGCAACCGATCAAAGGATTTTAACACGCTACCATCAGAAATGATGTTGAAAAATATTATAAAGAGCATACATAGTAATGGTTAACACATTCTTGGTTAATTAGTGTGAAAATTGCCAGCTAGTACAATACTGTAAAATGCAAATTAATATTGCAGGCCGAATATTCTAGAAGCTAACTAGTACAGAGTGAACCACGGCTAAAAGACAAGCCTCCTTGTTGTCAAGGTACACACAAGAGACAAAGGGAGTCTGAGGAGAAGGCTGATGATGCAGAACATGACCAAGAATCAGATGACTCTGATCGTCAAGCTGATGCACAGGTTGAAGATAGCCCTGAACATTAATCTAAAGCATCTGAACATGCATGCCATGGTCCGATGTCAACATTGAGCACCCAAATTTGTGGTGATCCCTCGGCACCCGAAATAGAGAGTCATTAAAGTATTGTAAGACCCTATTGCAAAATTTCACGCACACTGTAGCTGAAATATTATGCAAAAATAAAAAGCAGATATTTGTGAACTCCCTTCTCAGGTTCAGAAACCTGGAGCCAGTAAAATATTTTCAACTCTGAATACCCTCCCTCAAGGTCCCTACACAGCCAGTTATACCCTAAAACCAAAATGATGACCAGCCTGGTAGTCACAATTTTCATAGCTGCATTACATTCCAATTTTAAATTCTGTAATTTGCCACACTTGTGCCACAGCCAATTGGAAGGGACCGCTTCATCTTGATATAAGAACTGCTTGTCTGATAGGTTAAGGAATTGGAAAAATGCTCTGTCAAAACCAAGGCTTTCCGTAAACATGAGAGCTCGCTATATCACAAAGATGCACTTACTATGTTAACTGACCAGGTTGTAGCTGCTCAGAGTCAAATAGGAACAAAATCGTCAAAGTATATATACTACCTCACCCACTAAGGCATTGATTGCCCTTCATAAGGACAAGCAAGAGGAGGGAGTCAAATTTCAAGTAGCTCCTCCTTCTCTGAGCTGAAGACAATGAAGTGCTTCGAAAGTGGATTGAAAATTCTTATGACAAGCATATGAACTCAGGTGCTCAGAATTTAATACCACAAATCATGGCTCTAAAAGTGCTGCATGGTACACAAATGACGTCTGAGTCTAGATTATAGTATCATAGTTAATGGAGTACTGATGCAAGCAACAGTAAACAACTTGTAATTTGCATACATTGGGTGGATAAGGAGACAGCAGTTATTTGAGGACAATCGCTCAGACAAATGCAGATACATTTGTCGCATGCATAAAAGATGTGCTGCTGTGTATGTATCTCAGAATTCAAGATGCCCATGGGCAGTGCTATGACAGATGTTCGACCATGATTGGAACCAAAAATGGGGTTGCTGCACAGATCAAGAAACTGAATAGCAAATGTCTGCTGACACACTGCTACTACCACTTACTGAACCTTGCAGTCCGGGATACAATAATAAAAATTCTCCAGATGAAATACACACTTGATATATCATATGAAACACTAAATTAATAAAGAAAAATCCTAAAAGAGGGGCAGAATTCCCCAGAAAACAAGCAGAAATTCTGGGACAAATGGAACATGATCTCCATGTATACAATATTGACTCACCAACTCTGAAAATCCTTCACCCAACAAGGTGGACTATCCGAGCTGCATCATGAGTGCTATTCTGAAAAACTATGGAACTTGGATCAGTGACTCTGATATGAATAATTGGAGTGCATGCTAAAATGTAGTTTCCTCTATGGACTTCACTTGCCATTGTAGTACTTTCACATTCAGAAAACCTCAGCACTAGCCTTCAGAGGGCAGAGCTATGTGCAGTGGGTGCTCAAGAGAAAGCCAAGCTTTCTGTCACTGTTCTTAGAGGTATACGATCAGACAGGGATGCAAGCCACCATTGGATCAAGGTCAATCAAGCTGCTGTGAAATTGGAGTTACGAGCCCTTTTTTCCACCTTGCCATAATATGCCTTCAAGGTATTTTGAGGGTAATGCTCAACCTGAAAACCTTTCCTATGTAGAAGACCTTTACCACTAGATCTACTTTGAACCAATGTACACTGCAGTTAGCTGCATTGTAGAGCAAAAGGATTACCTCTAATGTATGCAACTTGTGAGCAGGTTCTTGTGTAAGGAGCATTGGAGGAACTTGTCTCACAAAATATTGACCGTCTGTGTGAACTCTACACCGAGTTTAACCATAATATCCTACAAATTCAGCTATCGATAGTGGCAGAGTCATATTACATTTCAGTCAGGGTGAAGGGAGAGATACATTGCATGATGTCATAGATTCTCTCAAATAGTGGTCCCTCATACCAGAGATCGTGTCCTTGATCAAGATTGTTCTGGTTATGCCAACAACAAATTCCAGCTCTGAACGTGCCTTCAGTGTACTGAGAAGGGTGAAGTCTTACCTCCTTACTCAATCATCTTATGATATACACAGTGCCTAAGGAGATGTTGAAGCAACTAAGCCTCAAGCAAGTCATCAATGACTTTGTAGATAGAGTAGAGATGTGCTCTCCATCTTCGGCAACTTCCACATGGCAGTAGTAGATGTGGATAAATGCCTCTCTACTCTAGGACTCTTTCTCTGTCTCTCTCTCTAACTGGTTAGATCTTTATGATAGACATATCTCGTCATGTGATATTGGGATAAAACTGCTATATTTTTTTAAAGTCAGTAGATTTGCGACCCTATTTTTTTTAAATTACTAGGAGAGTACCCCAGGCCCCAGTCTAGGGTGGCCAGCATACTGCTGCTTTTGGCCTGCCAACTTTCAGATGGAAATTTCTCCCCCTGATAAAACTCACCTGAGGGTGCTTCTCAGATTTTATGCTCACACAAGTTGTAAATATTGGATGGATAACCAATGCATAAAACCATCTAGTTATATAGCATTATTATAAACAGCTCCAGTGTGTAGGTGATTTACCACAAATGCTCCTTTTGCTTTGAAAAGTAAAAAATAATAGATAAAGATTAAAATGATGCGAAATATGACAAATATAATATAAAAATGGAAAAAGTCTCTAACATGATTTTATAATAATATATATATTATATATGCACATGTGCAAATGGTGAGCTCAAGTTTACTCATGTTGGCAGTTATAAATGACAACATGTTCCAGAGCTTAGTGTTGAAATAGGGGAAACTCAAGTGCATCTATTAGTCAAGTTTTCGTACTTCCAATATATTGCACTTTTTATTATTAACTGGAAATCCCCCCCCCCTCCTCCTCCTCCCATCCCCCCAAGAAAAGGTGGTAGCACCCCCCCCCCACGCCCTCCCCACCTCCCCCAAATAAACTCTCCTTGATATATGTGGAAAAACTAAGATACCTGGTAATAATCATTGTGCAACTTATTCTACACAGCTGCCTTCACTACGGAGCCAGTGGATGTCTTCACTCCACTGGGCACTAACTCTACATTTACCTGTGAGATTGACGATTATGATGATGTTGATGAGTACATGTTGAACGCAAGTTTCCCAGGTGAAGACGGGATCATGCTTGGTAATTTCACTTCTGAAGTGGAACTAGAACCTCTGCGAAATAGGGGAGTCTACTTTAATACAAGTGTAAATGGGATGCAGATGACTTTAATGGTACTGGCCACAATTGAGAATAACGGAACAAGCATCGAGTGCAGAGCAAACTATACTGATAGTAAACTGGCAACTCTGAAAGTCACAGGTATTGTTAAAATCGTAATTTTTATTATTCAAAAATAAGGTTGACATCACTAGATGACTGTGGATATACTAACAGCAATGTGATCATGTTGTCCTTTATTTGGACAGCTTTAATAATAGCTTTCTTGTTTTGTTATCATTACAAAGACTTTCTTTGTGATTAACTTAAAATTAGTTCTTCAACATTTTGGCTAGATGGTTATCGGAAGTGCATGCATTAAGAAATTATACGCGTCGGGGAAAAAATCAGTTTCAATATTTCCTTGAGTGTCATTGGCAGACACTATCTCTTCAGTGTGGATAGAGTACAAAGGTTGATAAGTACATAAGCGCACTTGGAGTGTATGTGTATAGTCAACTAGGCAGCCAAAATATGTCTAAGATATGCGTGTAAGTGTAGCTGTGTATGTGGAGGGGATTGGGTGGGGTTGCTGTGAAGTAGAACGCAATAAAGAAATGGATAAACATTTAAAAAAATACTCCTACAGCTAAATAACGAAACTTTAAGATAAGAGTGGGGTAAAAAGATGATATATAAATAGCTTAAAATATACTCTATCATTATTATATATACAGCCATTAACCCTCACACTGGCAATTAACAAAATTAATGAATGATTTTCACTTATGTAAGAAGAGTTATGAAGAGAACTACCTAGCAACCATAATATCATCTCCATAATATCAGATGATCGCTGATGAGTACAGTTTTGGTTACTTAGCAACAAACCACACTGTTGAGAGTATCATCATAAGAAATGGCCTTTTTTCTCCCATCAAATTTTTGCTGGTCAAATTTGGCTGTAGAATAGTTGACCAATACCGAGTATGAAGGTGTTTGCTTACGCATCGAGGAACAAAATGACGAATTTTGGTTGTATCAACAAAGCAGTTGAATATGACTGGGCATTAGTCTTGCCAGTTGATAATGGCCTACATAATGATGAGTTGAAAGAGATATGATGAAATCTAGTTGCTTAGCAAACAACCACAGCTATATGAATATCATTATAAAATGCTCGAAGACAAAAAAAAACACCCCGACTCATGCCATTTATTATTATACATGTATTATTTTTATTATTATACATGTAGCTACACTTGGGTTTAAACTTTGCTAGAACTAAGTCTAGGTTTTTCTTCAACTTGAAATGTGGCTGTGATATTGTTCACCAATACTTCAATGGCCAACGTGGCTAAGAGTTCAAACCAGTTTTATACCCTGGCAGATTATAATGATATTCATATTCATGCCATTTGTTTCTAAATCATCACTTTGTTTTTCGACTGATCGCATATGCACATCTAGAATTCAGTGGGAAATGGTCAAATACTGAACAACAATAACTGATAGAATAAACTTATTCCTTTACTTTTTCCCTTCCTTTTCTTATAAGGAAATGCTAAGTAAAAAAGGATCAACTCATTAGCTATCACCTGATATATAGTTGCTAGGTAATATCCTTCATCTCTCTTAATAAAATAATTTTGTTACAATTATGTACTCCTTAGCTATCACCTGATGTTTGGTTGCTAGGTAATATTCTTCTTCCCTCTTGCAATAGAATATAGCCATCATAAATCTGCCTGTGGAAGGTTTAAATATAGCCTGTGAGATGCAGATAGACATAAAGAGATCTGCAAATATGTGCATGTGTCTTTCACCATAATGACATAATGTAGTCTTCCAGTGGAGAAGGTACCAGAATTTAAGTCATGTTGAAATGACTGCTGTGAAAAAGTTATTTAGTTATAAATATCTACTATATATAACATGATTCCTCACATCAGAAGTAATGCATAGATATTGATTACTGTTATTTCTGTTTTTATTTTATAGTTGCAGAGTTATATATGTCATGAACAGAGTTCATGTACATGACAAATAGTTGTTGCTCACTCATATTAGTTTTAGTAAGCCAGCATCTTTACAATCTGTCAGAAGCCATACATGAATTTATACTGATATTTGTCTAGCAATAATATAAAATGAAGGAAAAAAAATGAAGAAAAAAAAACAGTGATTTTTAACTGTCACAAGGCTTGTCCACATAATAATATGAAGGCATTTAATAAGGCTTCTCTACTCTTGCCAACCTGGTTCACTTAACAAGACAGTTTGGTAGCAGTTATTCATTATTATAAATATTTAAATCAAAGGTGGCATTAATAATAACAGGTGAAGTCCTCAAATGATGCTTAATACCAATCTATTATGCTCAGTAGAACTAGACAGGCTTACCTAACTGTCAAGCTCTTCAACCATATTCCATTCAAGCCTCCCCCTTGTAATCATGACATTCTGCTAAAACAAAATAAAACTGTCCTCAAGCTCAAAAACATGAAGTCCATGAACACAAGTAGACGATTCTTTACCATCTGATTAGTTTTTTTAACAGTAAAAGACACCTAACTGGTTGGGTCTAAATGGGTACACTATTGTTTATATTTGGTGCATTTTTTGTTTGCATGTGAATATACTAGCAGAGGTAACTGCACTACACTGTGGGAAATTTTTGTGTGCTCCCCACTAAATGTATCCACATTTCCTAGCAGTCTCCACTACTGTAGCATTATTATTATAGTACCTTGATCAACTCTGGTAGCATGGAAAACAGACCCAGGAAGGTGGTGAACCCCAAGAAAAACTGTTTGTTCTTGCTTGCTCTAATGAAGAAAGGCTTCAGTAATGACGTAGCATCTCACGATGGTGAAAGAGTGACCAAAAATTACTTTACTACTATTTAGATGTGCATAACTATCTGATTGGTAGGAGCAATGAGGCCTACACTTCCCTGGTTTATATATTTACCCTGGTCTACACTTCCCTGGTTTATGAAATTATTCTGCCGGGAATTAGTAGGCGGGACCTAACGTGGGAAGCACCAACATAGAGTCCTGGGTTAAAGCATATGCATGCAAAAATATGGTGGGATAGACCCTTTACTGATTCGTTAGGCCAACACTAACCGGTTAAAAGCTCGCTTGACTAACTTTGCCATGGCCATTCATATACGCCGACTTCTTTGAAGTGCCTTCAGGGACAAAAACCACAACCCCCTTTAATTAATTAACATCGATTCAGTTAGTTTTAAGCATGCCCAATTCCAATGTTACAATATACATGTATGAGAGTCACTGCTAATGGTGCTGTGTAAAAAGGGGGCAGATTTCTTGCAGTTCATAGAAGTTCTGTAGTCAAGTCAAAGAGACACGACCTTCTAGTCCTTTGGGGCAGAGGGCTTTGAAGTGAACAATGATATTTGTCAGTCAGAGCCAAAATCAAAAGAACTAGCAGTAAGCCCTAGTGCTGAAATTGATATTTGAAAACTGATATATCTTAGCTATAAACACATTCAGCTGTAATATAAAGTAATCACAAGCTATTGAGAGCTGCTGCACTGTGGTAATTTATATATGGTGGCAGTGAACCCACTGTATATAATTGGTGAACATGGTTTTTGAAGGTAAAAGGTTATCAGCAGTCTACATGGGTGCAGTCGAGTTCCCTTTCTTTTAGGCAGGTCATTCCAATAGAGTTGTTTGTTTTAGATTAGAAACATTTTTGTTCCTTGTTTTAATTTATTGTTTCTGTACCATGGGCATTGCTGGGGTGTGGCTATTGCCTAGGCTAACCAGTTGGACTACTCCTGTATGCACAAACTTCAGTCAACTAGGTGATGGACAAGGAGAAGTAGGGTATTGAGAACACCAACAATAGACATATGTGGAATACACACTTGCATGCACATTCAATGTTCCATCAAGTACCTACTTGAGAAGGACAATGGTATTTCCACACAGTGACTTAACCCTCGCATGAACAGGCCTTTACTGGGACATAGTGAGCCTGTCAGAACCTTAGATTTTTTTGAGAAAAATATGACGATCCAACATTAAGGCCTAAGTTTTGAATGTTGTACTTTTAAAATTTTTACCCGGGATATGCCAGTTTTGACTTGGGCTAAAGCCCCAAAGCCCAGGTTCTAACAATGCCATTGTTCTGCACATCTAGTATGAGCTTCAGGGCTCTCACACACACACACAACAACAACAACAACAACAACAACAGCAATGAGGAGAGTAAATTCATTATTGAAATGGTTCAAAAATATATGAAGTGATCCTCACATGCTAATGATTATTCATCATAATAAAATCATGTGACATCACACTATGTCTACATTGCCATGACATCACATGATTCTCCCATGTGACAGAATCACATGGTAGTGACACAACACCACGATGTCACTATATCATCACATGATGTAAAATAGTAGTCACACACTTATCACATGACATTATATTAGGCCCTCCTCTTCCTCCTGGGCTCAACACTGACACTCAAAATGATTCAATCTCAATAACATGGGATGAGCCATTCATTTGGCCGGGACATAATGTCGTGATCTATATCATCACAGAGAGGGACATCAATGGTAACAGAACACAATCGCAACCCTCCAACTCTCTGGTAACTATGTATTTTTGTTATGAATTTATTCATTTACATTTTACTCCATGCTGCACATGTGTGTAGATTGTAGAGCAATCGAGTTTTCTGTCAGTACATTTATGCATATGTTGGAATGTTTCACTTTATTAGCTGGCCTATATCTTGCCGCATAAAACCCAGGAAGTCTTTACAGCCATCACGATACCTGACAAATCATATAGTCTTCTCAACCCGGCAATCATTGCTCCACCTAGTTAATATATATATAAAGAGAGAGAGTGAGAGTGAGTGTGAGAGAGAGAGGGTGAGAGAGTTTTTTCTCATGCTGACTCTGCAATAACCTGTCCTATAATATATAAAGGCATGAAGGATGATCGGGCATGAGTTCTAGAAAAGCAAACCTTGCTACAAGAAAGTTTCAAGCTAGAAAGTGACGAATGTCAAGTTTCTAGTGATCCTTTCTTGGACCTGATGATAACAGTGAAAGAACTGAAATACTAGTTGATGACTGAGCACTAGCAAACTTTGTTTCCAAGTTTGTTCAGGGCCTAGCCGCTATTTTTCTCCCAAATTCAGTTTTTTTATGTTAGCATTTTGTTGCATCAAGCTCAACAAAAACCGGGAGGAGCAATTGTGTATTGGTCCTCCTTTAGTGTTCACTCTGTTAGGATGCCTGAAACTATTTGTACCCGTGGTTACCAGAGGAAGAAACACAGTACATACTTATAAAGTCAAAGGCCCTTTATAATGCCTGAGCTGTTCCTGGCTGGGCTGCTGCAAGCAGGGCCTTCTTGTTGATGTGCATCATTTGGTCTCAGAGTTTATCTTTCTGTTTGGCCAATTCTCAGGTATAGTGAGTATTCCATGAAGGAAGACATTAAGCTCTGGCAAAAACCACCTGATGCACATACTTCAAGGACCTATAACTTATTCTACATACCTCCTATGCATCTGCTCTTTAAGTGTCGAAGGATATATTTCTCAGTGTGCTTAGCAAGCTATAAAAATACTGGTGGTTTTAAGTATGGCATATCATAAAGAGGGAGGTGTACAATACTGACAAGGTTGAAGGCCAAAAAACAACCACAACTGACATTGAAAATAATAGTAGCAATAGAAATATCAGTCGACTCCCTGTAGGAAAATATGCACAGTAAATCATGAAATCCATGTTATAATAATTTCATGCATTTTGGGTTGGAAAATACCTTAAAAATTAAATCAAATTCGTGCTATTTCAAGGTTTCTTGGATATTGGTTAAAAATATATATTTGTTTGTAATGAATATTTGTGGTAATTGTATGTGTTTGTGTTTTACATAATACTGGCAGAGACCATACTTTAGCATGCTTAAGTATAGTAAAAACAAACAAATAGAATTGAAGTTGAGAGTGATCAGATCACAGCTATAATATCAATGACAATTACATATTATGACCAAAAAAATTTCGGTTTGAATGTCACATGATCAAGTTGAGTGTCAAAAATTAATCTAATACTATTCCTGATGAAGGCTAGAGCATCTAGTCGTAACGTCGAGATAATTCAATTTCAAGTTGATTATTGAGAAGGTTATTGTAATAATATACTAATCTGAATTTGATGTCAGCCCATCAAAAGGATCCTCTTCATTAGCTATTGTTCGTATAATAGATATAGCATCGGTGATTCCACCTCCAAGAAATACCATTCTTGCTAATCTCAGGATGACTCAAAAAGTATGTATTGCCTCTAGTGCTGCTGCTGGCTTCCTTTTCTTCTAGCCACGAGAAGAGCCATCCAGAACTATCTCCACGCGTTTGTACCTTCTTCAGTACCTTTCCTCCAACTCAGTTTGTTCAGCTGTTGGAAGGATGGTTTTCTTCTTGAAGTATTTCATTCTTCCACTAAATGCATTTGATGCATATAGAAAAAAACCTTCTTCTACACTCTGCATGTGGCTAATTATGCACATGCGCAATAATTTTTTAATATGGTTATGCAACCGAGTCACACGCTTAACACAATTAAAACGCTCGCACAGCTTTTGCTTCATACCAGCTACAGGTGAATCACTCAGTAGCTTCACCCCATATCATTCGAACTAGGCATGATGATAAGCAATTTCCAGGTGATGATGGTGAGGTCTGGGTAGAGCAGGTTATAAAGGTCTAGGTAGAGCAGGTGATAATGGTGAGGTCTAAGAGCAGGTGATAATGAGCGGTCTAGGTGATGATGGTGAGGTCTAGGTAGAGCAGGTGATAATGAGAGACACAGGTAGAGCAGAGGACAATGCAATAGCTCTAGGGACAAAAAAAAATTGAAGTCACATTTATCATAATGACACAATAATTATCACTCGATGAGGAATCATGCATACTTGTGGTTAAATCTGACCTGCAGAATATTGGATACTCCCACATATATAATATGTCCACTGAGGTGAGGAACTCGTGCGAGGCTGTGCTGGTCGAGGTGGTAGCCGTCAGTGACTTGGGTTGGAGCCAGCCAGCGGAGTCAAGAATTAAAATACCAAGATGTGAGGCTCTGACATGTGCACACTATGCAAACATGTGGTATACATAATATCACTCATTAGTATGTTAAAACACCCCATTAGTTTGTCAATTAGTATGTGTGGCAGAGCCAGAGTGGCAAGTGCATTAGCCCAATACTAGCCAGATGTATGTGGCATGTAGTAAAACATTAGTTAGCTACAGGCTTGCTATACCATGTATAATACCTTGTATTTACCTGTAGTCTTAGTGATGTATGATTATTCAAATTGTACGCATGTCAGAACAGTAATCATAACAGTAGTCGGAGTAACTTGTTTGAGTTGTTTTGTCTTTTGCTGTGTCTTTTTATCTTATTTATTTATCCACTTAATATATTTAAACCTATCTGAACTCTTAACAGTTTAGCTAGTTGTCTAGAATTGTATATACTAAGTTGAACATTGAATAGCTAGGTATAGAAGTAAGTTGAATAGCTAGCTATAGCAGTAGCTATTTGTTGAATAAACTGAACTCGGTCGGTTACAGTATGTTAATACACCCCATTTTTATGTTTATATTATTTATGTGGGCTCTTTTGAATTTCCATATGCTTGCATGCACACAATGCACACACACTCACACACACACACACACACACTAAACCTTCCAAGTTGTAAATAATATTTTTGTTATTACATGAAAACATTGTAGATTTTGTCTTTCGATTAACTTTCCGTTTCTATTGCCAAACATTACAAAAAAAGAAAAATCTACAAAGTATTTAATGTCAGTTGAAAATATTTGTATGTTATGGTGGTATTGCATTATTTATAAGCATAGTGCTCTGTTGAATTTGTTACAGACACAAACAACCTCCCTCTGATCGCATGTTACTAGAGGCACTCTTAAAGATACATGTATCTTCTTCATATAATTTGTGCAGTTCCTGGTTCCATTGGTAATGTGAGTGCTGTTACAGTTAGTGGCACACTGCTTAACATCACAGTAGAGGTAAGACTGTAATCAGTAACTACAATCGTGAATTCAATTAGTAAGTTAAGGTGTTGTTTTATAAATTGTTTATCCAATTGACCACCCATTTAATTTGTTGTTTTTAAACATATGGCTCTTTCAAAAATGAGTTGTCAAGGGCAAATACAATAGGCTTTGGTTTGGTATGAGAATATGCTTCATTGAGTCAAGTGAGCAGAAACTATGCAGCACTACATCGCTTAATGTCTACGACCAAACTTAAAGCAATGAAATCCATCCAGGAGTGAATTCTTTCTCAAAATTGAAAATTGAAAGGATTCAGATCGATTCCCGGCAAGCATAGGTGTCTGCACAGCTTTCCTTCAATGAAGAAATTCTAGAAAATATAAGCCAGGAATATATAGTTCATGGAAGCAGTTTTGGGGTGTTTTTTAAATTTTTTAATTTAACTTGCTCTCAAAGTGTTGTGACTCAGATAGGAGTGCACTGGGCATGTGCAGGTGTGAACATCTGATCTTTAGCACATGTGGTTCTTTTTTCTATGATTTATTTTTGCAAGCAATGTCCAAGTTAGTGCATGTAGGTGGTGCTTATGGTGGTCAATTAGTTATCCTGTGAGGTACCTCAGACCTCACACAGTGAGGATTTAAAAAAATAAAAGCTTCCCCATTAGTCAGTGGTCAAGGCTGTAGTTTTTGTTCAATAAACAAAGTGAAAAATTGTGCTTCATATTCCTTTGTGTTTATATGGCTTCCTGTAGAGAGTATTTGTAGGTATTCATAATGAATGCTGCATAGCAACAATGCATCAGAGGAAGCAGTAGTTTCCAATATCCCTTTCAGCAGACACACAGCACAATAATGTCATCAGACATCAACAATAATAATTATGTGTAATTGGGTAAAAATGCTGTTCTCGAAGCTTGACCTTCTGAAACATTGGCTATATAGAGACACACGCCTAGACAATGGATAATTGTCGCACTCATTTTGTACCCAAACACAGTGTGAGCTTATATTAGATTTGTAGCTCCACTGCGACCAACTGCTTTGCTGCACTGCATTGTCAGTGCTGAACTGCTGGTTGATTGAATTGTGTTGACTTATCAACTGCTCAATTCCAGAAATCCTGAGCTTACATTGAGAGATGTGAACACAACCCACGACTCCAGTCTTTACTATCATTATTACAAGTATTGGTTACAGGACATGTTGCATTGTAAATGCATTACGTGTTAGTCCAACAACCTAGCTATCTAAGTAAGCACTCTGAGTTGCATTCAAGATAAGCACACTTATAACCTTCATTTAATCATTGGCACTAGTTGAACTGTTTTGGGGGATTTTTTTCAATCTCAGTTGACGACGAATTACAATAACTTTCTCAATAATTGACTTGAAATTTACTCTATCAACTATATACTCTAGCCTTCATCAGGAATAATTCAACTAGATGCTCTAGCCTTCATCAAGAGTAATCTCGAGAAAATAAACTTCAAGCTGATCATTGATAAAATCATTGTAAATATCAACCTAGAAGTTCTATTTCCAATCTGATTAGCTTTTAGCCCCCACACCCTCCAATTCGTTGGTTATTTTAATTATGAATAAATAATCAGAATCATTAATTCTAGATTCGATATCTGCATCCTGCCCCACCCCTTTCTTCCCTTTCTCCTCTTTGTGATTGTTTAACATTATTACCAACAATATTTTACAAGCTCCAGAACTTTCATTCCAACAATTAGCCTCCAGGTTTGGATAAAGCTCCCTAAAATGCTTTACATGTTAGTCCAAACTGGCAGTGTAAAAAAAAAAAGTGGAAGATTATTAATTATTATTATTAATTATTATTACTATTATTATTATTATTATTATTATTATTATTATAGCCTCCAGCACTCTGTGAATTTCAAACTGGAAATATTACCATGACAATTTCTCGGGAAAGTAGTAATGAAACACTGGTGACAAAGTCCCTGTCATATTCTGGCCAACCCACAGAGCTGATTTTCCAAGTGGATATGCTAGATCTTAATCTCACGGATAACAATGACAACTATGGACTGGCAGTGTCGGCCGAGACCATAGGTGTGGTGGTCACCAAAGGTGCCATCATAGTTCCAGGTGCATAAGTACAATAAGATAATGAGATTTCTTATTTCCAATGGCTAGAACAGAAGCAGTCGTTGTGCTATCAGTGTAATATAAATATGCATGGTAATGTGTCTGTATGTAATCAGCATTCTCTCATATTTTCCACACACCTAAATATCTGCAATGATTCCATCTTCCATCATATTAGAGTTGTAACTGTTAGTAATTTAGGAACTGACCCTTCTCAACTCAACTATCACTTAACACAAGTATGACAGATACCCCCATGAATTTGAAAACCTCAGTATAGTATTGATATATATATATATGCATCATATTAATAATCTGTATTACCTTATTCTGCACAGGTGCACTGTTGGATTCATTTGGCACTACTACCATGATGACAGATGGTATTCATGTGTATAATATTGACTGCATTTTTTCTGGTATATATATATACCAAATTCCTTTTTTGCCCTATTGGGCATTGATGTAGAGGACACTGCTTTGCTCCAGATTTAATTGGATGCCACTGGCTTCATTTATAACTACAACACTTAAACTACAACATTTTTTTCCAAGAAATAAACTGTTCATTATGCATATACTTAAGCTGGAGTTTAATATAAGAATCAGCTCCATTGAGGTTGTAAGAAAAAAAATCCTGTGCATGCTATATTGCTCATTTCTAGAACAAAATTTTCAGCAAGGGAATACTGTCCGGCATTTTCAAAATTGGAGATTTTCATAGCAATTCCAGTTAGGGATAGGTGCTGTGCAGATTTTGTCCACATAAAGGCTTCCAGAAACAACAGTAAATTAAGTCCGGAAGAGGCTGTTCCTTCTGGCAGTTGCCATTTAGTTTGTTTGTTCTAGCTCAGCCCATCAAATCAGAATTCAAGTTTTGTCTAGACATAGAAATTTACTGGGCCTATCCAGGTTAATATGTATTATAATTCAGTAATTAATGCATATGATTCTATTTTTAACTGCGATTATTATCCAATATCTGTCAGGTTGGGGTCTCAGTCAAAATCATAAATATGGGGTGTGGGGGGGGGGGGGGGGGGGGGGGGCAGAAAAATTGTGCATACATAACTTACACATAGTTGATAGTTATTTTTTTATTAATAATAACTCTGTCTGTTTGCTTTTAAACCATATGCATCCAAAATTAGGGGGAAGGGGGCTTGATGTAAAAAATTAACTCCCTTTACCACAGCAATTGGCAGAGTGAGCCATGCCTGACAGGTTAATATGGTAGCCAAGTTTAATAGCATTGCTGGTCGGCTGTATTTTAGAGCCTGCAAATATAATTACTTCATCACATGTAATGTATTATTTTCATATATACATTGTGTTTTTAATAGAAGCTACCTCTTCCACACAGTCCACACTTGAAGGTAAGCAAGCACATATCTCCAATGTTTACAGATAATCTTAATAATAAAAAAGAAGCTGTGTTCTCTCTTTTGACACTACAATTATACAAGAACAAAAATTGGGGGGGGGGGAGGGGGGGGGGGGGGGTTAAATCAAAGAAGAAAGCTATACCGATATACAGTTAGACAAACCTTTCCTATTTAAAACCCTCTACAACAATTAAAAAAATAAATGGTAAGCGGTCATCTATTTCGTGTGTCCCAAATGGGTACAGTCTTGTTTCCTTTCTTTTTGACATGTTCATACCCCACGAGTTTAAAAGAAAATTGTCCTTGTCTGGAAAAAAATATTGTGCTTGTTTGTTTGTTTGTTTGTTTGTTTGTTATGCTATCACTTCTATATACTTGAGTGGTATAAAACTGAACTACGTCTTGCAAGTAAAACTCCAAGTTTCTGAGTCTCCAGAACTTTGAAATACTCTAACTTGATTCTTTTTGTTGTTTAGTAGACTGTTGCATATATCCAAACTCCATGGCAACCAACCCTGTTTGAGACTTCTGTATAATTATGAGAAGCAATGGTTACATAAACATGCTTGTGGTCAAGAAGTGAGCGTAGTATATAGCACTGTTTTAAGTTTGAATGTCTCTTAGCCACAGCTCAAGGCAGCACACAGTTAAACTGATCCTTGATCTTTTTAAAAAGACTCGCAACTGTACATGCGGATTTAGCTGACAGCTGATGAAGGGTAGAGCATTTAGTCGAAACATCAAAAGAGCAAGTTGCCCCATTATTGAGATCATTGTAGCTGCAATGTTGTTCTAGTTGGCCAATCACTGCTAGGTCAGGTACTACATACATAACAATGTACAAATTCTGCTGTTTTAATTAACAAGACTGCAGTAGTACTTGCGGATAAACTTGAAAAGCCGGATAAGTGAGAACTGGTTATGCGAGGATCTACTGAACCCTACATCCATTTTCTTGATTACTGAAGCTAAGTGACAAGTGACCTGATTAGCAGCGAATTATATGCATTTATTATTGTTGTTGTTGTTATTATTATTGTTGTTGTTATTATTATTATTAAACTTATTATTATTATTATATTAGTAGTAGTAGTAGTAGTAGTAGTAGCAGTAGTAGTAGTAGCAGTAGTAGCAGTAATAGTAGTAGCAGTATCAGAAGTAGTAGTACATGTAGTAGTAGTAGCAGCAGTAGTAGTAGTAATAGTAGTAGTAATATCAGCAATAGTAGTAATAGTAGTAGTAGTAGCAGCAGCAGCAGCATTGTATACTAATACCTGATGTTCACTATTGACTCCATCTTTTTCTAGATTCTTCTACTTCAACTCGGTGTGCACTTAGTGGTAAGTGAAATAAAGTAATGCCAGAAACCCTCTTTCCCTTTTTCATAACTGTGTGTCAGGTAATTGGCACTTAAGCATCCCATTAAAAACATGTGTGGATATATTTGTAGTTAGGAGTTCATTAGCTTCACCATAAATGCACTTGATAATTAATTATGGTAATTGGAATCAATTAACACCCCATAATAGCTGGTTGTCATGCCGGTGCTTCTAGCATTGGTGATGCATATCATTCGCTAATGCTCATCTGCAGATGTAAGGGATGTGCCAAGTGTAGCAAGGCTAGCTAGAAAGGAAGGTGAATAGTTGGACATCCCATTTAAAAATTTGTCTGGTCGTTAGTGTGGAAGTAAAAGGCTGACTCTCGAGTAGGAGACACAATCAGCAGTAAACATCCTGAGGCTATATAGAACCAACAGTAAATTAGATGCTTTAACAAAAAGTTGGTGCATACCTGCTTAACAACCAGTGGAGCTAAGTTCTGTGCACACAAGGCTGGATAAATACCTCATATTTGGAGGTGGAAATCGCTGCAGGCATTAATAGGGGCTGGTTACACTTCACACCTATATATCAGACTCACAATTTGGGTGAGGTGTGGAACTATGTGGCTATACTCACCAATTAGCATTTAGTCATGCAGCCATTTTATCACTTAGCCCCAATTAGCACTAACCCCCTCAGACGTTTGGCTTACCATCCAGCATGTTAGGTACATAGACACCACCCTCCATACTAGTAGCCACAACTACTGTTATCTATAGGGAGCACTAAAATTCTGGAATTCTTTTGCCTATCTCACATGCAAACACTAGAGTGTCCAGCGAGGACTTTTCTGTGTGTGCATTTCTGTGTGCAATTATAAAAAAAATTTTTTTTAATAACATTAGGTTAATATAGGGAACAAAATTTAATGTTGATGAGATGATAAAGATATGAGGTAAGGATGAGGATTGAAGTCAGAGAAAGAAAAGAAGTGAGTCCAAGACACTGAAATTACCTGGCCCCAGCCAAAACTGAGTAACAATCTACTTCAGTATCAAAATAAATATCGGTGTTTCACTTGCTGGCATGCAAACAGTTTCATTTTATGTTTGTTTGGAGCAATGACTTGTAGCAACTCTATATAATAACAAGTCCAATCAGCTCCAAACTGTATGTGCATTTTTCTGATCATTCTGCCTTACAAAAAAAATTCAAATATGGTGAAAACATTCTGCCATACAATAAAACTTGTGATAGCATTATGCCATGCATACAAGCCAAGTTCGAATGTTATGATAGCATATTAACAATGATAAAACACCAGTCCTCTGAAAATACACCAGTCCTCCGATAACACAATGTTACATATGATAAACACCAGTCCTCTGATAACACACCAGTCCTCTGATAAACAATGTTACATCTTCTGCAAGAGATCTAAAGTTGATTGCTTCAGCAAAACACCGGCTGCAGCTATTGACTTGGACGAATGTTCAGCGACAAAATGCCTCTTGTAACTGGTCTAATTATAGCACCCCCTCCCTCCTCCTGTCATTATTATTACAGATGTGGTGCTCGTAGCTGTGCTGGCAGCTACAACAGGGGTGCTGCTTCTGGCCCTGCTGGTGGTGCTTGCCATCCTGGCCAGGATCTATCTTTGCAGACTAACCAAAAGTAAACTTATTACCGTATAGTGCGATATATATATTTTGGGGGGGGGGGGGGGGGGGGGAGGGAGTTAATTTTCACATACATATACCAAATGTCATTGGGGAGATATTTGTAGATTGTGTAGTGTATAATTGGAACCAAACTAGTGCCTAGCTTCTCTTTGCCCTCTACCAATTCACATCTTGAATTCCAGCCATGGAAGATGTGATCAACACTATAAAAATATCATGCTATTCGGCACTGTAACAATTCATTGCACACAAACTAGCATCATTGCAAATGTAATGCATGTACCCACCCAAATACTTCACACATGAGCACAAGTCAAACACTTCACACATGAGCACAAGTCAAGCACTTCACACATGAGCACAAGTCAAACACTTCACACATGAGCACAAGTCAAACACTTCACACATGAGCACAAGTCAAACACTTCACACATGAGCACAAGTCAAGCACTTCACACATGAGCACAAGTCAAACACTTCACACATGAGCACAAGTCAAACACTTCACACATGAGCACAAGTCAAGCACTTCACACATGAGCACAAGTCAAACACTTCACACATGAGCACAAGTCAAACACTTAGCAAAATGTGACTAGTCGTGTGAAGCTGTTCCTGTCTTATTTTACACTGGGTGGATGGAGGAGGAAAAGAGCACAGCAACATCGATGTAGAATATTTGGTTCCAAATGCACCTCGATATAGGTACTTTCATAGGCGTCTTTGTTTCTACATCGTGGGCATGCCCTTGCTTCTACATTGTGGGCGTGCCCTTGCTTCTACATTGTGGGCGTGCCCTTGCTTCTACATCCTGTCCCACCTCCCCTTAGTCCCCAAGATTCTACTAAATGTATGACCATGGATGGACCAAGATTTGGTACTCATCAAACAAAAAATCTCTACCTCAGTGTGCCACACTCTTTTACTCCCACACCCAATGTAAACTGGTAAAGGGAAGCTATAATAGACACTCATATAGGAACGACCCTCATAGAGGAATTAGTCAGGTATAGGACAATTATAGTCATATAGGATCCATCCTCACATAGGAACCATCTTCATATAGGAACCCCTCATGCAGGAACCATCTTAATATAGGAACCAACCTCATGATTTAAACGGATGTCTGAGCAAGGGTGGGTGTGGGGAGGCGGACTGAATAGGAAGACTGAGAACCTTTGCCGAGTGTTTTCTAACGATGGCTACCACTATCATTCATCCGCTTGGCTTCATAGAAGTTCGGAAGGTTTGCCTGTGCACTCTCTAAATCTACCCATGAGAATATACTTACAAACTGTTCACATCATCTGAACGCAAATCCAATAATCTGCAGTCTAGTATAAGAATCAGCTCCATTGACATAAAAACAATCTAATGCAATCCTCACTCTGTGTCTACAAGAAAACTTACACCAAAGAAATCTCCCTAGGAGCTGAGTCCTCTTCAAGAGCATAGGGATGCAGAGTGATTTCAGACAAGCAAAATGTGCCTGTGCAGCTCTCCTCTGAAGGAGCAGCTGTGAGGGCCAGGAAGAGGTGGCAGTTGCGATTGTTAGTCATTATTTCCTCACTTCCACCAGCCCTAACATCCCCTCTCCCATCCCTCCATTACTGGTAGCACCAAATTAACAGTTATGTCGGCAATCATTTTCTTGCCGATTTCGGAAGAGTCAATGGAGCTAAAAACCACATAAGCGCTATGGGTTTACACGATGTCCTACAGAATAATTGCCTGAACCATTGTACTTGCAGGTAAAGCCCACATGACTGGGGCTGAAGATGATCTGATGGAACTGGTCGAAAAGAGGCGATGAAACTAACTCCTTCATCACCAAACAATGTTAAAAGTACTGTATGTACATTACATAGTAAGATTATTCTCAGCTGTGGCATAGGCATAGATATATACGTAATTATGCAACTTACTAACATTATTAATGTTTTGTATAATTTTGACATTGCTGCATTGCATGGCATAAGTCTTCTGATAAATACATAGGAGGGCTGTCCAGTACTGGCACAGCTCATGGGAATTTCCTGATATAGTCCTGAATAATCTATCTCTAGAAACCCTCTAGCCGAGAATAATCCTAGCCCATAGCCTGGAGTATCATCCCTAGCCTTATTGAATAACCATAACCCCTCAGCCTAGAGTACCCCTAGCCCTAGCCCTAACTACAGCCCTTGCTTTACAGACTTAGCGAGTCCCACAGCTCGTAGTTACAAGAAATTCTCACTGTCACAAGGAAAGTCTGATCAAATTTGCTAAGAAATCCTGTTTGACAAAAAAACATAGAGCGATATCATATTCTGGGAAATTCTGTCAACCCCTTGGAAACTGTTACTTTATATATACTGGCAACAGAAGAGTCTGCTAGGAGGGTGTTGCATAGCACTTCTTAGTAAATAACTAGGTAGCTAAGTGACTCAGTTTTATATTAAGAATGAGTTGCATAACAGTATCACTAGATAGCTAGCAGTGATTCGGTTTTACATTAAGAGTGAGTTAAATAACACTCCTGAATGTATTACTAGATAGCTATATAGCAGTGATTTGGTTTTACATTAAGAGTGAGTTGCATAGCACTCCTGACTGTATTACTAGATAGTTATATAGCAGTGATTCGGGTGAGTTGCATAGCACTCCTGACTGTATTACTAGATAGCCAGCAGTTATTCGGTTTTACATTAAGAGTGAGTTGCATAACACTCCTGACTAGATAGTTATATAGCAGTGATTCAGGTGAGTTGCATAACCCTCCTGACTGTATTACTAGATAGCTAGCAGTGATTCGGTTTTACATTAAGAATGAGATGCATAACATTCCTGACTGTATTACTAGATAGCTAGCAGTGATTCGGTTTTACATTAAGAATGAGATGCATAACATTCCTGACTGTATTACTAGATAGCTAGCAGTGATTAGGTTTTACATTAAGAATGAGATGCATAACATTCCTGACTGTATAGCTAGCAGTGGTTAGGTTTTACATTAAGAATGAGATGCATAACATTCCTGACTGTATTACTAGATAGCTAGCAGTGATTGGGTTTTACATTAAGAATGAGATGCATAACATTCCTGACTGTATTACTAAATAGCTAGCAGTGATTGGGTTTTACTAAGAGTGAGTTGCATAACACTCCTGACTGTATTACTATATAGTTAGCAGTAATTTGGTTTTACATTAAGAGTGAGTTGCATAGCACTCCTGACTGTGTTACTAGATATCTATATAGCAATGATTCAGTTTTATATTAACTCAACCCTACTGCAACAAGAGTTTTTGAAAACGAAGCTACTGTACCAGTTTTATCATAGTAGATAGCTTACAGTCTAAAGTTCATTTTGATATCGAGTTTGTCTATGGTTACTATTAACGAGTGAAATGTCTAGGAATACTTTCACGGCTATAGAAGTGATAGCCTTCCTGGATAGGGATGAGGAGTGGAGTGAATTTGAAGAGAAAGAAAGTATGGACGGCGATAGAAGATATCAACTCTTGGAGTAGCAGAAGTTAGCACAAGTTGTTTCTCACTGAGTTCTGGACTCTAGCTTTGTTCAAGAAGATGCTGAACCTGCTACTCAAGACTCCATGCTCCTTCTAGATAGTGACCAGGATGAACCAAGTTCTAGTTCTGACATAGAATTAGAATTTGAAGAAGCAGAGTTGTTGGAGCCATCTTCAGAGAGCTCTTCAAGTTGTACTGAAGGCTCTTCAGCAAGAGGTACAAGTAGAGGTCACGGTAGAGGAAGGGGTCCTGGTAGAAGAAGAAATCGTGGTAGAGGTAGAGATTGTGGATGTAGGGGTCAGGGTCGAAGAAGAGGTCGAGTACGCTAACTGGAAGTAGAAGTAAAGTGGTAGAATGGGTTTGGAATGAAAAATTCAATGATGATACTACTACTTCAGCTCCTCCTGTATTTAGTGAAGACACGGGTTCTTCACCTGAAGCTTTTCAGCTTGAGAAGCCTGTTGAGTTCTTTCATTTTGTGTTTACTGATGAACTATTGGATGTTATACTTGGTAATACCAACCTTTACGCTACTCAGCAGGGGGCTGACTATGTTTTCACTAGAGAAGATGTAGTTGGTTATATTGGGTTGAATATTGCAATGGGTATTGCAAACTTACCCTATATCCAGGATTACTGGACAAGAAGCCAAATTTCCTGGTTCTCATCGGTAGTGAGTTGAAAAATGTTTTTGGCAATTTCACGTTACCTACACTTCGCTGACAATACTACAGCTTTACCACGTAGTGACCCAGCATATGATAAGCTTTGGAAGATATGAACAGTGATTGAAATTATTAGACAACGTTGTAAGGAAGTGTATACACCAGGTTATTGTGTGAGTGTTGATGAAAGCATGATTGGCACTCGTGGACGGCTCTCGTGGACGGCTCTCGTTTTTGCAATACTTACCCCCCAAAAACCAACTAAATGGATAAAGGTGTGGTATGCTCAGAATCAAAAACTGGACGAATTTGAAGTTTACACAGGTCAATGAGAGAAGAGTAAAGAGTCTTTCATATGGAGTAGTGATGGCGTATGGTAAATGATCTGCTTGAAACTGGCCGAGTAGTATATGTTGATAACTTTTACACTTCCCCACAACTCTTTGAAGATCTATATATAGCTACCATCTAGGAATGTATGCTTCAGGAACTTTTCATTCTAATTGCAAACATTTCCCTCACAGATTACTTGATGCTAAAATAGGAGATTCAGCATATTTTTATCATGGCCCACTCACAGCTGGACAGTGGCGTGATAAAAGGGATGTTTATTTTATGTCGTCACTACATAGGGGAGAAATATTAGACATACTCGAGGAGGGAATACTGAAACTATTGACAAGCCCACAATAATCTGTGATTACAATCACATTATGTCAGGTGTGGATATTTCAGATAAGCTTATGGTTTATTATGCCTGTGGACATAGAACTCTCAAATGGTACAAGCGAGTATTCTGGAGACTAATTGAACAAATTTTGGTAAATGCATATATACATTTTGTTCAAAGCAGTCCACAAACCCAATCTGAGAGTATGGACTCAAAAACTATTTCGGATGGAAGTTGCCTACGGTTTGACTGCACCCCTCATTACTAATCGAATTGGCCAGGGAAAATCCCCTTCAGATACAAGCCTTAGTCGCCTCAAAGGAAAGCACTTTGCATATATCCATGAGTACTAGGATTACATCATGTTGAAAAGTCAATATTTGGAAAGAGTATGGTATCTTTCAAAGCATTTACCATGGCACAGGTGTATATACATTACACTTGGGGCAGTTGTTTTTTAGTCTTTTCCCTTGTTTGTGGATCGGCTCTGCTTTTTGTAGCCACAAACACGACATATTTTTCTCTCCATACTATTGATGTCATTAATTTTTGTAATGTAATTTCAAAATGTGGTCAAAGTTATGCATTGCTATGGTAACTATAATGTAAGAAATGTAAAGTTTAGATCATGCAGTATCATAATAATTATGATATATATATAGCCTATACTAATTCCCTTTAGTTTCAAAGATAATTATTGTCATTTAATTATTGTCATTTTTAAGGAAAGGGTCAATTTTTTTGAAATTTGCTATATAATTATAATGATAGGTAATGAGTTAAAGATGCAATAACATTCTACTTCCTAATCCTGCTATTATAGATCAAGAACTTCACCTCTGGAAATCAAAATGGTCGAAAGTGCCAATGGAAAACAGGCTAAGGGAAAGCTTGAAAAAATGTTCCAATGCCCTTCCAAATATTTTCAGATTTTTGCATGCTCATGTGAACAATCAGCATCTTCACTTAGAAGAATAAATAATTACCTGAGATGCACTCAAATGGAAGAAAGTCTGAGTGCATTAGCCTTGATTCATATAAACTATGAGACTGAACTTAATATAGATTGTATATGTAAATAATTTTTTAACAAATATCCACGAACAAGCAAGTTTAAAGAGTTTTGTAATATTTATTATTCGCACATATAAAACTATACTGCTAATGTTATATGTCAAGATTTCATCATGATCAATTAACTTGTAATTTGCGTATTCATTGCCATTATTCATAGGATAGTATCTATAGAGTGTCTTTTCCTGAAATATGGTATTGGTAACTTTAATTTGCACTGGGTTAAGTACAGGGAAATCTTTTGTCTGAACACCCCTTTCGAAAATCCTGCACCCTAGTCACAGCCCCAGCCCAAGCCCTAAAATATACCAAAACGCCAACTATTCCCACACACTAGAATTAGACAACAGACTTACATCCCTCACACTTAGATCATTCACACAACACACACTAGAATTAGACAACAGACTCCCATCCCTCACACTTAGATCACTCACACAACACATTCTAGGATGAGAAAACATGCTCATACCATACACATTAGCATCAGAAAACATACTCACACCACACACACTAGGATGAGAAAACACACACCACACAACACTAGGATCACACAATGGACCCACTTACTTATTTATTATCAACATACCAAAGAGGAAACAATGGCAAAGAAGGAAGATTACAACAAGGAAAAAAACCCTTGTATATTAAAAACCTTGTATACTAAGAACCTTGTATACTATTCTTGCTCCCTCCAAGGCAGACTAACCCTACCACCAAAGAAAGGCAAAAGACAAGAAGGGCACCCACCCAGACATGAGAGTACAAGGGACATGGAAGCCCGAGGAACACAAGGAACACTAACAAGCCAAGCCCATGGAACACCAACAAGCCAAGTCCGAGGGGCACAGGGAACACCAACAAGCCAACCCCGAGGAACACAAGGAACACAAACAAGCCAAGTTCGAGGGACAAAAAGAAACCCTATATACAAAGCAAAGAACTTCTACAAAGCACAGAACACTCATGAAAGCAATCATAGCCATTGACAGATCACCCCAAAATGAAGAGAGGGCTAGTTTTCTCTTCTTTTTTCTGAGCTCTGAGTTGTTCCCCAAAAAGTCAGTTTTTTTCTTCTCTGCTAGCCCAACCAAAACCTGTACCACCCACTCACTATATCATCACACTCACACCACCCACTCATTATATCATCACTCAGACCAGCCACTCACAATATCATCACTCACACCACCCACCTTGAACCAATCACAAAAGTGTGAACACATGCTCACCACTCTTTATATTCACCCACATGCATGGAGCCCCCCATTCTTAGCACTGATGAAGATACCCCCTGGGCCCCACAGTATCGAAAGCTTTGTTGTAATAAGAATAATTATGGATCTCATCAAAACTCAATCAAGAACTATTTGAAGGTACCAACTGATAAGGGGTGACAGTTGCATTTTTTAATATTTTTTTTAAACCTGTGGTTACAACTTTAGAGCTCAGTAGATTCTGCAAACTTCATGGTATGGACTTGATATATAGCTCAAAAGATAGGTCTCTCTGTGTGCTCTCTTTTGATACTAAAATATGTTTCATAGATATAACTATTGACAAGTTACTAGACCCTAAAGCGGAGGGACCTCAAAAACCTGAATCGCTCCAACCTCCACAGAAACCACTCCGAGTTGCGAAGTGCAAAAAAATTGAAAATAGTACGAGTGGCTACTAGCGCACACAATGACCGTCTTGAATAGGCATTAAAAATTTATCACCTGGTGAGCGTTTAGCAGCCTGTAAGCCCCTCTCTGCAATATTTCTGATACAAATATCAGCTGAGATGAGTATCTGGCACTGCTTGAGACTTGGAGTCGCGTATAGAGAGAGGATAATGATGGCAGGTTAAGACCTCCATCTCTTTGTGGGAGGTAAAGCAAGTTGGCGCTGTCCACTTCTTCAGAAATATCGTAGCTGTTCTCTCTAGGTTACGTTCTTATGAGGAAAATATGGATGTTGAGAGGTCAATTGAGCCCAGGACATACACCAAGCTTGTAGAGTTTCATTTTCTGCTGTCTTGTGACTCACTGCTTGCACCATGCAATTTAGAGCCTCCTTATCGGTACAAAGGATTTTGAGGAATCTGAATGGGTTACCCAAGGAATTGATGGTTCTGCTGCTCATGAAAGGGAGTGTCTGTCCTGACAATGTGAGCTGGGGGTAAATGGCATGACCGGTGGAGCTTTGTATTACTACAGAATGGCACTTTGCAATTTGCCTTCATACTGGTCATGTTTGCCTTAATACCTGACCACACATGCCAGTAGTCGACCGTGACCAGCAGCAGGGTTGTTGGTAATGATACATGTGTCATCTGCATATTGATGTGGTGGGTGGAGTTAGAGATAATATATATCCTATTTGCAAAGTTTCGACTAAGGTGTTAATCATTGTACTAAACATGCCCCCCCCCCTCCCCCCCCCCCCCCCCCCCCCCCCCCCCTCCCCAGACAGAGAGTCACCTTGATAGACACATATCTTCAGAGGAATGCTTGGGGTAGACCAATCTGCAGTTAGGATGGTGGCTGCGACGTCTGAGTAAAGGGATTCTAAGATGGAGCAGAGTTGTGTGTGTGTGTGGGGGGGGGAGGGGGGGGGGAGGAGGAGGGGGGGCATAGTAGTGTTTGAGTTGAACTATATGAGTGAGTGGTGGGCACTGCCGCATGCATTTGAGAGGTCAATCCAGGAAACAGCAAGTGATTTATGTTTGTTTTTGCCTCAAACAGGATAGTGCCTAGTTTGAAGTGGTGCTCAGTGCACCCTTGGGTTGTTTCCAAGAAAGCCTTCTGGGTTGACCAGTCGAGGTAGCCATTATCCAGCATATATTGAGGCCATCTGATTTTGAGGACAGTGGTCAACATCTTCCTAATGCAGGACGTAATCTCTTCTCTCTCTCTCTTCTCTCTAGGTCAGGCTGCTCATGTGTATATGCATATATAACTAGCGATTTTTTGCTTTAAAATTCTTACTCAATATGATTGTTATCGGCATAATAATAATAGTAGTAACAGTTGCAGTAGTGTCTGTGTATATACACATATATATACGTAATTATGTGTCAGTTTAGTTGCCATACTTCTCTGAATGGATGGAATCTCTCTCCAGTCACATGGAGTATAGATATCTATAGCTACCTGTGAAAAGTCGATTTTGTTGTCAAAAACTTCATATCATCCACTTTAAACTTCTTGCCTTTTTGTTCTTTTTGTCTTGACTGCAACCAGTTGGTTTTCAGGTTCCACACAGATCCTCTGCGAGCTTGGTTAGCACAGACTGTCTGCGAGTAGAGTGATGATCTGTGGCTGGATGCACAAGGTAGGTAGAGCACAAGGTAGCCAGAATAATCTGGACCCAATACACATGCCTGGACCATTTATTCGGCGAAAAAATGGTCCTGGGGAACGGAATTTTGGACCAGCAGACCTTAATTATTCCCATCAAAATCTCCATGACAGGGCCATAGGTGCTTTGTGTGTTGTGATTTATGGGAAATATATTTGTGACATCCATACTTTGTGTGTATATGTGTGTATGTTTGTTGTATGTGTGCATGTGATCCTCATGTGCTCAAGTAGGTGTGTATTATTCTATGCGCACATGTGCTGTGTGTGTGCATGTGATCCTCATGTGTTCAAGTGCACATGTGTTGTATGTGTGCAACAGCATGTGATCCTCATGTGCTCAAGTAGGTGTGTATCATTCTGTGCACATGTGCTGTGTGTGTGCATGTGATCCTCATGTTTTCAAGTGCACATGTGTTGTATGTGTGCAACAGCATGTGATCCTCATGTGTTCAAGTAGGTGTGTATCATTCTATGTGCACATGTGTTGTGTGTGTGCATGTGATTAAGTAGTAAATTGATTTTCAGTGTGCATGATTGAGTACTTCAACACATTTTAGAGCCTAATGATTTAATTGTAACATGCTGCTTCCTCTTCTCACATGTACTGATTTCAACTGGCTAGTACTTTATAATCATGAGCTACGACTTCTGCTAGTTGGGGTGCTCAGAGTTTTTGAGGGGGTCCAATTTGCGTGCAGGTAATTTATATCTATTCAACACGTTTATTTTTTATTTTTAAAGCACATAAAGAGATTATTTTCAGTTATATATGAAGTTCATGCAGTAAATGTGCAGAATCTGAAGATCTGCAAAATTGTAAGCACAAAGTTTTGTTATTTGAATAATTAGTACTCCCTTTAAATGAACATAAGGACTTATAAAAGATGTGTACAAATATCAAAATGTAGCGGTCGTTTTGTTCTAGCATTCGTAGTTGTTATAGCCACTCAAAACTTGCCTGACTGTCTGCAGCAATTAAAACATTGGGGGTGATCATTCCAACCTGTAGTTAAAAAACAACATGCATAGCAAAAACATTGAAAAGCACACTGAATGGGTTACATGTTAGTATGGCAACCATGACCTGAGCATCAACTTATACAAGCTCACCATCTGTCTTTTATGTTTATAAATAAATAAAATTAGCTGTAAATATTTGCATTTCTAGCTCCTCCTACTTTATATATATAGAGTTTATGGCACGACCAAAAACTAACAGCTAAAGCTAATTAATATTTGCAAGGATATGGCAAGGCAGGTTATAGAGACTCTCCTACAATAGCACCGAGCCATGAGCGGTCATGTGGTGGGGAAGTCAATCATATGCAGTGTGTACAAGCAGCACAGAGCCATGAGGTCAGTCAGAGATGGTGGGGATGTTATTCATGTGCAGTGTGTACCATCACTGCACTGTGGCATTGGCAGCAGGTGGTAGGAAAGTGAATCATGTGCAGTGTGTGCAGCATGCCTTATATGAACGCTCTCTTATTTTTAAACAGTAATGATGGTTTTTTGTTGACATGGAGGAGGGGGGAGGGGCATTCACCTATCGCTCTTCCTTTAAACAGGTTAGCCCAAAATCATTACGAGTGTGATTAATAAGCCCTACAAATTCATTAGGTGCTAAAAGGTGACCAATCATCAATTTTTGTGGCTGAGATTTTCAGTGGAGCCTGCCTCCCAAAACCAAAACATGTACACACACATACACACCACAATCCAGTAGAGTATGCCTTGGACAAGGACTGTTATAACACCTTGGCATGAATGCTTATGCACACACACACATACTATACTGTAACAGCTGCCACGAGTCATGACACTGATGCCACCCTCATTCCTGGCCGCCTTCCAGCAGTGGGCTAGCTATTCTAACTGTGGCTACAAACTTGCTGGGATTTGCTTTTCATGGGCTATTTTTTTCCTATTGTAAGCATCAACTCTCTGGAGTGAGCTTTTCTAATTGTGGGCACCAACTCTCTGGGACAAGCTTTTCTAATTGTAGGTACCAACTCTCAAGGGCTAGTTTTTCTAATTGTGGACATCAACTCTTTGTGGCTAGCTTTTCTAATTCTGGGCATAAAATCTCTGTGGCTAGATTTTGTAATTGATTATCTAAGGGTAGTCATTCTAATTGTGGGTGCCAACTATCTGAGGCCAACTTTTCTGATTGTAGGCACCAACTCATTAGGATTAATTGTGGGGACCCTGAGGCTAATTGTAGACATAAATTCTCTGAAGCTGCTTTTGTAATGGTGGATACCATTTTCCTATACTAGTTTTCTAATTGTGGACATGAACTCTCTGAAGCTTCCTTTTCTATTTGTGGATAACAACTCTCTGGACTGCCTTTTCTAATGGTGGACACTAACTTTCTGTGGCTGCCTTTTCTAGTGGTGGACACCAACTCTCTGAAGCTGCTTTTTCTAATTGTGGACACCATCTCTCTGAAGCTGCCTTTTCTAATTGTGGATACCAACTCCATTTTCTAATTGTGGGCACCAACTATCGGGAGTTGCAGGGCCGATTTTTCTAACTGTGGACACCAACACTCTGGGGTTAATTGACTATTTTTTATGTTTGCCATGATCTTCACTGAAGAGTCAAGGTGGAAGTTCATATTGCGATGTATCCAGCCATCTATCTATCCCACTGGATGTCCACCCATGGCAAACATGGATGGCCCCCCGTCCTGGATAAAATGAGACTATGTAGAACAGGAAGTAGTCACCACATTCACTCACTGATGACATGTACAACAGGAAGTGGTCACCACATTAACTCACTTGATGATATGAGACTATGTACAACAGGAAGTAGTCGTCACTGATGATGAGGACACACTGAAAACAGACACTGTATAAAATGCACCCCATGTCTGCAAACTGTCTCTAACATAATGTCTGAGGTTCTTGTTAGCTTCTGGTCTTGTCAGCAAAGCTCTGCCTAATGGCCTCACTCTTAATGTGCTTCCCTTCTTCACTGGCTAACCTGTTATGTTGATGGACATCTGGTTGTGCAGCCAGGCAGAAGGAAGGCCTCTGTAGACACCACCATTATACCTGCCTTCTCTGCTGTGCTAACAACACAACACAATAAAGTGCAAGTACATAACATACATGGACACTAGTGTGCCAGTACATAACACAAGTTTATCTGGAGTGCCAGTGCATAACACATATGGGCATTAAGTACCAGTACATAACACACATGGACACTAGTTCTTCTGGAGTACTAGTACATAACACACATGGACTAGTTCTTCTGGAGTGCCAGTACATAACACACATGGACACTAATTTATCTGTAGTGCCAGTATCATAACACTCTTGGACACTAGTTTATCTGGAGTGCCAGTGGATACATGGATGTGAGTTTATCTGGAATACCAGTACATCACATACATGGACACAGTTTATATCGTTTATAGTTCCAGTACATAATGTGCATGGACACTATAGTTTATCTGGAGTGCAAGTACATAATATACATAGACAGAGTTTATCTGGAGTGCCAGTGCATTATTATTTTGTGACTGCATCCTGCACTGGCCAAAGAGGAGAAATACATGTGTGTGTGTGTGTGTTGTGTATGTGTGCATGTGTGTGTGTGTGTAAAATAATATTCCTTGAATTACCAATCTTCATATCTCTAATGTATAACATTTGAGAGGAGAGAGAGGAGCCACATGCATGAGGGCTCATCAATAAATCTGGAAATGGAGCCAGCATCAATTTGAGTCAGCAGACAAGACATGGCTATTTCTAGCTAAGTCTCAGACACAGTTTATAAATTCTCATACTATCATACTTTAGCACATCTAGCACATTGAAAATTATTCATGTTCAAAATCAATCCTAACTGAAGTTGATTATTACTTTCATTGCCAGTGCTTGGCATCATCAGCCATTGCCAAACTTCGTTACACTCTGGTGAAGTTTCTACACTCCATCTATCCATGTTTCCACAAGGGAAAGAGCGCCACGTATATTAACTCAACCTTGAAGATTGCTTTTGAGATCTAGAAGCTTGAAACGGACACTAAAGGGACAATGGAGAGCTTGAGATAGCTGTGAGAAAGCTATAGCTACAACTCTCAACTGTAGCTGCATTGTACTGGACATGATTCGTAACTACTAAGTGCCCACAGCTTAAGTTAGCTACCTTTGTTGTGGATTTCAATACAGCTCTTGACTCTCGCCTGCTGTGGGAAAGCTATAGCTACAAACTACATCTCTATTAGCAGCTGCACTGTTCAGGGTTAGGACCAAAGAAGATACAGTACTCCCAGAAGACCACAGATTTAGCAGTCTAGCTATGGAGGTGTGATTAGTTGTCATGCAAATTCTTGCATGTCATTGGAGGAGCTGTATTCCCATTTGTTGAACGTCACCTTGGCTCAGCCAACTCCAGTACTCCAGCTTGCATCCACACCAGGTGCTAGCTGTTCCCTTGCTGCCAGTTCCATTGTTGTTGAGTGTGGTAGGCTGTTTTTCCCCTCCTCCCACATAGTCATTCGTGTCACTTGTTATGGTACATCCTCAAGCGGAGGCATAAGTAAGGAAGTTTTTCCTCGACTTCTGGTGACTCCGAACTGGTGTTGGGTGAACATCGGATGCTGTTCATCTATTTGCTGCTGCATCTCTCCTTAATGCTGGCTGCTGATCGAATGCCTGGTGGGGCTATGCCTGTCAGAATGTAGAGGCTGTCAGTGTTTGGTTGTTGGTCTAAGACAGCCGGTGATCAGTTGACAGGAAGCATGAAGAGCTGGATCTAGCTTTTTAGCACTTGTATAACTTTCCCATATCTGGCATACTCAGCTGTTAGAGTAGCAGAGAGCTAGGGCTGTTGAGCGAAAGGTCTGAAGACTAGCACCCCATCTTGTATTTGTGGGCTTGCTAATGATATGGTTGCGAGCGCTCACTTTCGCTTATGTCTTTGGGAATTTGAGACATGACACCTAAGTACACTGGGTGTTTACGGTGCTAAAGTGTGGTTCCAGACCAAGTTACTTGGCATTGAAGCAAATGGTGGCCCACACTTGTGTGTTAGATGGATTGCCGTGTAAGTAGTTCTCTTCATAATAATTATGGTGTTAATAGATGGTCAGCCTTTCTTCCACCGCTGAGAAGTCTGTTCTTTGCGGCAGCACCCAGAGTCAGCATACACCTTTGCTACAGATTCAGTAAAATTGACCTCCCAGTTTTCTTTCATATGTTTTGGCCTTCATAATGTTTAGTTATGTGGTTCTGTTACATACAAGCTGTGAAAGGGAAGTATTACAGGCACTCGGTGATTTTAGAAGATTCTAAAGGTGGATCATCCAGTTTAAGGAAGTATACTTGTCACCAGTGTACTGACAAGCCTTCATAAGGTATATCAAGGGTAAGCTCTTGAGACAAGCAATCTTCTAGCCAACAAAGTGAAATGAAAACAATCAAAAAGTTATGAATGTTTTGGGTATATTTTGTAAAATATATTTTTGTTTTGTTTGATGAGTTATCCCACCCTTTAAATTATGTAATCAGTGCCCATGGGGGGTTAACCTTTCACCTTGAGAGGCAGATGGGAAGTTAGCTACATGTGGTGCCACTTAAGTTATGTCACAAAACTAACATGGTTTATTCATCATTTGCATAATTGTTATAATGAAGCCGTGTCTCTAGGCGAGGACTGTGGCTGTTTTAATGTCCAGCTGCTACCCTTTTTTTTCCAGATTCTCTTAAACTTCCAGCACCGCTCAAAGGTCTGTAATGGATCAATTTTCACACACAACTTCAGTTTATACACTGGACACTTGATACATGTACACAGCCTATTAATACTAGATTGCTGAAAAGAGCATAGTGGGAATTTGATGCATGGAGGGTACTTAGTGCATACTCTGCTCTATATATGCATTCCTCTATACAACAATTGAAACTACTACTACTACTACTACTACTACTACTACTATTACTATTACTACTCTATTACTATTACTCTACTACTATTACTAATACTGTACGACTCCCTAACACTTCAGTGGAGCCAACCTAAATAAACAGTGTGGTGGCCTCAATAATAACTCTGTGTTCATCATCATAGATATTTCCCTTCTGCTCTGTTCTGTTCACTGGGGTTAATGTAGTAGAGTACATATTGTTGATTTCTTGCTGCTGAAGTTATTGTTGATGTGTTTATGTCATTTATTTTTTAAAAAATCTCCAGTTAGTGTATCATCTCAATGATCATAGTTTAATATGTGTTTATGTAATATCTTTGCACATCATTACTGAGCCATTCATTCTAAGTCCATGTATTGTTTTATTTTAATGCTACATGCAAATTCCTGATGAAGGCTAGAGCTTCTAGTCGAAATATCGAGAGAAGGAAAATTAAATTAAGAATGTCATTGTAAAAATAAAATTTGGAACATTGTAAATTGTAAATTAATTTCTAAATTCACTCCTTGCTCTCTCTCTCTTCTTAGGAGAATATTCTTTGACTCACTAGAAAGGGACACTTTTATGTACAACCTCAATTTTCAAGTCAGAAGCATGAAGTATTTAGGATAGAATCATTCCCACTACAGAAGAGCCTAGAAACAAGGTATAGTTTGTTTTTGCACTAGTAACGGCTATTACTCCATAGCTTCTCTGTGAGCCTTTCTGTTCCCCATGTTTCATAAGGCTGTCATTTCTGTTCCACCTATGTAGTTGGCAAACCAGGCAGAAATGAGCAGCTATGATATTATCTTAATAAAGCTCACAGTTTTCCTACGGCAAAACTAACTGTAGCAGCCTATTCTAAAGCCACCTGCGTGATACCAACATTATCCTAGTATCCAATTCCTAAAAGAATACTCCACTACCTCTAGCCTACTAACTAGCTACTACCAAAGTACTACCCTACCTATATATAGAACTATGTGTTACCTTAATACAATTGTTCATCATAAGACTTCCCCACTTCTGCTCTTATTGTGGTGGTGGTTGCAATGGAAGTCAAGTTTTCTGTTGTTGTTTGACAACTGTTGCTGGATGTGCTATAATAACTGTTTGTGTAATATGTTGAGTCAGTACTGCAAGTATTGTTATAACTGGAGAGCAAAAGTAGCACTCATTAGGGAGGGAGGTGTGTTTTGAAAGTTTATACCTCTCCATATGTATACAATGTGGAATGTATATTATATTATATATATATATATTGTGTCTGTTTATTTATTCACATTACTCTATACATTTACTAAGCATATTCAGTTATGCTAGACAAAGGTATGCTACCCTCTGGTATAGAATGTTGAGTATTTTAGTGGTTGGCTATATTGGTATGCCTAACAGATTACTCGACTTGGAATACACATGTATGTAGTTGTGATATATTTGAATATTTTTAAATGATTAGATTATGTATATGCTATGAATAAAGAGACAGAGCTCGCACCTTTCTAACTGAATCACTCTATGCACACATCCAGTTTCCTACACATTATGCCTTATACGGCCTTGGCTAAAATAATGCTACTATCACATAAAGAGTGAGTTGCCACTTGGCATCTGATTCTAACTCTATATAATAATATTGAACATAAGGAGACCCACTAATGCAAACCTGAACATAAGGAGACCATCTAATGTAAACCTGAACATAAGGAGACCAGCTAATGACAACCTGAACATAAGGAGACAAGCTAATGCAAACCTGAACATAAGTAGACCAGCTAATGCAAACCTGAACATAAGGAGACCAGCTAATGCAAGCCTGAACATAAGGAGACCAGCTAATGCAAACCTGAACATAAGGAGACCAGCTAATGCAAACCTGAACATAAGTAGACCAGCTAATGCAAACCTGAACATAAGGAGACCAGCTAATGCAAACCTGAACATAAGGAGACCAGGTAATGCAAACCTGAACATAAGGAGACCAGCTAATGCAAACCTGAACATAAGGAGACCAGCTATCCCTGTGCAATAAATTGAAACATTAATAACTCTCTGCAATTAACACTCTGCCCATGTCAGCCAACTGATGTCTCATTAGTTCTAATGAATACATTAACAAGTGTTCATATCTGTTGTACTAAGCATACTCAAGTGCAGGATATTTAGTCATCCTAGTTATAGTTACAAAGTCTGAACATGTGTGGAATGTCTCCTCCCACGATGAATATCGCTGTACTCATTTGTAGTTGTGGGTGTTCTGTATTTGAATCTCTCACAAAAGGTTATGAATATGTTTATACCACCATGAATAAACGGACATTACATGAATATGTTTATGTCACCATGTACATGCATCATTCAGCTTACTCGCACATTATACTATGTTGTTTGTCGTCATCAGTTGTCAGCTATAAATAGCGAGTACTTGGCTTCTGCTGGTAGGTATCGCCAAGCTTATTTTGTAACATTAGAATTAGCAGCAGGAGAAGTAAAAAAAAATTCAATCAAACTGATCTTGTAGTTATTGAAGAAATTCAAAAGGTTTTGATCGAGTCAGCTAATGGTGGCATTGAAACATTTTCAATTGCTGAATGTGTAAAATCATACATTGACAAGGATATCGACCTAGATCGCTTGAAAATTCAGCTATCTCTTCTTCCAGACCTGATAAAGACTGCTTTTACAGAAAATATAATTACAAAAGTAACTAATGTTCAAACTATTGGTGTTGCTTTGCAGAGAAGTGAAATACACCAGCAAGTGCTAACTGAAGTTGATAGGATTGTAAGGCTTTCCCAATGACTACAGCTACAGCTGAGAGATCATTTTCATCTCTCCGCAGAGTAAAAACCTTTTTACGTAGCACAAAGACAGATTACAGACTCAACAATTTATTTCTGCTTTATACCATACCTCCACTGATGCTCTTGATTTAAGCATGATTGCAAAAGACTTAACTCTTGTAGAATGCATTACTTTGGTCATTTCTAAAATAAAGTTTGTTGACAAACTGGCTGTGACCTTAAGGCGCTTTTTCCCATGCCTCACAAGGCATATTTCGAAGAAATTTTCAGGCAAGAGGAAGAGGAAAACACAACACCATGGGTCGAGGGGGATGATAATCCTGACGATGACCTTCTGGAGTAAGCTCCCCTCTCCCCCCACCATGCACAACAAGCACCATATCAGGTAATTTTAATGCATTTCCCCCCCATTTTCACCACTTATTTTTATGGATATTTGCAAATTTACACATTTTAGGAATGTTGGTGGTTGCTAATGTATGATTTCAGTTATGTTTCCAGTAATATAAAGAAAAAACAAATCACATTCCACCATAATATATTATAGTATCATGAAAATTTTCATGAAAATCCATTGAAAAATGTGAATTTTTCCCCCGGTATGCATGTTTTAAAGTTGCAAAACTTTGGAGCTCATTTTCTCAAAACGGTTAGTTGACCCATAATACTGTAAACACCGCGAGCCTAATTTAGCACAACACGAGCTACTTTGATCACTTCTGAAAAGAGGTTTCTTTCAACAGCTGACATGCTCTTCATAATGTCTATGACTACCTTGAATTTCCACATCTTCTTCAAGTAGATCTCTGTCAAGTCATCATAGTATAAAATGTATACATCATCACTCTCACTCCCTTGATCACTTTTCAACAAGAGTTGCTCAAGTTCGTTGTACATTTGATAACCCTTCTGCTCAAACCTTGCATTGATACAGCTTGTTACAGTATCCATAGCCAAGCAATAAATAAACATAGTAGTGTTCTTCTATATAGTGTAACTGGTGAAGGTGCCAGACATAATATGGTCTTCTCTAGCAACTTTGTTTCTTAATGCCTTGTCACTTTCCTTGGTAACGTGTTTCCACCTTTGCTTGAAATGTTCTTCACTTCTCATTGACTAAAAACCAAAATAATTTTATAAATTAAAATCACCTTCTCAATATCAAATTTTATTCACTCAACGTTTCGACTAGATGCTCTAGTCTTCATCAGGAATAATTGAAACGTTGAGTGAATAAAAATTATTGAGAAGGTGATTTAATATTATTATGTCAACTGAGAGTTCATTGAGAATAATTAATTGTCACTATAATTGTGGAACATCAATATTTTACCTGCAGGTAACCAACAGTCATCTTGGTAATACCCTGTCCTTGTGATACATGCAGCTGGTTTGCTGCAAGGTCTTGATTAAGTTGTCGTGTGCCATAGAATATTATGGAGAAGAGATGCTCCAAAGAAGTTGACTTGCCACACCATTAACTCCATAGTCTCAGAATCTAGACCATCACTTAGTATTGGCTTCTAAACAAAGTTCTCTAATAAATTATAATTACAAAAGGTATAATTTTGTACTGTCCAATGGGCAGGGCATAATGTACGAAATCCTAAAATTCTGGGCGACAGATTAGCTTTGGTACTTTCAAACAAGGAGTGCCTTTCAGGTGAATATTGAAATAATTCAGAAGTTGCATCGATATTAGTTTACAGTAGTTGGACCAGTTTGACTGAGACTCAGGACTCTTGTGTAATATTTGGGACTTGACTCCATTTCTACCACCTGCAATGTTTCTTCCCCCATCATAATACTGTCCACGGCATTTAATAACAATACGAACAATTGAATCTGTCTATACTAGTCCACTTATCAGTCTTCTTATTAAGCTACTCAGTAACACTGTGCATACAACATACATTAATTTATTATTCCAAAGCACCTCAACCAAGGTACAAAATTTTATGGCAATTTTTTTTTGAGAAAAGAAAATTACCCGTCAAATTAATCACTACACTTGAGCTTAGCCTTACCTGCTGATCATGGATTCTCAGCTTATTCAACTGTATGAAATTGCTTTCATTGTCCTTATGCCCTGAAAGCAAGTCCTGGTTATCCTAGGAACTGTACATTCTGTAAATGCTAATTAGTATTCTTCCATTTAATTCCTTCTGTTGACTGTAACCATCACCCCAACTAGGGCTCAATAAAATTAATTATGCTAGCATTTTTTTGAGCATTTTAGCTGTGCTGAAGCATTGAGAATAATGCCAGCATTATAGGCAGAATTTTTACTGATTACAAGCATTATTGGCAGGATTAAAAAAAAAGTTTATTTTTGAATACATGATGCAAAAAAAGCAGACTGGATCACAAGTTTAATTTTTATACAGCAGATATCTATGCACACAAAATGTAGTGTATGTATATATACATTTATCACTTAGCATAATTAGCAAACAGGCCAACTAATAAGTGGCAGCTAATTAGTTATGCAACTGAATGTATCAAGCCTGCTATCACTTATTTCAAGCAGAAATTTGAAGGTGATCTTAAACCAATTGTTACAGCTTTCAAATATTCTAGATTTTTCGATCCAGTCAAGATCTCTGAAATCAAACCATGCTCAACTGATGTTGACCACTTGAAAGCCTTTCCTTTCCTCAGTGATCGAATTGAAGATTTAAAAAAAGAGCTTCCTAGTTACCTGGCAAAAGTGGATGGTGTTTCTCCTGAGGTGGATAAGTTGGAGTGGTGGAAGAAGTACACAAATGAACTCCCTCACTGGTCTGCTGCTTGCAAATTAGCATTGCCATCCTCTGCAGCAGCAGAGCGAGTTTTCTCCATTTTATCTAATAGTTTTTCCCAACGACAAACTACTGCATTGGAAGAGACTATTGAAGCATCTGTTATGCTCCAATAATTATAATTACAGAATTACAGAAAGTGATTCATAAACTTTTATTGTATATACCAATTTATTGTGTGTACCAATTAAAGAATTTTCAGCTGAAAAAAGAATTTCGGGGTGAATTTCAGGCATTATAAAAAGCATTATAGGCAGTTGCATGAGAATTTGAGAATAGCATTATAGGGAGAATTTCGAGCATAATTTATTGAGCCCTAACCCCAACATTTGCTTGTGGAGTGCAAATTGCCTGGTTAGCATGGTACTTCACTGTCTGATGCCTCCTTTAAAAAATTAGGATAGCATCTGATTTACCTGAAGCTGGACCAAATATCCTACCAGTTTCATTATAAACCCTTTACTGACAAAGGATGCCTCTCTTGGCATTGACTTTTCGGTAATAACTATCTGCCAGAGAGCAATGCAGCAAGAACTTAATCGCTAATCTCCTGGTAGTGGAGCCTGGGTCATTGCCCAAACCAAGCAGTCTTAAAGCACCTTGTCTCGCCTACTGTCGGAAAATACCTCGAAGGAAATGAGGCTGGTCTAGGCCTAGTTGAGCAGCTAGAGTTCCTTCAGCATTACTGCTAACTTTTTAAATTTAATCTTCATATTGTTAAGGCCACAAATATATATAATTTTCCCCCCCCCTTCTGCTATGGTTGTAAGTTCACATACAATTATTGGTCCGATGGTCTCTGGTCTGCCAGACCTTGTCCTTCGGCTAAGCTTAGATTTTGTAGGTTTGTTGTGGAGTTAGATGGCATATGGAGGAATCGCAGATCGAGAATAGGTAAAGCACGTTGACTTTTGACACCGAGAGGTCACGGCAAGCTTATGGTGAAGAACTCTTCTACTTGACCTATGATGAAAAATGGGGTGAAAAACTACTGAGGGGTCATAAAAATAAAAAAAAGCACTTTACACTCTAACCATTGGTCATCCATTTATGGTGCTATCAGAGTACCCACAAATGAACGATCCTTTTCTAGTTCTCCTATCAGCCAATCTTCATTAGATGCAGGTGAGGTGAGAACACAGAATGGACTCTATCTCATGAGAAAGGGATTGAATTGAAAACCTGATCATTAATTAAGCAAAGGAAAAAAGTGCTTTTTAATAATTATGAAGTTCTCAATGAACTCTCAGTTGACATTTAATAATCTTCTCAATAAATTGTATTCTCTCGACGTTTCGACTAGATGCTCTAGCCTTCATCAGGAAATGAAGGCTGATGAAAACTAGAGCATCTAGTCGAAATGTTGAGAGAACACAATTTTAAGTTGATTATTACGAAGGTTATTGTCAGGTAAGTCAGGCTTCTTCTCTCAACTGGTATATTTAAGGTTTGAAAGTACATGAATGTTAAATGATTCACTATTTCAGGGGCTTGAGAGATCACCAAAAATTCAGGTCTTCAATTTGACATCATATGTGATTGATCATGGCATGCACGTTCCGATTCTTTAGATTCATGTTCAGATTCTTCTGCAATATCTTCAACCTGTGCATCACACCTTGGCGATCATAGTCATCTGTTTTGTCTTGATCTACATCATCAGCCTCCTCCTCAGACTCCCTTGTCTCTTGTACTTTGACAAAAACTAAACATGATAGTATTCTGCTAGCTGGCAATTTTCACACTAATTAACCATGAATGTGTTAAAAACCATTTTTTGGTTTTACCTCTGATAGTACCTTTCACTGTTGTGTGAAAATCCCTTGCTTGCCAAAAGTCGGGGTAAAAATGAGAAGCTGAAGAACACACATAAAAACCCGACAAGTGTTCTTGAAGTACATTGTGCCAAATAGCCAAGGAAATGCTATCTAGTAGGCCAAGTTCCTTACTGTTGACAACTAGATCATTGAAAGGTAGCAAAGCAAGACTGGAGGACACTTTTTCTCTGGTAAGAAAGAAGCTAGTAAAAAAATACTTCTTGATGGGTTTCTCTCTCAGGCTAAAAAAAAAAGGGCGATATAGCTGAAACATAGATGTCTTAAAGTAGTTGATGTAGCTATTCTATAACTTACTCATCCCAGGTCAGGATAATTTTGTAATGGTCTTTTAGTTTTTAGTCATAGTAGACAGGCATTGTATTGATTCAATTGTACAATAGTTTGTTTCTGCTTGTAACTTCCAATATGCCAGTAAGACATCACAGGAATTCTTGTGTGCCTTGTCCTTTTTTTTTACATGCAATCACATCCTTGTGTTTGTTTCTTTGGCGCTGATAAATGAAAGAATAGAGTGTTTTCACTGAGGACAGACCAAACAGTGTCAGAAAGTTCACGTTCAAATGCACCAGCACATATCAACTGGTTGTTTTATGAAGAACTAGAGTCATTCATCAATAATAATTATTGTCGATATCAATTGTCGGCCAAAATTACGGAAATCTAGATGGAAAAAGTATAGTAAACGGAAGGGCGCACGTTTGGCGCGAATTATAGCTAAGTTGTTTTGTTCGTTTGTTTCGCTGGTTAGGCAGAAATAAGAAGGCCCAGGCAGCATCCAAAGTGTGGGAGGAGAGGAAGGTTAAACTTTCATCGAGCAATCCAGCAGAACAAAACTCAAGGAATGGTTAGATGAGTCCATGTTACTGGCCTTAAAAGAAATAAGAGATGGTGCTAAACGGTGCCGTCGAAGGTTTAAAGTCCCCCCTTCCACTCTAAAGGAGAGGATCTCTGGAGGAGTTAAGCATGGTACGAAACCCGGTCCTTTACCATATGTAAATGAAGCTGAAGAGGCTGAACTTGTTGAATTCATGGAGAAATCTGCTGCCATGGGATATGGCTAAACCAAAAGAGAAGTTTTTAGCATCGTAGAGAAAACTTTGAAGAAGAAGGGAAAGGATCTTAAGCACTTCAATGGTGAGGGTTAGTGGATAAGATATATGTAGCACCATCCTAAGCTCTCATTACGCTCTAGTGACACCCTCTCTAGGGTATGATCCAATGCCGTTACCAAGGCAAATATGGAGAAGTACTTCTTGCTGCTGAGACACCTTGGTGAAACATGACTTATTGAACAAACCTTCATATATTTACAACATGGATGAGTCCGGGATGCCATTGGACCATAAACAACAAAGAGAATTGCACCCAAAGGTATTTAAAAAGTTCATGGGCTATCAAGTGGCACCAAGTCCTAAATTACTGTAGTTGCTTGTGGTAATGCCGCTGGGCAAATTCTTCCACCCATGGTAATATTAAGATTCAATCACGAGTGGTCAGTAGGGAAGGTGCCCGATACGCTTTATGGCATGAGTGAAAATGGATGGATTGACCAGGAATTGTTTTTTAATTGGTTTGAAGAAATATTTTTAAAACATATTCCGCCACACCATCCAGTGATATTACTGTTTGATGGTCATAGCTCCCACTATACTCCAGAGGATATTACAAAAGCTGCAACTCAGTGTGTCATACTATTTTGTATCCTCCCTAATACCACCCATGCTACTCAACCACTTGATGTCAGTTTCTTTGGGCCGCTAAAGCAGCACTGGTCATTTATATGCCATACATTTTTAACTGAGAACCCTGGAGTCTCTGTGATGAAGTTAAATTTTTCTAGCTTCTTTTCTAAAGCCTGGTACAATGCAGCTAAGCCAACTAACATTATAACGGATTCCGAAAGACAGGTGTGTATCCCCTAAATACAAATGATATCACTGTTGTCAAACTCCCATCATCAGATAGTGATGGGACTACCGATCGGAGTGCATCTGAGTCACCTGTTAATGTTCCTAGGAAAGATCCAGGGCCAGTGCAAGTGCAGGCATTTAATGAAGAACAGGCTGATCTATTTCAAACAAGATTTGAAAATGGGTACAATTTGTGTATTGATAGTGACTATGTTGCATTGATGAATCTACACCACCCAGGAGTTCTACCGTCCAGTAGTACTTGCTCTATGATCATTGGTAATCATGACACTGACATTGAATTGGATGTGTCCATGATCACGAGTAATGTTGATGTAATGGGTGATGGTTTGTGCTCAACTGCTAGTTCATCTGATGCTTCTGTTGTGCTTCAAACTCCTGAAACAGGCACACCCACTGTTTTTGAAAGCCTTTCTGTCACTAGGAAAGTTTTGTCATCTCTGTCAGAATTTCTGACATTCCCTTCAACTCCCAAGAGCTCAAAAATAGGGAAAAAGCCTCCTGGTCCTGCAAGAGTGCTGACTAGTCAGCAGTCGTTAGAGAGCATGTTGGAAAAGGAGAAGAAAAAGAAGGAAGAAGAGGAAGCCGAAGAGAATAGGTTGAAAGTGCGCAAAGAGAAGCGGTTTCAACGGGAAGCAAAGAAGGAAAGAAAAGCTAAACAACGAGAGTTGAAGCAGATGGAAAGACAGAAGAAAAAAGAGGTGATTGAACATAAGTGCAAAGGAAAGGAAAGGTAAAAGAAGAAAGGCTTTACCAAGTCTTTTATGACACGGAGCAAGATTGGGAATGGGTTCGCTCCTCAATACAGTGAAAGTACAAACAATGAGTGAATGGTCTGCTTTGGCAATTACGTGGATGACATGTCATTGGAAGGAGTTCTTCTTCACAGCTGGGTTCAATGCACAAGTGTGGAGTGGATGAAGTGGATGCATGAAGCGTGTGTTTGTAGTGATGACAATTTAGTTTGTCTGCAAAACGGTGATATAACTTGACTTCTGGAAGGCCTATGGAAGCTGGTAATATAATATATATAGATGTGGTTGACAGAAATTCAGTTGTGAATTTTGATGTCTGTTTTCTATATCTACAGACAGCACAGTTTTCCCTTTAGATACAGGTAACGAACTTCACTCAACATTTCCGCAGGATGCTCTAGTTTCATCAGGAATTATTCCTGGTGAATACTAGATTCCTGTTGAAGGCTAGATTCCTGATGAAGGCTAGCTGCAATGAAACATTGAGTGACCAAATCTAAGTTGATTATTGAAAAAGTTTTACACAGTGTCAACTGAGAGTTTATTAAGACATTCTATAAGCTTTAAACACGAGGTACTGATGGCACAACAGTCATTCCGCAACATGAAATTTTCATTTTGGTTCGATGTTATAGAGGAAACGAGCATCTTGGCCAATATCTCTGATATACTACTTCATTGTGTATTTCACTGGCTTACTGGTTAGTTTGCTCATGGAATAACCAGATACAGTTAGCAAGCATAGCCACCGTAAAGGGACAAGAGCAACTGGACAGTCCAATGTTTTCCCAAATTGATGATGCCCAGAACAGAGTTTCTTGTCATCCATTAGGTTGCTGACTCAGAAGACCTTGTTTGTCAACAACATCTCCAGAAATGGTGATGTATATGTTTCAATATTTAGTGTGCATAAAAATTTTTATTCCATATACAGCGATGTTGCTCATATTTTATATGGATCTGTTGTCATAAACAAATGATCACGATAAAATATCACAGGATATTGATTAACTAAGTATATGAATTCAGTACCAAAATAAGCTCTTGGTAAACCTTCATTGCCACAGTCATCTTTGTCACTGCCTTCATTGCTACACTCTTCCACATCACTGCCTTCATTGCTACACTCTTCCACATCAGTGCCTTCATTGCTACACTCTTCCATGTCACTGCCTTCATTGCTACTCTCTTCCACATCACTGCCTTCATTACTACACTCTTCCACATCAGTGCCTTCATTGCTACACTCTTCCACATCACTGCCTTCATTGCTACACTCTTCCACATCAGTGCCTTCATTGCTACACTCTTCCACCTCACTGCCTTCATTGCTACACTATTCCATATCAGTGCCTTCATTGCTACACTCTTCCACATCACTGCCTTCATTGTTACACTCTTCCACATCAGTGCCTTCATTGCTACACTCTTCCATGTCACTGCCTTCATTGCTACACTCTTCCACATCACTGCCTTCATTGCTACACTCTTCCACATCAGTGCCTTCATTGTTACACTCTTCCATAATTATCATTGCCTTCATTGCTACATTCTTCCATGTCACTGCCTACATTGCCACTATATTCATTATCACTGCCTTCACCGCAGCCTTGTTCATAACATCATCTAAATTATCAGAGGGCAATCTCTTTTACTGTAACTGTTGCTGCTGTCAAATGTATTGCTACAGTATACAGTCTACACTAACATCGAGCTGAACATTGTTGGCTTATTTTCATGCAGCCATCTTTCTTGTGTTACAACCAGAGCCTCACT